>JACCHW010000003.1:0-600000 GCA_018907185.1 Platyscapa corneri
GAAGAGAGAGAGAGAGAGAGAGAACGAGTGTGCGAGCTTTAGTAGATATTACAAGGAAAGACTTAGTTTCCATTATTTGGGTTGGAAAAGGTCTCCTATTTTCTTGGGCGGGGAATAATCTCAGCTTTGTTCCGATCGGTTGAAGACAATCGTCATTAATTGTCTTTTGTTAGTGCCTGGTCAGTATTGCTTTGTTGAGAACGATCCGTTAATGTAAGTATAAATATATTTAGTTATAATTGTAATATACTTTGAAGCTTATCTCTAACATTTTATAATAAAAATGTCTAGATATTTAATAACAATTAGATTTAAATTATATAAATTTACGTAGCTCTCTTGTTAATCGACAAAATATATACATATATATAATTTATAAGGTCTGATAATTTATTGAAAGCCTTGAACCTAAAATTTTCTTGAAAGTTAAAATTTTGAAAATTAGTTCGTTCTTTGCAATTTTATCTAAATATAACGTTTAGACAAATTATTTTAACTTTATTATTGTTATAAAATATCGACTAGTTATTTATCAACATATAATAAACATTTTTAAAATTTAGATGTATTCGCTGAACAAAAATATTTAGTTTTCTATCGTTCGTTAAAGTAATATGCCCTTTTATGCTTAAACCAAATATTATAGTGATTGAACTTGTCTCCTCGAATTTCTTCGAAGAGATTATCAATGTATTATATTTAAATCGTTTCAATCGGAAGTAGTTACTAGGAGTATAATCATTTTATGATTTGAAAATTATTTTCCGAAAAATTTAATTTCATCCGGAATTTAAAATTATGGTGTTATGAAAAAAAATTATTTTTTCATATTTTTCAAAATATTAAAAGCAAAGCACAAATTTCTAGGAAATAAAATACTACCAATGAGATTGCTCTGGTTCAGTTAGCCGTAATTTGTTTTACTACACCAGAAAAAAGATAAAATGTTTTATTTTATTTAATTTTCTAGTTCTAACCAAGTAGATCTATACGATATTATTACTTGACAACGTCGTTTTTTGTCCAAAGTTTTATTTTTGTAATTTGTTCAAAAAATTGTAATGTCTATTAAATTGAAAAATAATATGCCTGTAATATTTTATCATGAAATTAGCATTTCAAAAAATTTAATTTTATATTTTATAAATATTTCTTTTGTTTTATGCGTAATAAAAATTTTAATACTGATATTATACTTTGTGAATTTTTATTATCAATAATTATTTGTAATTTTCTTGCTACAGAAATCTTTTTAATAAAAAAAAACTCAAGTGTGTGTAGTTTTTATATATATCTTTTATAGTATTTATACATGCATTATTATTAATTTTATTATTCAATATTAACATTTTTATGAATCAAAATTATTCTTTCTCATATTTTTTAGTTTGTTATATTTTGAATATTGTTATTAACTGAGAGTATTTCTAAATTTAGCTGTAATTATAATTGAAGCAAATTTTTATATTTTAAATTAGTGTTTATCACAGAGTTATTCAATTCTTGAAATATTTTATTACTATATTTTAACTGAACATACTTTACAATTGTTTGTATAAAAATTCATTTTGATAACATTTTTGTTACTTATTTTGTTTTCAGAAAAATCATTTTCAAAAATGCATTATGATCCCTATGAAACTTGCCCAAATGATGTAACGCATCAGATCTTAAGGTCAAGAATGCCAATGCATTTGACTAAATGTAATAGAAACTTTCCTAACTCAACGAAAAAATATTGTCCTTTTGATGCTTCTCACATGGTTGATGAATCAGAATATCATGTAAGTTAAATGAATTAGAGTTTTTAAGTAATATGTTCAATATTGAGCATTAGTATTCAGAAAAATAACTATATTATTTTCAACGTTTATTTGAAGAAATAGTATAAAATTTAGGAGTAATTATTTCTATTTGTATTTTTAGAGTCATATGAGTGTTTGTCCAGCCCGAGAAGAGGTTACTCATTTTCAGAGGCGAGAAGTTGATGTTGGTTTTGAAGAATATCTTGTGAAAATAGTACCACATCAAATGGATGTTGTAGAAAGCTGGGAACTTGATGTGGGTATAGATTTATTACTTGTAAAGTATTATATATTAAGTAATTTGTTCAAAGCAGTCTTCACGAAACTTAATATGCAATGAATTTAATATATGATATAAAATGAAATATTGTTAATAAAATTCAAGTATTAACATTAATAATCAAAAATTATTTTTTTTAAATTTTATATTTAACTTTCTTATTTATCAGGGGTGTAATCAAAAAAGTTATAATCCCTCAGAACATATTGCCAATCGCCTAGTTCTACGCAGTTTTCCTCTACACACTAAGTCAGAAAAGAAAAATTTGAAAATTCTTGAACGGAAACGTTTTCAAAGGCTAGAAGCAGAGGCAAATGAGAGGCTAAATCAAAATAAGCACAATGAGAAGACTGGTGTGAAAACTAAAGTAAATATTCTTCCTATAAATGGTTTCATTTAATTTTTCAAGTAAAACAGCTTTATTCTCATATATTTATTGTTCTTGTAGACAAATGAAAATAAAAAACATGAACAATTGAAAGAAGAATCCAAAGACGTAGCTGGTCATAATAGTGCCTTACAATATCATCTGGAGATGGTAACTTAAATTTAATGTAAAAAATTACAAAAATCTATGAAATACTAAACATTTTTTAATATTTTTCATTAGGAAGATTCTGAAATACCTTTACGACGTCCTTACGAATGTCAATCTAGTAAACTGTTATCAAACAGAACTAATTCCAAGGATGACCATTATACATCTACTCTGCAGGTGAAGTTATAATTCAATAATAATTTAGATTTAATTATATATTTTTAAAATCTTTTTTGAAGCTAGTTTTCGAATCATTATTAAATTGAATATTTTTCGTTAATTTAGCCTAAATCTGAACGATATTTTGAAAAAGTTAAAAATGTAGTGTGTTCAACCAGCAATAAATCGACCCAAGAAAATTCACAAGAAAAACGACACAATGACCAGAAGCCAAAAAGATTACTTAGTTATGCAGAAATGTTACATAAAGTAAAAGAAAAAAGCACAGAAGACACATTTAGCGGTGCAAGAGCTCAAGGAATTATGAGTAATCCTCCTGCTACATCTACACAATTAAACGAAAATTTATTTGAGAAACTAACGAAAACAGTTAAAGAAATTACTATAGAAGATGAAGGATACAAGAAAAAAACTGAACCTTTAAATAAAAAAATAGTTACGTTAAAAAAGGGTACAATTGCAAAAAATCCAACATCAAGTTCTACAAGTAATTCAACTATTAATAAAAAGTATAGATGTGGTGCAAAATTTGTTAGCGATAAGTAACGTATAAATTGTTAAATTTGTTAAATTTTAAGATAATTAATGTGAAACTTATACTTATCGGCTAATTATAATTCCAAAGTCGATATATATTTTTCTAAAATGTTCGAAATAAGAGCAAATATTTTTTATAAATTTTTAAATATC
Organism: Platyscapa corneri; assembly: GCA_018907185.1. NCBI lineage: Eukaryota > Metazoa > Arthropoda > Insecta > Hymenoptera > Agaonidae > Platyscapa > Platyscapa corneri. The sequence goes on from JACCHW010000003.1 coordinate 3,494, forward strand.
CCAATCTGAATCTATTCGTATTTGTATCGCTATTGTTTTATTACCAGAAGAATCATAGTATAAGAAAATTATAAGCAAACCTGCTTATATTTTTTAAAGCACGTTAATTTATAAATAATTTCAAACTTAGATTCAGTTGCAATGAATTTGTAAGTAAAATGTACTTAATTTCATTTAATTTTCGAACATTGTAATTATATGTATTATGTTTTCAATTTTTTTTTTTTAAGTTTAAGTGTTAATTGTTACTATTTTTAAATTTACGGACCTATTATTAATATAAATCTTAATTTAAGAAACCGGAATTTTATTCTATGACACTGTGAGATTGTAAAGTAATATCTCGTATAAAATATTGTTTTCATACTAGAAAAATATATCACAGAACGAATATACTGTAACGACCGAGTGTTTATTCGAAAAAATATTCCTGTCAATTAAAACGGTATTTTTAAAATATGGAATATTGTTGTATTAAAAGACTGACTACTCAATGTACAAACTGTTTAAGATCGCTCGTCCAATTAAAGAATGTTCGCGTAAGATGAGATGTAATAAGCATAAAACGATCGATAATTTTGTAATAGAAAATTGTTTATTTACATGTCACATAAAATAAATTCTTAATTCTAGTTTATAAAAATTCTTTCCTTGAAAGCCTCGATCTGTTATAAAAATCTTAATTATTCGTAACCTTTGTCTTGTGTCGTGTCCGATTATGATTAGTTAAGTATCTCTTCTGTCCGAAGCTTACTCCACACTTTTGACAAGTGAACGGTTTTGTCTAGCGAATGAGTGCGCCTGTGTCGCGTGAGTTCGTTCTTTCACGCCAAATCCCTTGCCGCAAATGTCACACATATGGTTCTTTTCGCCAGTATGCGTGGTTAAGTGATTGATCATCTGCTGCTTCCATCTGAACAATTTCTTACAATAGGAACACTTGAATGGATACTCGTTCGTGTGGATCTTGCTGTGTATGTAGAGTGAGGCCTTTGTTTTAAATGTCTTTCCGCAAGAGTCGCACACGTAAGGCCGCTCGCCGTATGTATCCTCCGGTGATCCTCCATAGCCGTCTTCATTGCAAAGCACGTCCACAAATATCGCAGGCATGGTTTTTACCCCGCCGTGAACGTGTTTCAGGTGGTAATAAGGCTGCCCGTTTGTCCGAACTGTTTGCCGCATATGTGGCAAGTATATGGCTTTTCGCCCGTATGTATTCTCTATGAATCTGGTAACTGTTGTACAGACGGAACTTTTTATTGCACTCGCTGCACTCGAGACCTGAACTATTACGGCCGTGTCGGGTTTTCTTGGATTTCGAAGCTTCCGTGGGTGACGGAAGAAACGCGTCGACGTCGTCATCGTCGACCTCACCTTCGTTTAGTTCCTCCAACTTCACCTCGGTGAAGCTCGAACATTCCGAGTTCTCTAATTCTAATTTAGAGTTAGGCAACGGTCTTCTGACTCGATCTTTATTTTTCCAACTTTTCGTATCATCTTTTTCCTTATCGTGCGGGTTAGTTTTTTTTTTCACTGGCTTGGAAGAACTCGAAGCTTTCTTCCTGCTCTTTTTTGCTGGGAGAATAGGCTTAAAAGATCTTTGATAGTCTCTGAAAGTACCACAACCATGCTGCAAGATTTTTGATCTGCAATTAAAATAAATGCTTAACGTTGATAGAGTGATTTACATTAGGTATAAACATAAACGTGAATAATAATTAAAAGCTTTGAAAACAGGAAGGTCTTCTCGTACAGTTAAAAACGCCGAGTACTAGTGATATATTCTATTTATTTCTTTACTTTAAAGTAAATATAAAGTTTAAAAATAATGTTTCGAATGCAGATTTTAGAAAAAATCGTTTAAGCTATCGAATGCATACTGATTTGGATAAGGGCGAATAACAATTTAATAAAAATACCAATATAAAAAATCAGTTATTTATTTACCTGTACATGTAATAAATTAACAACACTCGCTGCTTTTACTTCATTATCATGGTTTTGTTTTACAAAAATACCATTTTTCGCTCTTATACTTCTTTCGGTGAACAAATTTTGTATTTAATAAATGTATTTTTCAATTAAAGAAGGAGCTCATTATACGAGAAGCACAACGTCTCTAATATTTTTAACTTTTAATTACTGTCTATAATCATTAAGGTTTAAACTTATATCGCACCCTTATAACATGTGACTCGTGTTGCATTTAAACGGGTTACCTGTTAAGTAAGGCAATACCTTCAACTATACAATGAAAACCGCAAAGGTGAAATCGAGAATTACTTAACGGCTTAAATTAAGTAATTATCTTTAATTTTTGACTAGTTATTCACAGTTATAATAAATAATAATGATTCGTTGATTGATTATATTTTAAAGTAAATCAATATTTTTGGACATAAGGAAACCTTATTTATTATCTAGTTCGTTGATTAGATCCTCAGCTTTTTCTCTATGATGAATTTTAACGAGTACGCAAATATCAAAGTAAGCATGTAAATGCTTAAAATCTGATTTAATCATCACTTATTCATATTTTTATTTTATTTCCAAATAATTAATATTATATGAAACAAAATATTTTTATTTACACGAATTATACATTTTCTATCTGCCAAAACATTACACACACATATATATAAACATAAGTAAATTAGAAATCCTGTTATTCCTAAACTAAAATCTTTTGATTATTTACAATTTTTTGATTGTCATTTATTTATATGGTAGTTAAAAAAAAAATTACTCAAATTTGTGGTATTTACACTCCAATAGCTACAGCAATATACATGATATTCTAATTTTTATAAACTTGCTTTATATATTGAATCGTAATATTAAGTATGGATTTACAGATATCATTTTGTAACTCTTATTAAGTAAATACTTTATCTTAAATATTTTGAACAGTTTATGAAAAATTAGTAATTTATAAATTGTGTCGGTAAAATAAATTTTTTTTTTTGTAATCTGTTGTTTACAACAAAATGTCAATAAAAGAAAGGTATACAAATATAACCAACAGAATTGTTATAAATAAAATACAAGTAATTAATCACATGTAAAATATAACTATCGATTTTTACATTTTAACAAAAAATCTAAACTTAAACTAAAAAATGTTTGTTTGTAAAATTATTTAATAAAAAAAGATACACTTTCAGGTGTTGACTGTATGAGATAATACTAAACAATTTACTAATTAAATAATTATGCAATAAATATAATAAATAGTTGTAAGTTATAGTCTTTTCTTTGGTAAAGAACCTAAAGCTGATATTATTGTTGCTGTTGTACTAGTTACAGATGGAGTCAGTGTTATTAAAGCTGGCTGAGTTACAACACCTAACTTAGCTGCTGCACCTATATTAGAATTTGTAACAACTTTATCCCATTTGCTTTTCCTTTTCTTGACATCTTCTTCTATAGTTGCTATGGCATTACTTTGTCTCTTTGCTGTTCCAGAAACTATTTCAATTTTAGTTTTCTCTTTTCTTCCTTTCTCCAATTTTTCCATTTCCACCTTTTGCACTTTTGCAAGTTCTTCGTAGTAAGAATCTTTATTCCATTTAAAAGGGTTGAATCTGTCAGGAGGATAATTAGTACCCAATTCATTGATGCTACAATATTGAATTAATTTTTCATAAATAGAAGGGTTTCGAAAGTCTTTCCTTTGTTGTATAAGTTTGTTCATATCCAAACGTCCAGATTCCATTTTCTTGTGAAGATTTGAAATTTTTTCCTGTAATTTTAAAGGACATGATCCAGAAGGAGCTAGTGGTATAATTACACCATAAGCATCTGCCTCGCCATCTAAAATTAAATCTCCTGGACAATCTAAAGACTGTTGTTCGGTTATATCTAAAGGTGGTTTTCCATTTACTGAAGACCACACTTCAGGAGCTACTAAAGTACCCTCATCGTCAGAGACGATTGTGTCATCAAAATAGGAAACTAATTTTTGTACCGTTGAAGTTACTTCTGACACTAATGTGGGTACATTTGACAAGTAGTTGTGATTGTTGACACTGGTATTGGAAATACTGGGAGGACCATTTGAAGATGAAATACCAGATTTGGGACTGATGATAATCTGGGGTTGACAAACTTGGGCAATTTGTGGGGTAACCCCTCTAAGACTGATTGAATTTTCACGAAGGTTTTCATCCACTCCATCTTCACCTTCTGAATCAGTATAGGTGGCCGTTAAGGATGCCAGAGCAAAACTTTGTACATACATAGTTAGTTGAGTTTTAGTGTCCTATGGCAAATAAGCAAAATTTTGTATGAAAACTTACGGAAACTCACCGGTATCACACAGATTTTTAACAGAAATTCGTGTATATTAAAAGAATATCTACTAAATTTTTAAGTACACGAATCCAATTCAAACCGGAAATTTTTTAAAGATAAAAAGCAAGAAAACTAATGGAATTAGATTAACTAAAGGAATTAAAAGCAGATTTTCAACTGAAATCGATAATATGAAAATTTTTTAACAAATTTGCACCTGATTTTTATGATTTTTCAAATGTGGCAAATAATGCAATAACAACATGTATGATAGTTTTTCTGACTTCCAACTCTACGCCGCGATACTCGACTTGGTTGCCCTCTTTCGGAAAAAAAAAATATTTTTTAACAGCAAATTTAAACCTACATACTCGTATTAACCAAACAAGTATAGCTAATCAGTATTAAAACCAAATTCATTATAAAAAATTAATGAAAATAATTTACATCTACGATATTTTGTTATACAAATTAATTTCATTAAAATATATAAAAAAAAATTACCTATTGGTAATTCTTAATAGTTTATACAATTATTGGATACAATAAAAATTTACAATTTTGAATGTAATATATAATATTTAATATTGTGATTACTGTGAAAAATTTAATCATACGTTTACGTTTTCAGTTTTTAATTTTGTAATTCAAATTACTTTATAAAATTATATTACCTATTTTGTCAATATAAAGTCTATTCCTGAACAAATAAACGATTCGTTTGATTCGTGATATTATAATTTAGTTGAAAAAATATTTGTTTACATGATTGTTTCGTAAGTTTAAAAATTTATGTTTCTCTTGAAAATTATACATTATTTATGATCCTTCCTATGCATGTCTGTACATCCCATATGGAGGTCAAGAAGTTTCTTTCAGCAACTTCGAAATACTTACTAGTTAGATGCCTCGAAATTTTTTATCCCAAAGCTATATTCGTTAACACACACGATTGTACTGTCTCTGCTATTTTATTTATTTAATTACACACGTGTAGACACTAATGTAATAACTGTTTTAATTAAATAATGACAGTCGTTTTATTTATTTTTTAATTGCGTAAACTGCTCGACCATGTAACGAAACTGTGCTTTGTATAATTGTCATAAAATAGTTATGTTTTTATGAAATTGCGATCGTTTAAAGTTCGGCAATGGTTTATTCGAAAATAGGTCCATGTTAAAAGATCGTTCTTTTGGCTGAATATATATTTACTAAAGTTGTGCATAATATATGAATATCGCGAACTGCTGGTCATTCGCGCATGTTGTCAGGCTTGCATTTTACATCTCGAGGAAAGTATAACAATATTAATTGGCAAGCTTAAATATGTATAAAAAATGCATTTTAAAAATAATGTTTAAATAACGAAAATACTAGAACATACTGTGATCGATCAAATTTGATAAAACAAACGAGTCTTGTTAAATTAATATTTATTTTGAATTTAATGCCATAATAACAACAAAAATTAAAAGTAACTCGGCTTCGATCAATGAGATGAATGTAATATATACAGTTATGAACAAGAATATGTGAATAGTTAATAAATCAATAAATAATAAAAAAAAAATTGCTTTGTGGTACTGAGCTTTATATAGGGGTAGTTATTGTTTTTTCCATCCAAATTTACTTTAATATTACTAAGATGGACACGTATTCATATTTTTAGACTGGATTTATAATTGTGGATATTAGTGATGTTTTTAAATAGTTACGAAAAATAATATATTTTTATTTTTTATTACAATGCATTTTTACAAATAATATAATACAAATGTGGGTTTAATAAATGTTTTTGCATTACATTTTATTATAACGTTTTTATTGAAACATAAAAAGTAATTTTCGTTTTTATTTCTTAATTATGTTTTTTGAATAAAGCTTACAATCGCAGCTGAGAAAAATGTATAACTTTAATTTTATGATTATATTATCTTAAGTATACTTTATTACACGCAGCTTAATTTAATAAATTTAAAATATATACATAAAATTATTAAATGAAACAAAAATATCATTTTATTATTTTAAATTATTCACATTTGAATTGTATTAAATGATTAACAAATTATATTTTAATTAATAAAGTAATTATTTTTGAATTATAAAGAGAAATGACATTTACTTACATTTTTCACAAATGAGCATTATTCTTTATTAATTGAACATATTAACATGCCACGTAATGGAATTCTTATTCTATAAAATAATTATTTAATAAAAATTAAATTTAACGGGGAAACAAATTTAAATGAACACAGAGGGCTGTTATATAGTTGGTATTTATTTTACTTTTATAACTGTACAAATATTTTTATTTTTATTTTATATAAAGTTACTTTACCATAGTTCTCAATCAAATTACGATGGAATTCTCTTCTTAATGAATCATTACCAAATACAACGTCTTTCTTTTTTGGCTCTGATCTCGCACAATTCTAAAATACTACAGCATCATCCTATCTTTGACGAACTTTCATGTCAGTGCTATCACTTTGTGCAGCATAATTTAAAAGAGTATTCCCAGTTAAAATATTTTCAATTCGAATTCTTTCTTCTTGTCGTTTATATAATTCTTTTTTTGCTTGTCCAGTAGCACGCTCTTCTCTTATGTACTATAATTTTGCCATTAATGCTTCGGTATCGTCACTTTCAGAATCAGAATGCTAATGATTCTGCATTTTTCTCATTCTGTTCCGGTTTTTTTTCTTCCTGTTGTGATTTTATGATATCATGTGTCAGATCTATAACTTCTTCCAAATCAATTCTCAGTTTCAGTAACTCCTCATTTTCTGGATCTATTATGAGAGCTGCCTCAACCTGCTGAAGTTGTAACTTATAATTTTGCAGGTCATTCATGTTGGATGTTTTTGAAACCCACTATATTACTTCAAAGATAAATTACGGAGGGCTGGTAAATAGTCTGTATTTATTTCGCTTTTTTAACTGTAACAATATTTTTATTTACCTTAATTACAATAATTACAGATAATTTTACAAACCTCGTATATTTTCTAAAAAGATGATCTCTAGGGCTTTTTTAATATTGTACATGAAAACGAAAAATAAAATGATCATCAGTATCAAAATCCGATTATTGAGATACATTTAACTTATAACATAACAAATTAAATTATATACTTATTTGTTAGTTGTAACAAAGTAATATGTTAAATGTTGAAACAACTACAAAGTCAACCGTTCAATAATTCACTTATTCTAAATTGTGCCTGAACATATTTAATTTTATGAGATACATTGAACCTCATTAGTATTTTACGTTTGAACAATGTAACTGATAATTGTCTTTTCAATAAACTCTTGTTATTATTTACATAGAAAAAACTGTATTTATTATATCTTCCAATGGTTGTGGGCATTTTTGATCTATTGGTGGTTCTTCTAATTCAGCATGCTTTGTACCTCAATTCTTTCCAATGATTTAATGCATCCAAATATTCAAATATTTATCAGGGCTCCTCGAGTTTTGTTATAAACATGTAGCAATCCTCTATAATCGTATTCTAAACCACTGTAACTTCTTCCAAATAATTTAAGACTTATATGAATACTTCTATAGTATACTTCTTCAGATCTTTGTAAACGATTCATATGAAAATTATAAAGTGATGCTAAGTGTCCTATGCTCAAAACCAACTTTCATAATCATCAGGACCTAATAATTCCTCTTTTAATTTCAATAGCTTTAAGATGCATTGCTTCAGAATCCTGAAATCGTCTCATGCTTTGGTACAATCTTCCTAGATTTCCATAATGTTTGGCAGTTTGCACATTCCGTTCTCCAAATGCAGTCTTTGCTAATTGTAAGGCAGACAAATGAAGAGATTCTGATTTGGATAATAAATTTTGCTCTGATTCAGGTATAATTACATTATCCAATGCAATTTCTTCTAAAATAAGTGCTTTTTACCCTTTTGACACTCCGCGAGCATTAAATGCTCTGCAGGCAATAACTTTCCATGATTTCACTAGCTTATTAGCATGATCACTTGCTAGATGAAATGTTCCAGAACTATATTCTTGGACATAAAGTGCATATGCTAGATCCTCATGGGCTATTGCTACGTGAAGATTATATTTACTAAATACGGCTTTCCTTATGTTTAATGCAAACTCATAAACTGAGACACTATTAACTATACTATCTGAATTTAGTAGATAAAAACCATAGTCAATAAGAACATCACTGTATTTTGGATGATCTATATCAAATATTTCTCTTGCAAGATACACTGCTTGTTTAATTAATAAACCTGCTTTTTTAAATTCCCGTTTAGCTACACAAGATTTAGCAGCTTGTCGAAGAACATTAATGATAATACGTCCGGGAAGAGTTGGTTTTAATTGTCTTAATGCTTTTACACTCCATTTATAAGCTTCGTCATATTCACTTCTAATAAAAAACAAAACACTAAATTCTGCATATAAAGCAGCATGATTTGTATTTGTATAACCAATGTTATTAAGTTTTTCGATCGTTTGTAAAGCTAGTTCATATGTTTTAGCTGCTCTATTAAAAGCATAATATGCTGATTGAGCACGAAGTAATTTGTGACAACAATCTAAAGTGCGACACCAACTATCAAGATTTTGTGGACCTGACAGGCAGACGTTTTTACATGCTAATAAAACTTTTTCACTTTCTAAATACCATCCTGCATCATTCAAAAAACCACCTAGTCGTAGTCCTAAATTAATAATTTTTTCATGTGCAATTAGATTTTCTTTATTGTTTAAGCAACAAAAATTGTAACTAATAGCTAATTCATTTCCAACTTTTGTTCCATGATCCATCAAAGCCTGAAAGCTTTTAAATAAATGTATACGTCTGTTTGTTACTTTGAGCATACGTGAAAATTTGTTGAGATCTATTAACTCCAGTCCAAGTAGACATAACTTTTTATCTTGATATAGCTGACAATACAAATCGAAAATAACGCTTTCCGGCAACAAATTTAGGTACTTCTTGTAGGCAAGAAACTGGTCGGCAACCGCCGAAACGCTGATCTCGTAGAGGCTCTTCGTGCTAATGATCTTGGAGTCGACAGCTTCGGCCATTTTCCGCGGTTCGAGTTCAATACACAATATCACATGCACACAGTAAATAATTCACTACAAAACTTTCGTTATTTGTATAAAGCGAGAATTAAAATAACTCAGAACCTCACAACGTTCTATACTTACTGTCAATTGACTGCACAGTGCACGCATATATATGGGGTTTTCCCCGACTCCCCACTCCGAACAGCGTCAGGCGTCTAGATTGCCCCCATTCGGGATTAAAAGAAAATATTTTACAACAATTTTAAACGTACTTAGTCGTATTAACTAAACATATATAGCTAATCAGTGTTAAAACCAAATTCATTATCAAAAATTAATGAAAATCATTTACATCTACAATATTTTGTTATACAAATTAATTTCTTTGAAATTCTTAAAAAAAATTATGTATTTATAATTCTTAATAGTTTATACAATTATTGGATACTATAAAAAAATTACAATTTTGAATGTAATATATAATATTTCATATTGTGATTATTGTGAAAAATTTAATCATACGTTTACATTTTCAGTTTTAATTTTGTAATTCAAATTACTTTATTAATTTATATTACCTATTTCCTAAGAATTACTACATTATTTCAAAAAATTAAATGCTTATTCATTTTGAATGTTATTATAAAGGTCTATTCCTGAAAAGATAAACAATTTAATTTGTTTCGTGAAATTATAATTTAGTTGAAATACTTAAAAGATTTGTTTACATGATTGTTTCGTAAGTTTAAAAATTTACCTATCTCTTGAAATTATACACTGTCTACGATATAAACATTTAAACGAAATAAAACCTTCATAGAATAAAATTATATCAATTATTATAAAAGAATCTTTGTAACTGTGAACGTATTTTATGTACAAAAAAAATTAATGGATTAATTACAGTAAATAATTCTTTTTACCGTACAGTTAAGTACAGTAAATAATTTTCTAAAATTACTAAATTTTTACTAAACTTTAGTCGCGACTACATAATATACGCAAAGTAATCGAAAAGCCCCTGAAAAATAATTGGATAATAATATATTTGTACAAAACCTACAATATATATTGATATATTTTCATCTGTCTTGCGTTAACTATAAATATACTAAGTCTCCTTAAAATTTATATTCTTGTATTATACTATGTGCTTCAATAAATCTAATTTCTCAAAGAAAAGTTAGTTTATTTGATTCCTTTCACGATAGCTCAATTTCCCCTCATTTAAAAAAAACTTTTTGAAGAACATCTAAATATAAATAAATAAAAATTATTCAATTATCTACAATTAAAATATTTATTTTATTAATTTATATTAAAGATATAATAAATTGTTCTGCAAAGTATCCATTTCTTATAATGATCTTAAATTTTAAAATGAAGAAATTCTAATTAATTGTTAAACATTTTTGGAAGTTAATATGGATATTTTCTGACTGGGTACAATTTCATTTTCATGTTCAAACTTATAATACGCTAAAATTTGTGCTAAGATATTAGTATTTCAGCGAAAAGTGTAATTTAATGACGGTCTTTAAAATTGGATTTTCTTAAAGAAAACTCCATCGGAGAGAGAGAGAGAGAGAGAGAGAGAGAGAGAGAGAGAGAGAGAGAACGAGTGTGCGAGCTTTAGTAGATATTACAAGGAAAGACTTAGTTTCCATTATTTGGGTTGGAAAAGGTCTCCTATTTTCTTGGGCGGGGAATAATCTCAGCTTTGTTCCGATCGGTTGAAGACAATCGTCATTAATTGTCTTTGTTAGTGCCTGGTCAGTATTGCTTTGTTGAGAACGATCCGTAATGTAAGTATAAATATATTTAGTTATAATTGTAATATACTTTGAAGCTTATCTCTAACATTTTATAATAAAAATGTCTAGATATTTAATAACAATTAGATTTAAATTATATAAATTTACGTAGCTCTCTTGTTAATCGACAAAATATATACATATATATAATTTATAAGGTCTGATAATTTATTGAAAGCCTTGAACCTAAAATTTTCTTGAAAGTTAAAATTTTGAAAATTAGTTTCGTTCTTTGCAATTTTATCTAATATAACGTTTAGACAAATTATTTTAACTTTATTATTGTTATAAAAATATCGACTAGTTATTTATCAACATATAATAAACATTTTTAAAATTTAGATGTATTCGTCTGAACAAAAATATTTAGTTTTCTATCGTTCGTTAAAGTAATATGCCCTTTCTGCTTAAACCAAATATTATAGTGATTGAACTTGTCTCCTCGAATTTCTTCGAAGAGATTATCAATGTATTATATTTAAATCGTTTCAATCGGAAGTAGTTACTAGGAGTATAATCATTTATGATTTGAAAATTATTTTCCGAAAAATTTAATTTCATCCGGAATTTAAAATTATGGTGTTATGAAAAAAAATATTTTTTTCATATTTTTCAAAATATTAAAAGCAAAGCACAAATTTCTAGGAAATAAAATACTACCAATGAGATTGCTCTGGGTTCAGTTAGCCGTAATTTGTTTTACTACACCAGAAAAAAGATAAAATGTTTTATTTTATTTAATTTTCTAGTTCTAACCAAGTAGATCTATACGATATTATTACTTGACAACGTCGTTTTTTGTCCAAGTTTTATTTTTGTAATTTGTTCAAAAAATTGTAATGTCTATTAAATTGAAAAATATATGCCTGTAATATTTTATCATGAATTAGCATTTCAAAAAATTTAATTTTATATTTTAAATATTTCTTTTGTTTTATGCGTAATAAAATTTTAATACTGATATTATACTTTGTGAATTTTTATTATCAATAATTATTTGTAATTTTCTTGCTACAGAAATCTTTTTAATAAAAAAAAACTCAAGTGTGTGTAGTTTTTATATATATCTTTTATAGTATTTATACATGCATTATTATTAATTTTATTATTCAATATTAACATTTTTATGAATCAAAATTATTCTTTCTCATATTTTTTAGTTTGTTATATTTGAATATTGTTATTAACTGAGAGTATTTCTAAATTTAGCTGTAATATAATTGAAGCAATTTTTATATTTTAAATTAGTGTTTATCACAGAGTTATTTCAATTCTTGAAATATTTTATTACTATATTTAACTGAACATACTTTCCAATTGTTTGTATAAAAATTCATTTTGATAACATTTTTGTTACTTATTTTGTTTTCAGAAAAATCATTTTCAAAAATGCATTATGATCCCTATGAAACTTGCCCAAATGATGTAACGCATCAGATCTTAAGGTCAAGAATGCCAATGCATTTGACTAAATGTAATAGAAACTTTCCTAACTCAACGAAAAAATATTGTCCTTTTGATGCTTCTCACATGGTTGATGAATCAGAATATCATGTAAGTTAAATGAATTAGAGTTTTTAAGTAATATGTTCAATATTGAGCATTAGTATTCAGAAAAATAACTATATTATTTTCAACGTTTATTTGAAGAATAGTATAAAATTTAGGAGTAATTATTTCTATTTGTATTTTTAGAGTCATATGAGTGTTTGTCCAGCCCGAGAAGAGGTTACTCATTTTCAGAGGCGAGAAGTTGATGTTGGTTTTGAAGAATATCTTGTGAAAATAGTACCACATCAAATGGATGTTGTAGAAAGCTGGGAACTTGATGTGGGTATAGATTTATTACTTGTAAAGTATTATATATTAAGTAATTGTTTCAAAGCAGTCTTCACGAAACTTAATATGCAATGATTTAATATATGATATAAAATGAATATTGTTAATAAATTCAAGTATAACATAATATTCAAAAATTATTTTTTTAATTTTATATTTAACTTTCTTATTTATCAGGGGTGTAATCAAAAAAGTTATAATCCCTCAGAACATATTGCCATCGCCTAGTTCTACGCAGTTTTCCTCTACACACTATAGTAGAAAAGAAAATTTGAAAATTCTTGACGGACACGTTTTCAAGGCTAGAAGCAGAGGCAAATGAGAGGCTAAATCAAAATAAGCACAATGAGAAAGACTGGTGTGAAAACTAAAGTAAATATTCTTCCTATAAATGGTTTCATTTAATTTTTCAAGTAAACAGCTTTATTCTCATATATTTATTGTTCTTGTAGACACATGAAAATAAAAAACATGAACAATTGAAAGAAGAATCCAAAGACGTAGCTGGTCATAATCGTGCCTTACAATATCATCTGGAGATGGTAACTTAAATTTAATGTAAAAAATTACAAAATCTATGAATACTAAACATTTTTTTAATATTTTTCATTAGGAAGATTCTGAAATACCTTACGACGTCCTTACGAATGTCATCTAGGTAACTGTTATCAAACAGAACTAATTCCAAGGATGACCATTATACATCTACTCTGCAGGTGAAGTTATAATTCAATAATAATTTAGATTTAATTATATATTTTTAAAATCTTTTTTGAAGCTAGTTTTCGAATCATTATTAAATTGAATATTTTTCGTTAATTTAGCCTAAATCTGAACGATATTTTGAAAAAGTTAAAAATGTAGTGTGTTCAACCAGCAATAAATCGACCCAAGAAAATTCACAAGAAAAACGACACAATGACCAGAAGCCAAAAAGATTACTTAGTTATGCAGAAATGTTACATAAAGTAAAAGAAAAAAGCACAGAAGACACATTTAGCGGTGCAAGAGCTCAAGGAATTATGAGTAATCCTCCTGCTACATCTACACAATTAAACGAAAATTTATTTGAGAAACTAACGAAAACAGTTAAAGAAATTACTATAGAAGATGAAGGATACAAGAAAAAAACTGAACCTTTAAATAAAAAAATAGTTACGTTAAAAAAGGGTACAATTGCAAAAAATCCAACATCAAGTTCTACAAGTAATTCAACTATTAATAAAAAGTATAGATGTGGTGCAAAATTTGTTAGCGATAAGTAACGTATAAATTGTTAAATTTGTTAAATTTTAAGATAATTAATGTGAAACTTATACTTATCGGCTAATTATAATTCCAAAGTCGATATATATTTTTCTAAAATGTTCGAAATAAGAGCAAATATTTTTTATAAATTTTTAAATATCCCAATCTGAATCTATTCGTATTTGTATCGCTATTGTTTTATTACCAGAAGAATCATAGTATAAGATAAAGTAAAAGCTAACCCTGCTTTATATTTTTTAAAGACACGTTAATTTATAAAATTAATTTTCAAACTTGATAGATTCAGTTGCAATGAATTTGTAAGTAAAACTGTACGTAAATTTCATTTACTTTTCGAACATTTGTAATTTATATGTTATTATGTTTTCAATTTTTTTTTTTTAAGTTTTTACGTGTTAATTGTTACTATTTTTAAATTTACGGACCTATTATTAATATAAATCTTAATTTAAGAAACCGGAATTTTATTCTATGACACTGTGAGATTGTAAAGTAATATCTCGTATAAAATATTGTTTTCATACTAGAAAAATATATCACAGAACGAATATACTGTAACGACCGAGTGTTTATTCGAAAAAATATTCCTGTCAATTAAAACGGTATTTTTAAAATATGGAATATTGTTGTATTAAAAGACTGACTACTCAATGTACAAACTGTTTAAGATCGCTCGTCCAATTAAAGAATGTTCGCGTAAGATGAGATGTAATAAGCATAAAACGATCGATAATTTTGTAATAGAAAATTGTTTAATTACATGTCACATAAAATAAATTCTTAATTCTAGTTTATAAAAATTCTTTCCTTGAAGCCTCGATCTGTTATAAAAATCTTAATTATTCGTAACCTTTGTCTTGTGTCGTGTCCGATTATGATTAGTTAAGTATCTCTTCTGTCCGAAGCTTACTCCACACTTTTGACAAGTGAACGGTTTGTCTAGCGAATGAGTGCGCCTGTGTCGCGTGAGTTCGTTCTTCACGCCAAATCCCTTGCCGCAAATGTCACACATATGGTTCTTTTCGCCAGTATGCGTGGTTAAGTGATTGATCATCTGCTGCTTCCATCTGAACAATTTCTTACAATAGGAACACTTGAATGGATACTCGTTCGTGTGGATCTTGCTGTGTATGTAGAGTGAGGCCTTTGTTTTAAATGTCTTTCCGCAAGAGTCGCACACGTAAGGCCGCTCGCCCGTATGTATCCTCCGGTGATCCTCCATAGCCGTCTTCATTGCAAAGCAACGTCCACAAATATCGCAGGCATGGTTTTTTACCCCGCCGTGAACGTGTTTCAGGTGGTAATAAAGGCTGCCCGTTTGTCCGAACTGTTTGCCGCATATGTGGCAAGTATATGGCTTTTCGCCCGTATGTATTCTCATATGAATCTGGTAACTGTTGTACAGACGGAACTTTTTATTGCACTCGCTGCACTCGAGACCTGAACTATTACGGCCTTGTCGGGTTTTCTTGGATTTCGAAGCTTCCGTGGGTGACGGAAGAAACGCGTCGACGTCGTCATCGTCGACCTCACCTTCGTTTAGTTCCTCCAACTTCACCTCGGTGAAGCTCGAACATTCGAGTTCTCTAATTCTAATTTAGGAGTTAGGCACCGGTCTTCTGACTCGATCTTTATTTTTCCAACTTTTCGTATCATCTTTTTCCTTATCGTGCGGTTAGTTTTTTTTTCACTGGCTTGGAAGAACTCGAAGCTTTCTTCCTGCTCTTTTTTTGCTGGGAGAATAGGCTTAAAGATCTTTGATATTCTCTGAAAGTACCACAACCATGCTGCAAGATTTTTGATCTGCAATTAAAATAAATGCTTAACGTTGATAGAGTGATTTACATTAGGTATAAACATAAACTTGAATAATAATTAAAGCTTTGCAAAACAGGAATTGTCTTTCTCGTACATTTAAAAACGCCGAGTACTAGTGATATATTCTATTTATTTCTTTTACTTTAAAGTAAATATAAAAGTTTAAAAATAATGTTTCGAATGCAGTATGTTTATAAAAAATCTTTTAATCTATCGAATGCATACTGATTTGGGATAATGGCGAATAACAATTTAATAAAATACCAATATAAAAAATCAGTTATTTATTTACCTGTACATGTAATAAATTACAAACACTCGCTGCTTTTACATCATTATCATGGTTTTGTTTTACAAAAATACCATTTTTCGCTCTTATACTTCTTCGGTGAACAAATTTTGTATTTAATAAATGTATTTTTCAATTTAAAAGAAAGGAGCTCATTATACGAGAAGCACAACTTCTCTAATATTTTAACTTTTAATTACTGTCTATAATCATTAAGGTTTTAAACTTATATCGCACCCCTATAACATGTGACTCGT
This sequence comes from Platyscapa corneri, assembly GCA_018907185.1. Classification (NCBI taxonomy): domain Eukaryota; kingdom Metazoa; phylum Arthropoda; class Insecta; order Hymenoptera; family Agaonidae; genus Platyscapa; species Platyscapa corneri. Next base: position 20,140 of record JACCHW010000003.1, read on the forward strand.
GTTGCATTTAACGGGTTACCTGTTAAGTAAGGCAATACCTTCAACTATACAATGAAAACGCAAAGGTGAAAATCGAGAATTACTTAACGTGCTTAAATTAAGTAATTAATCTTTAATTTTTTGAACTAGTTATTCACAGTATAATAAATAAATAATGATTCGTTGATTGATTATATTTTAAAGTAAATCAATATTTTTGGACATAAGGAAACCTTATTTATTATCTAGTTCGTTGATTAGATCCTCAGCTTTTTCTTTATGATGAATTTTAATGTGGGTACGCAAGTATCGATTAAGTCGAAAACAGAGTCCACACTCGGAGCACAAGAATGGCTTGTCCTCGAAGTGAACGGTGCGGTGCCTGGCTGCCTCGCCCTTTGCCGCGAACAACTTGCCGCAGACATCGCAAGGATAGGGTCTGACGCCAGTGTGAATGGCCTCGTGCACCGCGAGTTTCTGCCGGTCCCTGAAGGCTTTGTCACAGAACGAGCATTGATGAGGACGATAATTTGTATGCGTACGCTTGTGCACGCCCAGGAGATTAACCGATCGGAAGGTCTTTTGACAGATTTCACAAGAAAAGGGTTTCTCTCCGGTATGTATCCTCCTATGGGCATCCCGTGTTGCCTTTGCGGCGAAGGAGTTGCCACAGATGTCGCAGGCAAAACGTTTTATCTTCTTGTGGACATCGTCGATGTGGCGTTTCAGATCGTCCTCTATCCTGAAGGCTTTGCCACACTCGTGGCAGATAACTGGACGCTCATCGGCGTGCATGCGAATGTGGCGTAGAAATGCACGTCGATGAGTCATCGTGTTCTTGCAAATTTCGCATTTAAACAATTGCACATGGTTAACGAAGATTTTCGATTTCTCAACGATTCCGTCTTCACTCGGTGTCTCTGTTGCGTGGCTCCGCATGTGTTTTATTAGGTTACTCTTGTACATATACGACTTTTTGCAAGTATTGCACTCGTATCGGAAGGGATTCGAGCCGTTCGGGTTTGTGATTTCCTCGTGATCTTTATTCAAGTGGCGGATGAGATCAAACTCGTTGCTGTATAACTCGCCGCAGATTCCACACATGTATGTGAATTTTTGGCCCACCGTGTCTTCTTTGCTGCTTATCGAAGAAGCTCTGCAATTAAAGATACACGGGATATCCCTGAATAGAATTATTTTACCATTGACAACATTTCGAGATGAATTAAAGCACACATAAAATGATACTTTTTATAATTTCTGTAGAACATACATTTTTTATCCAATTATAAATTTCACTAATTTTATATTATGTACATAAAGTTTTTATTATATTCTATCTGAATTAATTCCTAACAACAATTTCAATGGAATCTAGAAAAAACGACTTATGTATCGTACTTTTATGTTAAATTGAGTACCAAATTTAAATACTTTTTCTAACAATTTAACATCAATCTTTTAGAACTATGTCAAATTTCCATAAATATTTTTTTGTACAAACATTATTTAAGCATTATTGTTTCGATATGAAAGAATCTTGAAACCTGTTTAAAAATTAAAATTCTAAATTTAAGCGATAACTTTATTCTTGTAATTTGGCTCATATTTATTTATAAAAATGAACTTCATAAAAATAAGTCGAAATTATTCTATAGTTCTGGTCAATAATTTACAAATAAACTTATAAATCTAAATGCTTATCGAACAGGATCTCAAGATTTAACAATACTTAATAAATATTTTTATTTCCCATGAATCTTCTAATCTATTATAAAATCTAAATTCATAATGATCTGTAGTTAAAATTTATTGTTTTTTGCATTCTTCTATTATCGTACAAAATTTACTATCGATTAAAGAAGCCCCTTATCAGTATACTACATACGTTATACAACATGCTTCGTCTGAATAAGAATCTAAATATAATCAAATCTTGAAGCATTTTTTTTTCGACCCATAGTATGTAAATGAAAGTCAAAGAAACTCACTAGTTAAAAGTAATGCCAAATATTCATTATTTTCAAGGTAATAATCAAATCCTTATTGTCATAAACATTTATTTCTGTAACTCAGTAGTCTCTGTGCCACTTATTTTTATGACTTTTCAGATATCTTTCTTGATTGAAGCTCTCGCCACATACGTCACATATGTGAATACTAAACACTTCATGAGTCTGCCTGTGTCTGATCGCTGAGGCTGAGCTCCTGAACGTCTTGCCGCAAACTTTGCAGCCGTAAGGTTTTTGGTCGGTGTGTGTGAGCTCGTGTCTTTCCATGTCCTGTTTGCGGGGAAAGGCCCTATCACACTGCTTACACCTAAAGGAAAAGTTGTTGGAATGAAACCTTTTGTGAACGGAAAGCGAAGCCCGGTGCCTAAAACTTTTGCCACAAGTATCGCATACGTGCGGTCGCTCATTCGTGTGAGTCCGCTGGTGCTCGTCGCGAGCGATTTTTGAAGCGAGACTGCGTTCGCAGAAACTGCAATTGTAATCCTTGATTTTTTCGTGGACGTCACGAATGTGGCGCGTGAGCGATGAGGTAACGGTGAAGCTTTTGTTGCATATGTCGCATGTAAAGAGCTTCTCCCGCGTATGTATGCGTTTATGCGCAAAGTAGTTATACGAAGTTGACAGGACTTTTGGGCAGTTGCGGCACTTGTAGTACGTCACCCCGTCGACGCTGATTTTTGATCGAGCAACCTCCAATCGACGCTGTAAGTTATGATTCCCATTGCTGTCAGCGTCCGCCTCTCCTTTTGACCTTTTCGTTCTTCTTCCTGGCTTTGATTGTTTTACGTCCGAACTCACGAGATCCTTTGATTTTCGCTTTTTTTGACTCTTCGGTGATGTTGACGTCATTAGGATGGCGATTACATCGTCGTCTTCGAGTTTGACATCGTCATCTTCAAGTTTCACGCATCTGGAAAGAAACGATGTTACGATTCGCCTTTCCTTGGTTGTGCAACTAGTGCGTTATGACTTCTTATATAACTAAGCGAAATAAGCTCCTATAAGAGACGGATTATTAGTTTATTTTATTTTTGAAGCAATACATTCAGACCTCTTCTTCAAATAACAAGGTCCGATATTTTTCTTCTTTTTTTATTTGAAGAAAATCATAATTTGTAACGAGGATATACTTTTCTTCACTTTTTCATTTCTATAACTTAAAATTATTACTATCACTGACTTAAATTTACATAACTACATAAAACATATTAATATATTTCATTGCAGTAAATTCATGCGAATTTTTACAAATGACAATTTCTTTTTCGATATTATATTTTCATTTTTTAAATTAAATAAAATTTTTAATTATAATTTGTTATTGAATGATAAATTATTTATTACACATGCTATATAATATTTATTATAATAATTATAAAAATTTTAATATTTATACGTCAAAAACATTTCTCTTCAAAAATAATATTTTTTATTTCGTATAACACGAATTCAAAATGAAAGTTAAATTATAAAAAGTGATGAAATAATTTGCATTATTAAATTTTTTAGATTTTGATTATTCTCTAAGTAAATGCATAATTTTCATGTAATTAATTATTTCATTCTTAAAATATCCTTATACTAGTGTCAAGTGATTACGTAAGTTTCACGCGAGGATTTCGCAGCTTACAGGAAGTTCTCCAATGTTAATCATTTATGCACACGATTCCTCCTGTTTATGAACAATACTATGCTTGTACTTGATATGATTATTCAGATATCGTCCTTGTCTACAACGGAAGTCGCAAATATTACAAACGAATGGTTTATTATCCGAATGAACAAGGGTATGCCTTCTGAGTTCTGTTTTCAGTCTGAATCTTTTAAAACACACGTCGCATTCGAAATTTTTTTCGCCAGTATGCATGGAAATATGGCACAAGAGCTCCTGTTTTCTGCGGAATTTTTTATCGCAATGTAGACAGGGATGAGGAAAATCATCAGTATGAGTCTTACTGTGGGTATAAAGTGATGCCTTAGATTTAAAGCCCTTGCCACACGTATCGCAAATGTACGGTCTTTCACCGGTGTGAATTCGATGATGATCCTCTTTGGTCGCTTTAGAGGCGAAGCTTTTGCCGCATATTTCACAAGTGTGATTTTTCAATCTGGCGTGAACATCTCTGAGGTGACGACAAAGACCACCTGAATCACGAAACTGTTTTCCGCACACGTGACAAGTGAAGGGTCGCTCGTTTCTATGTATACGCAAATGACGCATCAATGAGTCCTTTACTTTAAATAATTTCCCACAATCACCACACGCAAGAGATATGCTGCAATTTTTCTGATTGCTGAAATCTTTCTTTTTACATTTTTTCTTCTTTAAATATTTGCTCATCTCAATGTTGGTTTCATTTACAGCAATTTCGGAATCCACACTTTTTAGAATGCAATTGGGCGAGTCAGCAAATTGTGGCGAAGATTTGGCGAAGTCTACTACTGTCATCCAGCAGTTACCTTCAACCTTTTCGTTCGGAATTGTATTTGTTTCTTTAATAGACTCCTTATTTTTAATTTGTCTATCAAGAGGTTCTATAAATGATGTCTGCAGTCTTCTGGACCTGCAAAATAGTCGAAACTTGACTCGAGACATGCGTTTCTTACACGCGAGATTCATATGGTATTTTCCGATCATTTTTATGTATAAATATCACTATTTTAAGACCATGATTCGACGACAATAGTTTCTCTTGTTGTGGTTGATGAGTATATAAAAAATAATATTATCTTATTATAATTAAATTTTAATTATTGCTTTGGGCAATTTTTTTTTTAACTTGCTACTTCATTTTTCTGTACTACGCGTACAAAGGAAACGAAGCTACATAAATATTTATTATTTAAATTTGCTGCTTACACCTTCTTTCTACTTATGTATAAAAAATTAAATAAATGCAGTTGTTTAATGAATAAATAATACCGAGAAATAATTTAAAAAGAGGGTATAAAAAAATTAAAAAATTTTCTTTGAAAATATTCTTTAATAAAAAAAACTGGATGTTATGTTCAAATACATTTTCAATTTAGATTTTTCTATTTTAAAGAAATATATTCAATAATACAATTGTTCAAAAAATTTTAAACAATGATTAATCTACACATTTAATTTAATATAAATTTCAACTTAATAGTTCCTATAATCATTTATCGACAACCCCTTTTATAAATTTTGCATTGATAAAATTATAATATAAGTATTTAAATTTACTTGATTATTACAATTTTTTGTATTATTTTTGTATTTTCAACAGTTTTTTATATGTATAAGTTATAAATTATATATGAAATACATCCAATTTCATTTATAATGTTTTATCTGACATAAAAAATTTTTTACCTGTCTGATTCTGAAATATCAATGTTGTTCACTGTTTCTACATTATTTTCACATCTTGATTGAATCTATATAAAAACAAAAAAGGTATTTTTTAAAAATGATATTTTTTATTTTCTTTAAAATACAATATGTATATTACCTGTGGTATTTCATCATTAGTTTCTTCTACTTCTAATATTGTTTGAATATCTTCTTGATCTACTGTTGATCCATTGTAGTACTGAAAAAATAGTTTACTTATAAATATTAATAAATTTGAATAAAAAAATCTGATTTACCTGATCTTTTAAATCAAATTTATTTTGCAAATCTATCAGACGTTGTTGAGCTTCTATACATCCTTTGGTCATTTCATGCCATGCCAATAAAGTTGCTGCGCAATTATAACAAACGTGTGTTGGAAGACTATCAGTTTCTGATACCTACAAGAAATTTTTAAGAAATAATATTAATTTCTTATAATTAATATAATTATTTAAGTAATTTTATAAGATTTTGATTATCATTTAATACAAAATATTGAACAAAGATATTAAATTTATTTTGCTTTAGTATGAATTAAAGTTACTTATGTGAATTATAAGAAAGTATTTTATGCTTATTTTAAATAAAACTATTATAAATAAAAAATGCAAAACTACTCTGTATATACCCTTAAAGGTAAGTAACTATGAATTTTATTGCATAAATTGTGTTCTATTCCTTCGCCATTAAATATTGGAATTAGGCGATCACTATCATTTGCACAAATCCTACATAGTTTATTCCACATTATCACATCTTTATCATGCAAAATTATTCGATCTGAATCTTCAACTTCCATTGCTACAAATTGACCTTCTTCGTGGTCATCATCCACAGGTACAAATTGTGTATCATTATTTTCTTCTGTAGGTTCTTCTTCAACATCTAAAAAGTATTCTGTTGTTTCGAGTTGTTCTTCATTTTTATCGTGAACAATCTCTTTTGCTTCTTCGATTACTATGTCTTCACTATTAATAGTTTTTATCACAAGTCCTACAGTATTCGAATGAACCGACTCCATTTTAACTGTAACAATACGTTTTCATTGGAACATTACTACATTCATTACAATTTAAAAAGACTTGTTCTAATATAATATTAGTAATAAATGCTTATTTTAATTACTTTTAAACTCAAATTTTACCGATCTATACTAATGAAACACCGTAAATGTTGCTCATTCTTGACAAAAAGGTTGATTATAGTAATAAAAATGTAAACTTTGAAAATTCACATTTTAAAAAATGTATCATTTTAGTTTCATCTGTTTGATAACTATTTGAATAAAAAAATTAATTATTACTTATATAAACTGTTCAATACTCGTATAAAATATATTTTTACAATTTGTAAGGTATAAACACCGCCGAATGTTAATAAAATATATATACATCTAGATTGTGTTTGAAAACCATGAATATTCGAGTGATATGAGAGTCGACTACCCGAAAAAACAATGTGTGCTAGTGGCGTCACCTGTTTTGTTTGCTATTGTTATTGGCCAATAATAATTGCATTTAAAGAAATTATATGTATGCTTTTTTTAAAAGAATTATGAAATATGTTTCAAAATTTAAACTATCAGCAAATTTTATGAAAATTTTTAATATAATTTTAACAAAAATTAATTCAAGAATATTTAAAAATAAGATAATTAGGGGCTCATATTGAAAGCATCTTATATAAAATCATAATTTAGAAACAATGTTATAAACAATGAATTGAAAAATATATCGAACTTATGTCATATTAAAAATATGTCATCGTTTTTTTTATTATTATCAAATCATATTTAATGTGTTCAAAACCACGACGGAAAAGTAAATATATAGTTTATTTTCACATCTATTTTACATTTATTTATTTTTTTATTTATAGATTTAAATCAACAACAATAATAAAGTAATATATGAATTCATGTAAAAATTCAATATAAAAGTGAAATTTGTAAAAAGGCTTGTAAAGCTTCATTTAGAAATATAATTAAGAAGAATAACTGCTAAGGTGTTCAAATATAAAAAAAATTGTTATCGATTATATAACTATAATTATGTATAAATAATAATATTTAGTTTTAATAATAATGATGATTACTGTATTTATAATATCAAATTATATTATATTAATTCATTTAAGTATATTTTCAATAATAATGAACTTCATAAAAAAGTATTTTATCAAAAATACTACTTAAATTATTAAAAATATTGTATTGATAAAATTTACAACAATTTTCATATAGAATTAGCAGTTTTTGAAAAGCAGAAATACATAAGAAAATTAGATTGAATAAATTATAAGCATTTAATTATTATTTAAGATAATATGTATTTATCACAAGGTAAGTAACAAATAAATAATGCACGAAATTCGTTAATAACTCAAGAGTTATATTATACAAGTATAAATCAGAATGAAAAAATGATTTTCAATAAATTCTATTGGCTCTGATAGTCTCACCGAGAGGCCAATAGTAATAATATGTAAATACATTTAGTAAGGTTTATGTTATTAGATGAAAAGGCACCACGAGGTTGAAGATTATATAAATTTAGGCTTTGTAAAGTGGTAAGTGATCATAACAAATAAATTTTGTTTTTATGTTCACAAGATGAATAATTAACATATTTTACTAATGAATAACTATAATTATTACATAAATCACATATTATTGGATAGATTTTGTTTATAAAATAAAATTAATTTTCAAATTAGTTGTTGTTGAACATTACTTGTTGAAAGAAAACAAATTAATTTTATAAAAACTTTGCATCAACATATAGAGTGACATGTGGTTTTACGAATACGGCCTGCCAGTAACTATTACATAAAACATAAGTATTTATAATGCACTGGAATAAGCGATTTAATATCCATATTCAGAATAAACTATGCTCAGGTGCTTAGATAAGCCGATGGACTTAAGTAATTCGACCTCAGACCTATTCAAGTAAAGGCATCGGAATTTACTCGATGTTTGTACTTTTTAATGTACTAAAATCAGATTTCATAATATTATATAGGCATATTCGAGGTTGTATAAGTAATTGATTTTTTTCATATGACATAATAACACTAAAAACCACTACTTCTAAATATCATTCAATTCATTACTACCACTGAAAATAGAATATAATAAAATAAATAAATGAAATATGAAATATCTTCTTAATTTTTTACTTTTTAAATATATACTTTTATAATATTTTCGAAGTTGTATTAATTAATACTTAAAACGACTATATACTAGTAATTGACGATTAAAAAAAAAAACAAAGAAAAAACTTCACTGTCTGCGCTTATTAAGTATCCAAAAAAGCTTTTTTGTTCTCTTGCATTATGATCGGATATCTCTATTGTAGCAAAGCTGTAACAAATGTTCGGAAAAGTCTGGCAACTGCTTGGATCTTCTCCAAAAAGTTGTATCCAATGAGATATGGTGAAGCGACTTTAACCGCGAAGTTTTGATTGTAAACTTGTCGATCAAATATTTCTATAGATCGATCGCGAGTTTACACGTACCGGTTGTAGGAATCACAAGCTTTTATCGTATTCTTCCTTCGGAAATCAGAGAAAGCTTTTCAAGATAAGCGGAATATCCTGTTGTCAATTAGTGTTTAACGGATATTTATTATGTTAAAGTTACCTTATTGCAGCCACTGCAGGCAGGTGCTGAAAAATTAATGAAAATTTTTACGTATATTAGATTGTGCATTGATATTGTTCTCTTGAAAATGAGATGTATAATATTTCTTATGTATTTTAAATTTATATTTCTCGTGTTTTTCTTAATATTTTCTTAAAATTTGTAAATATCCTTTTCCTAGAACATTGCCACCTGCGAGGGTGTGGCAAAGTTTCTCTCAAATTGCGTTTGAAATATCCAGGGCTGGTATGCTCCAAAAGTGTCTTGAAAGTAGATTAGAACAGGTAAACACGAGGAATAAGGGGAGTTGCTAAATACATTTCGTATTTTAACAGACGGCAGATGGAAGTAAAAGCTGGACGTTCTGCACTCTATTAACGGCCCATATATGTTGAAAAATTTCTGTCGTATTATTATCGGCTAACATAATTTATTTTGGAAATTATCTTTAATACTTTTATAATTGATAGCACATTCAAATAATCTTTAATCATTTAAAACAAAAACAACTAAATTATAATGTTTTGCTGAATAAATATAAATAATACTATCTCGCTTCTTTTTCTAGAGAAAAAATATAAAAAAATCATAAATTATAAAATACAATTGACTTATAGATTAATTGTTATATTTAATGAGCTATGAATAAATTAGTTTTATGAATGCTTCTAGTTGAATTATTAATTATTTTAATTACTGGTTTCATATTATTATAAGTACTATTGTAATTTTTTTTAATTCATATTTCTCACAATTAATATTAACTATCTCTTCATGAAAAATATATTCATACAAGAACGAATATAAACAACAAATCTATACTGGTAAATAAAGCACAAATATAATTTAAGTAATACAATATATCACAAATTATTGTATAAGCTTTTATTTGTTTAGTACTTTATTTTCAAGTGAATTTTCTTTATTTCTTAATTTTATTACAAATACATCTTATATTAATTATCATAGTTATGAATTATATTTTTTCATGAAATTAAATATTTCGAATATAATTCGTATAAATATAGTTTAGATTTTAATAACAATTCTTTTTTTCTAATAGTTATTACGACCTCATCTTAAGTCATTTTAAATGATTTGATTCAATGTCAATCTTGATTATATAAATTTAAAAAATTTTTAATTTAATGTGCTGAAAAAAAATTAAGAACTTCTTAATCAGTAAGCATACAAATCAGTGAAATTAACTATATTTTCTTGCAATGTCATGTTATTATTGTAAATAAAAAATAAAATAATAATTATTATTCAAACAAAAAAAATTATAATGATAGAGTAGCAAAATCAATTATCATCGTAAAGCTTAATATAAAAAGTCTGCTTCTACATTTTGTTAGCCATCCTACGGTAACGGAACTATTCTCGTACTGCATAGATCTTAGGGTAGAGATGAAAACTTACCGTAAGTCGAATCCTTCTGTTTTACCTTCCGTATATCAGGCAAAATATTATAATTATATATAAGGCTTTCATTGATCGTGTGTGCGCGCGCGCAGCCAACTACACGTGCATCTTGTTGACACGTGCAGTTAGGAATCGAGAGTTGAATGGCGCAATCATTCACAGGATTAATAGGATTATATTTGAATCTATATTTTTAAAATAAATTGTTAATCTCCGAATTTAAAAAAAACCTTTAATATTTGTAATATTTTAAATGAATTTTTTTTAGGAAAAATTCTAAATTTTGACTTTATAGTCGTCGCCAAGTTTAAGTAACAGCAAAATGCGCAAGTGAAATAATACTTTTTTTGAATAATAATAATCGAAAATTAATTAGTGATTATTTTCAAATTTCAGTTTTGTTTCTCATAATGAACATCATGTTTTCTCAACTTCTCTCTTTGTCTTGAAAAAGAGCGTTATCTTACAGTCATTTACATCGTCGACGATTCTCGGAAGAAAAATCTATTTTTAATATTGAAATTACTTATCCGTAACACGTCGTATTTACTAACTATTCTCTATTTTAATTATATAATAATTTATTCCTATAAAATGAAGACAATGATCTCAAGTTAAGTAGAATTAATAATTCCAGTTAATAACAATGAAACATTTTTCACACTGCAATTAATCAATTAATATACTAAAATTATTGTGGCAATTAATTAATAATCAAATATACGTATAAACAAATAATACAAATAGAATAGTTAAATGATTATCCAAGATTTTTTTAATTTCCAGTATTTACGTGTTTAATCTTGACGGCACAAATGGACACTTGCTAATAATATATCAGTGGGCTTGATACAGAATAAGTCATCATTGCTCCAAACAATAAATCTAATGAGATCGAAATTCAATAGGATGTATATTTAAAATAGATCGACACGCGCACGGCAATATATATTAAATGACATCAAAACATGCTTTTATTTCCAGCCTTTCAATAAACATTATGCAACGCACGTAATGTAGCCACCGACCCTAAATACGAGAACTAAACAACAATAACTAGATGCTCAAATGAAGCATGAGTCAAGATAACAAACATGCTTCTATTGACGACGACGACGACGACGACGAGTCAGTCGAAAGGAACTCACGTCAGGAAATTGGCCAGGACACCAGGATCGCCATGTTAGCCAATGGTCAAGAGCAGTCGTGAGAGTCGCGTGTGCCCGGGTAGGCATGCATAAGGCTGCCGCCGTAAAAGTAAGCCGATCATTCTCTCGTACACACGTGGTGATTCCGCGCAAAAGTGCATCAATGTAAGCGCTTCTCTTTGTTTTATAAGTCTAGCGTGACCTAAGACACAATGCAATATACGTTTTCCTCTTCCTCCATTTTTCCCGTCCCTGCTCTTTTCGTGTGCTGTTTCTCGCAGAAATTCAATATTCCCAGGCCATACCTGACAAGGCAGTTACTCGGACCACCCTCTATATAAAGATTCCTGTTGTTTCAGGTTGCGCCTACAATCGTCGGAGCACGCACACAGGCGCGTCTGTGTACGCTCGTAGCACTTATAGCACTGCGCACACGTAGTTCCAGAGAACCCGAGAAGAAAGAGAAATAGAAAAAGCGAGAAGGAGAGAGCGAGAGATAAAGAGATAAAGGGGAAACAGGTAGGTAGGTAGGTAGGTAGGTACACATGCATGCGTATATGGGTTTTATGCACCATATATTATCTGTGTGTACGTTACAAAAAAGCTAACGTAAGAAATCTGCCATTCGTGTGAAATCACATCGACCTTTGCATTATTTAGTCAACGAGAAATAAATTATTAATTTAGTTGCGACGTTTTTTTAAATAGCCCCGTTTCACAATAAATGGATTAACTGAATTTACAACTTACATGGCTGAACTTTAGAAATAAAGCACAGGCTGCTTAACGCAGCATTTTTATCCTTATCTGATTTTCCATACGCACAAGAAAACACAAGATTTATGTAAAGGCGCAGTAAAATTTAATGGAAAATTACAGTCTCTGCTAAATCTGAAATAGGAAAATAGAAAATATTTTCAAAGCCAAAACTCCGATCAGATATCGTCGGCTTATTCGAACCCACCTAAAAAACCATATTATTTGAAATGAATTGAAGTTATGATAGAATCGGGGGATTTGCGAGGAACTTTTATTTAAATGATTGCGAACAATCGAGTTAGCAAAATGAAACTTAAAATTGAGGACGTTGGATATAAATTGCTTTATTTTTCGTATTCAATCATGCAATTTTATGCTTGGTTTTTTATAGCGCACGGGACGTCTCTCGTACAGGGTACGTGTGCATATGCTTCTATATCCGCTGAATGGACAAACATTCGTTAAAACGAGCACGAGCTATTGAAAGTCGCCTCCTAACTTCAATATAATGACGACGAAGACGACGACCTCCGTTCCATCTCCTTTCTTTTCTTTTGTTTGCTCGGTACGTGTGTGTACGTTGTCGTATCTTTTTTTTGGTTCGAACTTCAAATGTTATTTGCCAGACTACTGCTGATTTACGTCACACGTAGGTATGCGCGAGTGCGTTTTCTTTTTCCCCGCGTATCTGTCGCTTAGAATTTTTCTGTTTTTCCAAGAAGCGCGCGAGTGCTCCTCCGCCTATAAGGAAGCCCTGCAGCTCTCGAGACGTTTTTAGGTCCACTGTCGTTTTTTTCTTAAGCCTTTTCATTTTTGCAGCACGGAGATGATTCGGTTCACGTATTATTTGCGTTTTCATCCCATTGAAATTATTCTCAAACCGCCAGGCACTGAATAAAATTGCATTATCAATAATTTTTTTAAGACTGGCAATTACTTTTCGTGGATATAAAAGAAATTTAACTTACGCAAAACGTAGAAAAACAGTACTTTCATACGTAATAATTTGTCTTTTTTTGGAAAAAAAGTATGTAATAAAAAATAGGGTAAAACTGTAAGCCACTATATTCTCTCAAAATCTAAAAGTATAAAGGTGTAATAAAAAATACGATAAAGGAGACATTTCGCCCTTTATTATATAAATTTTTTTCTTCTTCAAAAGTTTCTTTCATTCTAAATTTATTAAATGTCTCGGAATTTTGTAATTCTAAGATATAATTCGTAAATATGATAAACGAATGAAAAATAAATAACGCAATACAGATATATTATACATCGCATAAGTAATTTATTTCGTGAATAGTAAAAATATTGACTAGATTAATCGCGATGCGGGGCTTACGACGATAGACTTTTAAGCATTGCTTTTCACAATCTTTTTTTTTCTCGAAGCGAGACACACCCATGTGGTAAATAAATTCCACACCGTATTGGGTAAAAGTTAAATTGTTTAATGTAGATTTATTGTATATGTGATGTAGAGTAAATTGATCATGATTTATGATGATCTTGTTCTTTCCACAGTAATAGTAAGAAAATGTAACACTAAATTTTCCACACAAAATGATGCGTCATCTCCACTTAAGCTATTTATATGCATTGTTATAATGCTTTGAATATTTTTACAGTCTTGTGCTTCGCAGCCATATGTGTATAGATATAATTTTTGCATTTACAATTGTTCTATATTTCTAACATTTTAACCGTCCATCATCAACATTTTTTCTATTTTTCCAGATAAAAATTGTCTGTGTATATCAAATTGCGGAGCTTCTACTGTATTTGTAGATAAATTCAATTGTCTCTGTATTATTCATTTTTATTTCGAACCTTCACAGGTATACAACTAGTTCTAACAAAGCAGTCAATTTTAAACTTGCACACACATCGTCTCGTTTCCGTGCTCTATTAAATCTTTAATATCGCACGCCCCCCACAAACACACACACACACACATTGCTGATTTTTCATGCTATTATAAAATCCCTTCAATCTTATATCGTTATAATCTGTATCTTAAGTAATGCCGATAATTTTTTATAATTTTCAAGATTAGGAAATAATTAATTTATACAGGAATTTTAGTTTTTTATTATTATCCGCGTAGATTTTTTATATATTAAATTTATTTATATTTATTTTGAACTAATCGTTAATTAGTGAAATTTTTATGTATAAAATTAATTTTATTAAGAATATATTATATAAATTTCCAAGAACTGCAAGCCCAATTTTTTATCATCAAAGACCACTATTATAAAATTGTACAAATTAAAATTTAATTTTCACCGTCATTTAAAAAAATACTTTTTATACGTCAAATTAAATTAGACTAAAATACGTTTATATAATTATATAAAGTATTTTATGAGTATAAAAAATTTTATATAAATTTAAACGACAGTCATCAATTGTAAAGTTAAGTTTAAGTATTTTCGTTATAATATAATAAATTAGTCAGAAATTTGCTGGTGAGTGGCATAAAAAGAGGACTTGAAAGTCTCAGTAAAATATAAAGGTTTTCATAAATCATGTATATGTTTTTTCAAAAAAATGACACGTTAATAAACATTGTGTCGCGCGCAATTCAAAACTGCGACATTCCAGAATAAAGAATTTATTAATGAACCGAGTACGTGTTGTTCGATATCCCCTGTAAATAAGTCAGTGAACAGCTATGAAACTTTTATGTATATCAGTTAAATGTATAATTGATACGAAGATTTTATATTAAAATTAACTAAAATAAAGATTCTAGAATGAATATAATTTTTATATTTTCGGGATTTCTTCCACTTTTCTATTAAACAATTATTTTACGAATAATATCATCAAAATTAATATAAAACATTAATTTTTTCAAAAGAATTCAAAAAATGTATCTGGAAGTTGAAATAAATATAAGTTCTCTAATACAACATCAATATTAGCAATTCTAGTTTTCTAAAGATTTTTTTTCATTCATTAATTGCTTTTCTTTTAAGATATTGTTATTTACTTTAATTCAACCAATTTATTTCACTGAAATACATTTAAATAACTAATATATAACATATGATACATGGTTATATTGTAATATTTTAATATGACATACTAAATTACTAGTCACATTTTTAGTTTCGAATTTGTTCTTAAATGAATTTTTTGCTTTAGGTTAAAATGTGTTTACTTAAACATTATTACCATATCTTAGATTTTTTAATGGTTGATTTTTATTACGTATTTTAAGAATAAGAAAGACTAGGAAAGACCATGATTAACGTAAAAGCACTCGTTAAAATAATTATTAATTTGATGGAAAGGAATATCTGTTAAGCGTACTATTATAATGTCTCAGAGCAGCATAAGTAAAATATTGTATGTTAAATTTAATTTTTTAGATTTAAATTTCCTTCACTTAAAGTAAATTTTCATTTGTAAAATGTTAAAAAAAAAACAGCATTGCAAATGAGATTTTATTATATTTAAAGTAAATTTCCATTTGGCTCGAGATTAATTTTTATGTCGTACTTTAAACTTTCATTGTATTTTTTTGTATTCATATTAATATATATGAACTAATATAATAATTGGTGCAGTTTTTTTAATTCAGCAAAGATTCAATTTGTCAATCAAATAATAATTTTAATGGGTACAGCTGACTAGAAAACATTATTTTAAACTTCTTAAATTTCGAAGATTGGGATATGAAAAATAGAAACATTTTATTTATTAAATAAAATATGAAAAATGAATCTCTTATTTCTACAAACCTTAATAAATTATTGTATAATAATTACTGCTTCATTACTTATTTTGTTATAATTGAATACTAATCTTCTTTCTATAAACTTTTTATGACATTTATTCATAATAAATAATTATAAAAAATATTTTTATGCAAAAATTTTGAGAACAATACTTGTGAAAAGACAGTCTTTGTATTTATATTAATCATGTTCAAATATCTTATAAATTCCTCTTTATATAAGAATTTTATTATTATTAAACGATGGCATACAAAGTTTACATTTTATTACATAAAACCAATTCAGAAGTAAATAGTTGAGTATTGGTATTGATACTAGCTTTTCTCTCCAAACTGCGATCGTAAAAAATCGATATTTTTTCGATTACGTAGCAATGTACATAGCATTGAGTAAGAGGATATTTTTTTAACTTTATTAAGAACAATAAGATACAGGAAAGATGAAATAGCGAAAATTTTCCTCTACTGGACGATGCGCAAATTCACCCGTTGTATATGCATATTTCAGTTCACCTTTCAACTCGAATTTTTCAATTCTTTCTCCCATTGTCTCTTTCTTTTTTTGTTTCCTTCTTCTATCGACTTCAACCATTCTTGTAACTTTTGACAACTAGTAATAAACCTTTTTTATTATTCTATAATCTCGCACGCAGTTCCATTGCTTTGACTATAATGCAAAATCTGACGTTGAAGAAGTTCTTCACCCACCTACAGGTACCGTAATAAATTTTCTCGCTCTTTCCACCACTCTTTTTTCCCTTTTTCACTCTCTTTAAACTCCGCTTGCTTTCTCCTTATCACTCTTGCCTTTTCTTCTTCTATCTCACATTTTTTCTAAATTTTTATCCTACTTTTTTTTCCTTCGCTTTCTCTCTCATTTTTTAATTTTTTAAATTTTAAATGTGATGTTTACAGCAGTTTAATTGAAAAAATACGATAATTAATGATTATAAATATCGTATTTTTAATTGTGAAAATATTTTTATATTTAATGAAATATGGAATGAAACAGTATTTTTATATTTTACAAAATTAATTTATAATTAATAAAAATGTAGTTTTTGAAATTCATACATTCAAATATTACAACAATATTTAAAAAATTGAGCATATTTAATAAATATGTGTGTGTGTGTGTGTGTGTGTGTGTGTACATACTTTGCAGGATGATTAAGAAAAATAAATCACAACGTACAAAATTATGGTACCATTACCATCTGGAGTAAAATAAGTTGGTTGTTATGATTGTTCAAATTCTTGTTTATTCATACGATGAATAAACAATAATGTTTACGTTAAAACAAACGATATATTTGATTATTTTATTTTTTAGATTTCTTATATTTGATCTAATTTGTATATCTCAATAATTTATGAAGTTAATTACTCGTATAAAATTAATAAATAGTATTTTAAAAATATTTTTCTCCTCTTTTTTATTATATACAGACGTAGTTTCGGGTTAAATCGTCATTCAGAACTTGATAATTTAACTTTCATACATTTATATCTTTGAACGAAATACATCGTATTCTATTTAAATGTATGCAACGCAAATATTGTGTAATGTTACATTAGTAATTCTACTCTTTACAAATGAAAAACTTTTTCTACGAGCTAAAGTTAAAGATTTATAAATATCGAAATTCCTACGTATACTATATTTACGTGTTTACGATATTCTTCCTTCAATTCCAATGCATCATAAATTTTTCATAAAATTATTTCCATCCATCCATCATCATTTCCACTCTGTCACTCTCTTTTTCTCCCCTTCTCTCTCTCTCTCTCTCTCTCTTTCCACGAGCAGCGTCTGTGTTCCTCGTTCTTCTTCCCGGCTAGTTATCCTTCATCCTTCATCAGTCTCTCTCTCCCACGTTCTAGGGAGTGCTCCGCTTTTCCTTTCAAAACCCGGGGCAGGAGAGCTTTCAAAGTGCGATCGTATCCTTGTTATACTGCCTTCTGAGTTAAGAGAGGGCGAGAGAGAAAGCCAGTCACTCGATGCTCTCAGGCCAATACAAAAATCCCTCGAATGGGAAAACCTAAACGAAATTGTGGCTTCGCTCCTGCGGGCGATATCGGCCGCCTCTCGTTCGTCTCGTTTTTTTTTTCGCTGCGCGCCCACGAATCGCAGACCACGTCGTGCCCGAGCGCGAGAAAGACGAGACGAAGACCATACGACGAACCATGTGCAGCATATTGAACGGGCGAAGAACGTTGAACACGATACTCTACCGGTCGCGCATTTTGATCGTGTATGCAGCGTTGTCGTCGTCGTCTTCGTCGACCCTTTTAGAGCGAGAAAAAACCGCACGTAAAAAAAAGAAAAAGCAAGGTACGAGTATATAGGTACGCGCAGGAAACGCGTCGGTCCAAGTTTCGGCGAGCGCAGGGTAGCGCTCCTCGACAAGTTTTTCTTATAATTGCCGGCTCGCACTTAAGACATTGTAAATTACACATGCGCGCGGCCGCTATTGACAATCCGCGACGAAATGAATTTTCGTCGAGGCGCAAGTGGATGTGCTTCGAAGGATGGTGGAATAAGAGTTCGCCCGCATGTCAGCCACAGCCGAGAAGTTCGCTGATTTAATATTTGTTCGTTTTTTCAGAGACGACAATTCTTTGCGTGCCGCTCTTTGAGCTCCGATGACGTTCTCGTTTTTTGAAGAGGATTTTGATGTCGATATTTATGCAATGCTTTGTGTACCTTCCTTTTTTACTTAGGTCGGTTTTCAAGGAGAGTGTAAATTTTTAAAATAACGACGAAAGCTTGCGTCCTGCTTCACCCCCTAGAGCTAATTTCGAATTAACTCAAAATGTAAATAAAGTTTAAATGTAGTGATATGCTTTTTCTCATGATTAAATTATTTTAATACTTTCGGAAAAGCTATTGTTGTATCTGCTTACTCTTATAAAGCGACACTCGGTTTAATTGTATTCAGATTTCGAGGGCTTAATGGAATATTAATGCGTTTTACAATAAGTGCGAGGAGTCCAAAACGTGGGGAATACTTTACTAAATTTTATTATGTTAAAAATGATCGATAATATAAAATTAAATTATAGAGTTTACGAATACAGCTAAATTATTCAAACTTTTCAAAGAATTTTCGTACTTTTAATTAAAGAAGTTTCTATTCTAAATGGATTTTATGAGCGCCACCTTTAAAAACAAGTGTAAACGTGGCATCTTTAATAAAAATTTTCAAATATTGTCACGTTTTCGACAAATTGAAGTCGATAAACTGAATTAATAACTTTTAATAATTACACCTGCATCTATAATTATTATTACTGCAATAAGTATGATTATCTTACTAAGCATCTACCATCACACAAAAAGCATTTTTAACAAAGGTAGATTTTTTATCTTGAATAAAATATCAGTATAGAAAAAATGAACACTCAAACATTATACTTGGTAAATATCAAAAAATACTTGAATAAATTTTTAAATATATTAAGAGACTTTTGAAATTAGTTAAGAATTATATTATTTCAAGTAGCGTAAACGAGAACAAAGCGCATTCGAGTTGTTTTCTTTTCAATTTTTTGTTAATAAAAAATTTTATAAAGTATTTTCTTGATATAAAGTATTTGAAGCAATATTGAAACTATGGGTTTTAAGCTGCTATTCTCACAACATATTATAAACTCTGGCTAACTTAAAATACAGGTTCTTCGAGCTTTATTGCTTTTTTTAAAGTAATTTTAAATTTCTTTAGCTGATTCGTGTTACGGTGGTTGGCTACCGTGACGTTCTTATTATCCTTCGATTATATAATTTTGAGCGTAGCTAATTCAATAATAGCCGGATAAACTTCCAATTTTCATCGAATCTACAGTTGAAGTCCAAACTGACATTCGCGCTGATCATTTATTTCACAAAATATACATGATTATTTTGTACGTAGTTAGCATGTTTTGTCGTATTTTTCAAATATTTTTATTAGTTTGTCGGCTTTTAATTTACTTGCATTTTTGAAATATTTTTAGTACATTGCATTTCATATTCTTCTTACCCGTTCTCGAAAGTATTTGCTTGTTTTCATTCGCTGTATGCTAAACAAGAATTTGATTTCAAGATTCGCACGACTACTTTATTACCACATTCAGCTATTTCCACAATTACACTTTACAAGATAAATAATCTTGTATTATTGAAGATCTAAGTTAAAATACAGAGTTTCATGAAGAGAATTTTAATTTGCATTTTATTACTTCATACTAATTTATGCTTGAAAATAACTCAAAAACTGTCTAAATACTTGTTATTTAGTTTTCAACATTGTATCCGTCGAGAAAAACTTCATGTTTTACCCTTATAATACTAATTTTATAAGAGTTTTATCACAAATATATTTTACATTTATTTTTAAAGAATTATTTATAGTAAGATATGCATTTAAAATCGTTTAATTAAACGAGTATTTCAAGTATAATTGAAAATCGAGCCCTTTTTAGTTGCCTTTTTAAACTAATGTTACCATCGCATTTTTTGCACACTGCCAAAATTATCAAAGGAAAAAAGTATTTCGACAAACGACAGCACGCAAAATTGGATCACGGATTTATCCGAGACCATAAAAACAATCTTTTTTCGACAATTTCGCCGTAGATTTATTCATATTCGTTTCCTTCATTGCTGGCACAAATAGATAAAAGATAACCCGTATACTAAGACAGCAAAACTAATTCTCTTTAAAACAAGACGAGCAAATATCAAGATAGACAACAAGAGCAACAATAAGACTCCACACTTAAATACACTGATTGCATTTGCTTTAGCAACGAAAATATAAAGTCTTATTTAAGATAAGAATTAACAGAGAGGGCGAGAAAGAGGTTAAAAAGAGTTGAATGAATCGTTTGTGCAGCAGTGAATCGGAAATGTAAATTGTCGAACAATCAGTGCAGTTGGAAAAAGACAGAGAAACGCAGAGCCGAGGCGCATAAACGTCATCTTTTCCCGTGCGAACATAGTCGGTATAAAATTCTTAAAAAACATCCTACCCCCAAGCCACCTCCATCTCGCACGCTATTTTATGTTTTATTTAACTACCATCCACGAGCACGCTTCTTTGTGTGCTCTCGCGTATGTATGGGCGTGAACTAAGCGGCATTCTGCAGGCGCCGAGATCCGAGCAACAACAACGGGCCTCGTTGTTTCTCGGCGCCGGCTGTGGAGCGCGCGAATTTTTTGGTACGTATCGCTAGAAATGCTCCGGCCGGGAGCTTTCTTCGTATACCCGGTTAAATTACGAGCAAGAGAGCGAGAGAGAGAAAGAGGTGAGAAGGAAAATGCGAAAAAGGGAGAAAATAAGCGAGGAAGAAATAAACATATTAATGTGGGAGTGCGCGTGTGTGTACGTCGGTAGGTGGGTGTATGTCAGCTGAGCTCCTAGAGAAAGGTTATAGATGTGTTGAAGAGCGCGTATTACTCTCTCCCTGCTTTCGCGTTTGACGTTGCGTTCTTTGTCAAAGTGTTGGCAGTATCATGATCAAGTTTCTTCTTTTCTTACGTCGTTCACGAGAAATTTTTTATTTGCTTATCTATAGATACGTGGATGACGGAACGAGAGAGTATGCAATATTGCACATTAGGCGAATGTCTGGATGAATTTACTTTGATATTTCTATTCTGGATTTGTCAAAAGCATTAGAAATAGTATTTTATTCAAGGATTCTTTCATATTTTTTATAATTTTTACAACAAGATTAACGTAAAACTTTCAGTGATTTGTGTGAAACGTTTTCGTCACGATACTCACTGTTAACGACTGTTTTTTCGTTTCAGAAAATCAATTTTTTTTCAGATATAAGCTTTAATGTGAACTTTCTATTCTACATTTTTTTAAAGTTCGCTTACTATATTTAAGATACAATTTTATAATTATAGACGAATATCTAAAATAAATATTGACCGACTTAAAAATTTTTACAAATGTAAAGCAATTTTTTGATGCGTTACGTTTACAGAAATATTGAATTCTACTATTTAATTTTACTGGTTAACCTTACGCTTTCACTATTTCTGACTCAACTGGTCATTATCCGCTTTGATCGTTAAAAAATGTATAATTCAAATATCGTTTCAAAAATTTGTGAAACTATAAATTTCTAATTACATGTTTCAACAAAAGCGGTAATTGTAATTGGAGAGAAGAAAAAAACCAATTTCATCATTCGAAATCTTAAGTGCAAGACAAATCTATATTATAAGCGTTACATATTGTAGTAAAAAATTTTAACCGGGCCATGTCTATGCAAATCATTCTATAATAATAATATAATCGATATCTTATAATAATAATATCGTTTATCTCCAGGATTTTGTGCAAAATTTAATTGAAATTAAGTACCGATTTCATTAAAAAATTTAATGTAGCAGGTTTTGAAAGTAACATGATCGCGCACATTTTTTACGTAATCAGACTAAAATATTATTTATCGCTTACTCCTCAACACTAGAAAAACTAGTACACTAGATAAATTGCATTTCGGACCATATGTTATCACATTAGTTTTTCGGGTATCGGAAAATCACATATTAGGAATCGAGTATTTATGTCAATCATTCCGATAACCGTTGATTACCCGGACAAACCAAATCGTTGCATCGCGACCACACAGATAATATTAATAATAATAATTATTGCAGCAACAAACTTGCAAGTAATAATTTTCTTATCTTAGCAAAAAAGAGGAAACCAAAAGTATTCGAGGAAAAAACACCGAGCAATTCGTTGCGCGGCCAGTCGTGCAGTCCCCTCACGGCTAAAACCGGCTGTTTTTCGCGATAGGCGTGCAAACAGTTTGTCGAATCACTCGCGCGATCCGGTGCTTGCCCCGGAAAGTCTTATATATATATATATAAGTGTGTGTATTTAGGTGTATGCGCCTGGATCTCTCTCTGTGTGCGCGTGCGCGCGCGCGCAATATCCACAGCACGTACCGAGGGACAGGCGATTAGGGAGCAGGCGGACGACATCCTCGACGTCGCCCAGCTGCCGCCCATCCGGGAAAGACAGAAAGAGAAATAGAGAGAGAGAG
The DNA here is from genome assembly GCA_018907185.1 of Platyscapa corneri. Taxonomy (NCBI): domain Eukaryota; kingdom Metazoa; phylum Arthropoda; class Insecta; order Hymenoptera; family Agaonidae; genus Platyscapa; species Platyscapa corneri. The sequence continues at coordinate 43,274 of JACCHW010000003.1, forward strand.
AGAGAGAGAGAGAGAGAGAGAACGAGAAAGAATGAGCAAGTGAGAAACAAAGATATCACAAGCGCAAAAGACAGTTAGATCGATTTCTTATTATTTTGTCATAGAAATGGTTGTGTGAGTGACAGCTACATCAGTCATATTGTGCATTGCACAAAGTGATCAAACGTACGTAAAGGAAGATTAAATTTTTTTCCTACTTTATTTTCTATTGCCTAGAGTCGCAAATACTTTTAAGAAATTCCATTGAAAAAAACAAGAGTTCATTTCATAATCGTCATGGTATTGGCTTCGTTGTAAAAAATTTTTAGCAAAAAATTTCTTGCTGCAAATATAATTTGCAAAAACTAATATCGTAAGTCGAATCGAATTAACGAAAAAAGATTTTATTGCCGAAAATTAATTTATCATATTCATCGTAATGCATTCAATTTCAAACTAAATCGGACTACAGATATCAATTTAAGTATTATAGTTAGCCAAGGTATTAAAGGTGACATTCAAAAATATAATATTTAAATTTTATTTATGGAATAAATAGTAATATGTTAATATTTAATCATAACGAAATATGAAAAATGTTATTTTTTCGCAAAATATCATTTACATTATTGTTGCAGTATAGATATTTAAATGAGAAAAAGGTTGGAATAAAATTATAAATAATAAAAATGTTGACGGAAAAGATTTGCAAAATCACATAGTTAATGCAAATACAAAAAAAGAGCTGCTAGAGTAGACAGTTTTACGTGGCGCTGTCAGAAAATTGGATTAACTCGTTCGTACTACAAATATAACTTGAAATCTCGGGAATAACGAAATAAAAGATTATTATAAAAGATTGCAATAAAGGATAAAAGCTTGTAAGGTCACAAACAAGGTAGCACAAGGTAATTGCTAAGCTACCTTTAACAATTTATACATTACTTTTTACGCGTGTAGTTTAGTTACGTTTTTCTAACATAACTTTGATACATGTGGCAGCATAAGAAAATGTACTAAAATTATTTAAAGTCACGAGTTAGTTGAAGCAAAAAAGGATTCACGGAAGTAAATATGTTTTAAATAAGCAGTTATATTTATGAGTTCCAGTCGTGTGATATAAAAGAATCTTTGTAAGTGTTCTTAAACTTAATTAATATCTAATTAGTTCCCGTTTGCGTTGGAATAATTTTAATTTTGACGTAATTGTGACTTGTATAAAATCTGTTACAGCACTGCGGGTAAAATTATGTTGAATGCACGAGCTTAAATGATAGTATGCGTAAATTTTATCCAATCCAAGGTTTTACCTTTGTCCCAGAGACACAATAACAATTTGTAAAATGCGTAGCTCCGTTTTTTCATAAAAATCACTTTGTGATTTGTCAGATAAGATGTTATTTCGTGACTGAGCCTACGGCTTTAGATGGGGTCGAAACCATTAAGGATGGGGTAAAAAGAATATATACACGTGTACGCATCTACATCTATGTGCATGATATTGATTAGAACGTTGTACTCGCATTCTAATATTAAGTAATTACCACGCGCGTTCGATTCAAATATAAAGCAATAGTGGAAGTCGCGTCCGAACGTTCGTTTTTCACGGAACTTCTATTTCCATAATTTGATCATGAGTAAATGTCACGCTGAACTATTGAGCCAATTCAGTAATAATTGCCGTCTCTCCGTAGCTCCCGATGATTAAATGATCCAAGAGTTGGCCGACGATTGCAGAAGAAACGAATATCATTGAAGAAATGGCGTATATAATTAATTTGCAGTGCCAGGCCGAGAACACGGGGCGCAGTACACGGAAGACAAAAGGGACGTGAAAGAGGAGAGGAAAGCGAGAGTGAGGATAAAGAGCCTGAGGGCTAGGAATATGGGCTAGGCAGGCCGGGAGGGAGAGAGAAGGATATTGCCCGTTTGACAAAGGGGAAAAGCCCCAAGTCCTCGAGTGCGCTGCGTTGAAAAGAAGAGAGGGCTGTTAGACGGGTGAGCTTGAAGGGTGTGCAATGCGCGGCCTCGGCGCTGAGCGCATAATACAACCTCGTGCACACGTGCACGTGATGCGCGTGCATGCGAACGATAATTGCACCTGTGTGTATGTGTGTGCGGTGTGTGCCCGCGCGGCGTATTAAGTGCAGCTCCCGCGGTGTGCGAGCAAAGCGAGTTACTGCGCGCCGATGCGGGGCTTCGCCTTCTTCCTTTCGCTCTCTTTCCCCCCGACCGCTCCGCTTTCTTTCTCTTTCTTGCCTTTGCTGGGTTCTTCTTTTTATTCTTCTTCTTCTTCTTCTACGGAATATTTTAGACGAGCGAAACTTGCGCTCTTGCTGAGGCCTTTCGGCGAGTAGAGCGCACGCGTTCTGATGTAAATCAGTTTCAGTGAGTTACGCGCATTTTTGCGTATTGAAAATGCTCGCCGCTTTGCATCTGATTCCCCCCCTCCCCCCTCTCTGTCTTTCCTCCAGCCCTCCGCTGCCACCCTCCGGTCTCGTTCTCTCTCACGCTGCCCTTCATTTTACTCTCTCTTTATCTCTTTGCCCGACCACACGTGCGCGCGCGGCTGCGTACGTGTCTTAAGTGTGAAGCTAAAGGTGGTATGTGAGAAGAAAATAAACGAGTTCAAAGAATTTCTCAGATAAAACAGTTTTCAAACGAGACCCCGTCAGCTAGGGTGACTTTCGAATTTAATGCTTAAATGCTCTTGTATTGACGCTGAATTCTCCACTCGCTTATATTTTCAAAGTAATTTTAACGATTGGATTCGTTAGTAAATGGCCTTTTAAATGACTTAGCATTAGAAAATTGTTCATACTTTTCTAACGGACAACTTGCATTATTTCATTTACTTTAAATAATATTTGACAACTTTTCGACTTTTCTCGCGAAAGTTTGAGAATAAAAGAATAGGCTGATTTGTAATAACTTAACAGCATTCGTACGTGTAACGAATGTTACTAGAAATTAATTTCTTAAAATATTGATGCTTGATACGTGTAAAATATCGATAAGTCTGCTGTGATCATTAGTCACTGTCTTCATTTTTTAATCTAATATAATTTTTGAGCAAAACATCTTTCCGAAGTAGCAGTAAAATACTTTGTAGGCCTTAAAAAATTCTGAAAAATGTTCGCGTAAACTTGTAGCAAAATTTGAATCACTTTGGTGGCAATTAGCATTAAAACATCATATATTATTAAAATTTTAATCACTTTCTCAAAATAACAAGCTTAGCAATCATTAAAACTAAAATTTATGTACACGTCATTTGAGGAGCTTGTAATATATACATTTCACTGTTATGCAGAATGCAGAATTTGTTCTCTAAGTCGTTGCTATTAAAAAGCTAGAAAATCTTAGCGAACGATAATAAGTTGATAAATGTATCGTAATTCTTACAAATCTTTTGCCACTTAACTATGCTCACTCGTAATAATTTACAAAAGCATTACCATCCTGACGTTCGGGTGATGCTTCAAACAAACGACTTATTTGTATTCGTCTTTATCAATTTCCGTTTACAGTTTGCGACATTTATAAACAACGCGCAGCAGTCCGTTCCTCGTATAAAATGGAATATATTAAACGCATAAGCTGTAGCGCATATCTATGTGCAGTCCGTTTTATAACTTTCACATACTGCAGCTACTAAAACGACTCTCGGAATGGCTCAACCGAGATTAATCTATTTTCCTCCTCTGACTTTCCAGCTCCTGAGAAGCAGCATTTTCCAAGGGTTACCAAAATACGGGTTCCCGCGGTTTACTGTCTCTTTACCTCATTCTTATAACTCGGCTGATCTTCCACCTCGATCGGATCCTGCTGTTACAGCTAGTGTCGCTGCTGCCGTCATTCCTGCGTCCACACGCTCTTGTTCCTGGACAGAGGCAATTTCATCGTGTGCCTACCTGCAATACGGCCGAAACCCTTTTTACCTTCCAATCCTTACCTGCGGACTCGCACTAATGGTCTTAATGCTGATTTAACGCCGTCGACCGTTGAAGCCTCGTAGATCTTTAATCTTGGCGTTTTGCGAGGAGGACGATTCTTTCGAATTTGTGAATTGACTACATAAATTCAAAGTCTAAAAACGTTTTATGAGTCACGCTTTGCATTGCGCATTATCTAATTTGTCGCAATGATTTTTGTACCTCTCTGCATGAAGCTGCGAATGCGATTATACGATTACCTAGATTCAAATTTATTTTACGAGGAAAAGAATATCAGTGCTCGGTCCAAGGCTTTTATTAGCCACTACATCTTGTGCTTTTGATTTTTCTCCTTGTACGCTAAGCGACAACCAAATTTTTGTATGCAATCAATTATTCTTAAACATTAAGCTCTCGCATCTGCGTAACAACTGGAATCCCCATTGTTGCCGTAGCGTTTTATAAATTACACGCAATGATGAAGTACACAAATGTGCTATCCATCATTTATTTAGGCCTTATATATCGTTAATTCAAATTTATAATGTAATCGTTAAATTTGCCTTTATACACGAGCATGCGCTTGAAATTGTCGTAAATGCATTCATAGTAAATTTAATAAAATCATATTTTCTTTTGCTTTCGAAAATTTATGCATTTCTGGTACCTACAGATAGTAAAATAAAAATAGTAGAGTAGAGTTTTTTTTATTAAAATATTGTCGCTAAAGTATTGAGTTAAAAAAAATTTTAACAGCCAGAGTTCAATTCCATTCCTTCCAGTTATACAGTACACGACGTACGCTTTCACGCGACCGATTCTCTCGTATAAAATCCAACTGCAATCTCCGTTTATCTCCGCTTCATTTAACCAAACGTTTTCGCTATACCCGCTCTCTCTCTCTCTCTCTCTCTCTCTCTCTCTCTCTCTCTCCTCACTCTGGCCATTCTCTTTGGCGAAGCTCGAAGAGCGCACGCACAGTCTGCCATACGCTACGCAAAAAAAAAGAAAAGAAAAAGCGAGCCAACGAACGAATAAAAAAAGAGAACCTGTATGGTAATTACTTTTCTACGTCGCGCAGACCATACGTGCCGGGCGCACGCAATGCGCAGCATCCCCTCGTACTTGGTGCGCGCGTTATTATGCACTTTCCGAGCTTGCGACGGGCGTGCACTTGGCAAAACGCACAATTCACTTTCTTCGTCTCTCTCTCGTTTTGACGCACACATGTGCGTGACCTCGCACGCGAGCCCGGCTTCATCGCACAAAGTCTGCAAGTGAACGAGCAGCCAAGAGAGACGGAGAAGGACCGAGACCGTAGGGGGGAGAGTGAGAAAGAGCGACAGGAAGAGAGAGGCAGTGGGACGCGCATTAGGGGCTTTCTGGGAGATTTTTCGGGAGCGGTGCATTTAAAAGGCTGCGCACTCTCTTGCACGCCAGCAGGAGCGCAGGCCCTGGAATTGAAATTGAAAGGCGTAAGGAGATTGATTGATCGATAACTGCTTTATTTATGCCAACGCTGTGTTAGACTACAGAACAAAAGTACACTTTGTTCAAACAGTTGGGATTTTTATAAAACGCCCACGGCGCTCATTTTTCATAAAAAAATTCTCGTTAACATTTCTGTCTGACCTGTTAATATTCTCCCGCTTAGCTATATTGAATGATTTTGATAATTATTATGCTAATTACGGTAAATGAAACATCACGAAAATACGTCGCTTTTATACGTACGCGGAAGAAAGTCTTACGTGTATATCTAATATTTTAAAGCGACGTAGACGTGAAAAGGGTTCTTCTGATTATCAATCTTTAAAATAATTGTTTTCAAAATATTTCAAGACTAAATTTAAATTAAGACTCTTATTTATATTATAATACTTACATTATAATACGCGTATATTATAATACTTACATTATAATACGCGTGCAATGTCGAAATTTATTATTGAATTTACTATTGAAAATAGTTTGGATTACTTAATGGAATTATAATTGAATTTAATCCTCTTTATAAATAGTGAAGAAAAAATTCAAAACTTGATATTCAAATTTAACACCTTTATAACTGAAATTGGCAAATACTTGATGTAATACTTGGTCTTCTATATAATTAGATATTTTTATAAATTACTCTTCTTTATCAATATAAATATCATTTTCAGAAAGCTTTTACTTGTTACTTTCTAGACTAGAAGTTGATTTATAGAATAAAAAAATTATTAAAATTGTAAAATAATAAAACATCCATTGAATTCCGATTTTATAATTGGATAATTTTTAACGAAATGCCTAATTAATTATGGTAATTCAAAAGACAAGATTATATTATTTACATATTATAATATATTGAATTATTGCTCAGTCAAATTTATATTGAATACCTTAAGAATTTTAAGGAATCGTTCTAAAGCATTTAAAATGGAATGTAGATCTTGTTCGGTTACAATTATTGAAAAGGTTTTTTTACACGCATTAAAATACTACTAAAATATAAGGTAAAATTAAAAAACCATTTAATTTAATAAAAAATAAAATGAATATAACGAAATAAATATTTGTAAAACGAGTAACAGATTTTATTAGAATCTGAATCCTTAGATTTTTGTGAATGTATTAAAATAATTAAATTAAACTATATATGGATTGTCTATTTTAATGTTATTTGTTAAAAAAAAAAAAAAATATCTGAAACTGCAACAAGTGCCTAAAAAAATAAAATGGAGAAGTTATTTTAACACCTTTCTCTTGCTTGTAAGCGGAAACCAAGTTTAATCTTATTTCCACGCCTAGTATAATCATTTGAAAGAGAAGCGTTTTATCTGAATCACTACAAAATTTTTTGTATTGTTATATTAATTAACTACTAATCTAATTAAAACATAATGTTGTAAAAAATTAATATATTTAGTTAGCTTTGAAATTATAATACCAGTACATTGTAACTACACTGACTAATTTAATTCATTTAAATACTCATTATTTATTATTAATATGTAAGTTTAATAAATGGTGTAGAGTTTTATAAAATTTGTTATTTCCTTTGGAAATCCCTTTGATATCGTATTATTACATTTTTCGAGTCGGGGATTAAAATAGTTCTTTTGTAAGTTCGGGCAAATTCATAATTTGAATGCAAAGTTTCTTCATTGGTTAATCGTTTCAGATATAAGTAGCTACAAAAAACAGCATTTTTATTTTCAAAAATTTAATATTATTTATTGGATAGAGGGAGACAGAGAAAGAGAAAGAAGTGGAGGGGGACTAAGGACCTGAGGGCTTCGTCATTGAGAAAATCTTAATAAAATCTCCTGGCTTTTATGTTGCAGAGTCTGGAGCTATCCGGGGCATAGTCTGCTGTGGCGCCCCTTTCTACGTGTATTGCTTTGCATTCGTGTACACGCGTACAGACGAGTGTGCGTGTCGAATGCCGACGATGCCGTACTAGACTATATAGGCGGACACGGTCCAACAAGAGAGAAAGAGAGAGAGAGAGAGAGAGAGAGAGGAATGAAAGAACGCAAGACAGACAGCGAGTGAGAAAGAGAAAGAAAGAGCATGTTACGGATGGAATTTCAGGCGGTCAGTGCCAGTCCGCCCCCTGAGCCCCTGGACGAGCTCTGAGTCGCGCGCAGCTGTTCGATAGAGAGAAAGAGCGAGGGACGGAGGAAGATAGAGCTAAAGCCGACTGATAGCGATGGAAACCTGATGATAATCTGGCTATTTTTCGTCTTTCTTTTTCCACGCTCTTACTATTTCTCTCTTTCTCTATCCCTCTATATATATATATATATATATATATATAATTATCTGTCTCTCACTCTCTTTATCTCTCTCTACCTATCTATCCATTTCTCTTTCGCATGATTTACACTTTTTTCCGCTGAACTGGCTGCGCGTAACTTTGCATTTATTTAAATCAGAAATGAAGGAATATTATAAGAGTCGAGGAAAGCCTAATACAGCTTTCGATGTAATATTATTTTTAACGCAATTTAAAGTAACGAAATATGAAAAATATCTTGGATCAAATCTTGCAATAGACACCTTAGTATATAGCCGCATTATTCGCAAATCGATCTTATGAAAATCACAAAACAAATTTTGTAGATTTGAAATCATTGAAGCGCTAAATAATCTAAGGCATCGACGCCTTTAATAGTATTTTAGCAGATGGCTTCATTTCTTGATTTGAACCGAAATATTCAAGTTAATACGCATTTCTATCGTTTCATTATTGTCATATTAATAACTTATTTATTATACAAATACCAGTATGTAGGGTAATAATATTACGGTTTGATATATTTATTTGAATAAAACAAGTAAAATTATAATAAATAAATGCGATATACGATAGACGAATATACGATTTGTCATAATTTTGTGTGTATAAAAAAAAATTTATTTTATCTTATAGCAAGTTTACAAATAATATAATATGTTAGAACCTTAAAAATATAATTATAACTTAATATATACTATAATTAAAGTCAAGACTACACTCATTTTTTAAATTATTTGATATAATTATTCTTGCTCAAACGCATTTATTTATAATTTATAAGGTTTTTAATTATAATAAAAGCTTATTACATCTGAAACACACAAACTTCTAAAGATAAACTCATAAGAGCAAAGCTTTTTACCGACATTGATATTATGACATGTTTATAACAAACTCTATTTAAATTATACTTATTAATATAAAATTAAATATTAAAAAAACATTTTTAAAAATTTTTTATCGTTACGTTTATAAAATCATATATTTTTAATTAAAAATTTCCTTATTTTAATCATACTTAAGATTTAGATTTAAATTTATTCAGCTAGAAGTAATTAGAAAAAGAAGAAACACTCTAAATACAGAAGTAATAATATGCATCGTATAATATGAGATTTTACAAACTTTAAGAGCGTATTTATATATTTATACAAAGTTTTTATAAAATAAATATTAAATGTTCAAATTGTTATAAGTATTTATACTTATAGAATTTTTTTACCATCTCTTAGAAGAATTTTTAAGTGTGTGTATGTATATATGCAAAGAGTGGTTCAATAAGCACCCGCATTTGAAGAAAGGTTGCGTTGATGAGGGAAGTTGGCATTATCATCGTATAATACCATTTTTCAAATGACGCCATACAAAATTTCAGATTGATTCATAAGTTATCTTTGACTTGATAGCCATTTGTATCGAGCGTTTTAAAATTTTTTGATACAATGGAATGAGAACAATATCCATTCGTAATATGTTTTTTATTTTCAAATGGAAAAACGTGCAACGAAATAAAAGCAAAGTTGGATGCTGTCTATGTGAATTCTTTACTATCTGTGACAACTGTAAGATATTGGTTCAATGAATTCAAACGTGTCCATACATTTATTTTTGACGAGAAGCGCTCAGGCCACCATACAGACGTGGTTACTGAAGAAATCGTTAAACAAGTCCAGAGCATGATTCTTGCTGAACGTCGAATGAAAGTGCGGATCGGCAATCAGCATTTAACATGATAATTTAAGAATGAGAAAGCCGTTAGCGGGATGGTTACCTCGATTGCTCTCTCTCTCTCTCTCTCTCTCTCTGGACAAGTGGATACAGCTGTCAACTTTAAAGCAGTGTTTGGATCTCTTTAAGCGAAATTCGCAGGAGTTTTTGCGTTCAGTCTTCGCTGCTGATGAAATCTGAATCCATCACTATATGCCAGAGACCAAGGCAAAGACGGTTTTATCGGTCGGGAAGGTCACGGCTACAAGTTTTTCGGATGCGAACTGAATAATCCTGGACTTTGGGGAGAAGGGAGTACAATTACGGTGCACTGCTATAGTGAATTATTGAATCGATTTTATGAGAAATTGAAGGAGGCTCGGCCCCATTTGGCAAAGATAAAAGTGCTGTTCCACCACAGCGGCGCACCTGCTCACTCATCTAGAATCATTGGGGCCAAATTGTATGAGCTGTGCTACGAATTGCTACCATACCCACTGTACTCGTCTAATCTGTCTCCCTAAAATTTCTTTCTGTTCCCTAAAATGAAAACACGGCTCGCGGGAAAAAATTTTAGTTCAAACGAGATAATCGTCGAGAGAGAAGCCTACTTAAAGAGTTTAACGAATCGTATTTTTAGAGGCTTTAAAGTAATGGCAGCGACATTATGAAAAGTGTATTGTCCTTAAAGAAGATTACTTTAAAAAATAAACGAAGCTTTTGTGAAGAACTTGCGTCTGTACTCTTCAAATGGATACTTTTTCATCCGTTCTCGTACGCATGTAGCACACTTTGGCTACCATTTCTTTAAAACAATGTTTGAAGTTCATTATTTAAACTTTCAAAATAAATATGATTATCAATGATACGAACAATAAAGTCTCGATACATTTCCTAATTATGTAACGATATAAAAGTGTAAGCTCGAAAAAAGTAAATCTGAAATATTTAAAAGTATAAGCCAAATTTTTACTGCAAGTTATAATTTCATCGCAGTTTATTTTATAATTATGTATTTTTAATTAGAAAAAGCAGCTTGGTAAATAAGTAATAAACTAAAAATATTTATTGGAACTTCCACTTATCTGTACTTGTGCGTGCTTATGATTCCCCTTTAACAATGAGTTGCTAGAGCTTTATAAATCATCACTAACAATATATCTCGAATATACATCTTAAAAAAACTTTTTTTCTCTCTCTCTCCTCGTCGCATTTGCCTGCTTGTACTTAAGAACCGGAGACACTAGCGACACGACATTATAAGAGGTACGCACACAAACGGGGACACACATGAGAGGATAAAAGAGGAAGAATGTAAAGGAAGTTGGTTCTTTCGTGATTTACGTTCGTTGAGCAGAGAGACAGAGATAGAAAGGAGGGATAAAGTGAAAACGCGTGCGTGTTTGTGAGAGAGAAAGATAAAGAGAGAGAGAGAGAGAGAGAGAGAGAGAGAGTAAGCGAGAAACAGATATGCGTGAATCGAGAACCGTGACCTGATGCGCGACCCTGTATGGATTCGAGTTACGTGTACATACGCACGACTTGTTGGCTGTAGGTGAAGCGGATGTGCCTGAAAAAAACAGATGTGCAAGATTTTTTCTTTTTCGAAATATTCCAAAATATTTTGGAGACGGTACGATTTTGCAGGGCGTTCATTTATTTAGGATTAAAGTACGCCCCGCATTTTGGGTATTTATATATACATCTGCACCTATATGTGCATGCGAAGTAATTCCTTTATTGTATTGGCGCACATGTATACTTACGTAGGTGCACACTTTCTCTTGTTCCACTGCGGTTGGTTTTTGCGCCGATGATAAAAGGGATGAAAATACACAAGGCACCCGATAAGGGAGGGGGATGGCAGGAGGAGGGCTTCTCTGTCAGTACCCCAATTCCCTTAAACGAGAACGAAGCTGCTCGATTTATGGTCTGCGTGATCTGCTCTTTTGATTTTAGCAACGTTTCGATTTTCAAAAAAAAGTGCCTTTCGTACAATGTGCGTGATTTTTTCGCTTTTTATTACTTATTTTGTTCACACAGTCAAAAATCAATTTCACTTTAAACATAGATTTTGCATGTAAATTTAAACACACATTCAATTTAAAAATTTTCATGGTTGCAACTTAAGTTTGTACAACGATACAAAATCGATATATAGATTGTAATTGGTTCCTTATTGCATAAATCCTTCAATGAATTCTTCGAAGTTTTATTACAGTGGATCACGTAATTCTGCTTTACATTCTGAATCAAAATCAGGGAGAAAAGTCATTCACAAGTAATGCACATAGGTACATATAAAAAGCAACCGTTCACCCAAAGTTTCACTAGTGTAATGAATTTTTATAGCACAGTATCTATGTTTCGACCGAAATCCAGCTACGGGCACTAAATTTCATTAATGCTTACTGGAAAATACTTTTGGAATAGCTATAAAAATCGTTTAGTTTCCCAAGGTATTATTCCTTTCGTGCGCAAAATTGCCAGCTAATAATATTTGAAATAAAACAATGATTAAGAAAATTGTGCAACCACCATTTCACAGTTTCGTTCGTGTTTATTTAAAAATCTTTATATCCTTTAATCGAATAAGGTATTACAGGTTTAAGTTGGCAACATCATTTCTACCTCGAGGAGAGAACCTAACGTCGGTGAATTCCTTGTTTCCAACAATATTGAAAAAAGTAAGAAGCTAACTCTCAAATTCGTTCGAGGCTTTGAATATTTCAAGTGACGGCAAGTGAATCACGAGGCTGAATTTCACACAAGCTAGTGCAACAGCCTTTGCCAGCGACGTAAATGCACGCGCGTACAAAATGAAAATCAAACGAGCCAAGATCGAGATTGAAGAATGGTATTCAGGAATTCATCAGCTGTTTTTCCGAGTAGGTCCGAGGCACCTGAATCCCGAGACTCTAGGTGACAAATAACCGCAAACAGTGTGTGCGCCCGACAAATTTTCCAAAAATAAATTGCCCCTCCCCGTGGCCCTTGAGCTCGGTCTTCGCGACGCGACAAGCGAAGCATAGACGGATGTACGTAGTGGTGTACGGTAATGAATCAACGAGCTCGGCGTGTATACATTAACAAGTTGAGGAAAAACTTTACCGGTTCCGGGCGGCGTCTGCTTTGCTCGTTCATCAGTGTGGAAGGCGACAGGCGAGGGCGAGGCCGACGTTGCCTTCAACAGTCGGGATAGACGAAATCGCCTTAACGCCGGGCTGATCCCGGTCTTGAAAATCATGAAAATCGCCTCCCAGCCGTAAAATGTCGGCGCCCGACAGGTACCGTAAATACATCTGCCTCTTGCTCGTGAGCTTCGATTTCCCACGCCTCTGTCGCGGATGCGACTTTCTTTTTTCTCCCGCTTCCCGTACTTTTATATTAATAATGCGCGTATAACGAGCCAATGGCTACGTTGTACAGATAACGAGGCATGATGAGTCCATCGCTTACTCCGTCTCATCAGCCTACACCTCTGACGCTCGGAGAATCCGAGTCTATTCGAGCCAAGTTCTAACTCTTTATCTTTCTCTATCTCTCTTTCGCTAAGAAATATATAACGATAATAAAGCCGTTGGTGTTATATGATCAGAGCGTACATGTGCCTCGTCTACTTTTACACGCCGAGGTGGGGTGCGCCGCCAAACCCACTGCATATCTATACATCTATTCGTCATTTCCTCTCATTTTCGCTTTTCTACGTTTCATTATTTTTTCCTCACGCTTTATTCTATTCGCGCTTTCGTTTTCTCTTGCTTCGATTGCGCTACTTTTTTGTCTCCGTTTTTCTCGGTAATTTGTTTTCAATTTCTCTTCTCCATAAGCTTCTTCGTTCTGCTTCTCTTTTTACATTTAAAATTTCTGTCCGTTCCTCTCACCTTCCTACTGTCTTTTACTGTATCTCACTCGCTCATATACACACTTCTTCTCTAGGTACCAGATGTACACTTCGCATGTCTCGGATGACTCTCACATGCCTTTTCTCTTAATCTCTCTCTCTCTCTCTCTCTTTCTCTCTCTCTCTCTCTCCCTCTTTCTCTTGTTCGGAATAGAAGCGACTGGCTGGTTTATATACGGGCTGGGGTTAGACACCGCACATATAACATACATATTCTCAGAGCCCCACCATCAAGGCTCTCTCTGTCTCTCTCTCTCTCTCTCTCTCTCTCTCTCTCTCTCTTTATCTCAGGCTTGGGGTTTGCATAGGTATGGAAGACCTCCCAGACCAGGATTTCATGATATCTTCACCTTGTACATACATAAATATGGTTTTTTTATATAACCCTCTATATTTAGCATTCTTTATTTTATCCATTGGCTATTTAAAACATGGTCGTCATGTTCAATTGTTTTAATCATCCATAAAACACGTGATATAATCTTATTATTTATAGAAAAATAAATTTTTTAACGCGTAATCTTCTAAAATTAAAAGTTTGAAGAGTTACAAAAATAGCAAAATCATATTCTTCTTTTTTTGAATATTTATGGATTCTTGTGTAACTATAAAAACCAAATATGTAAACTGTGTTTAAAAATATTTTTAACTCGTGAATCATTGCTTTTCAAATGTATATAGATTCTGTTATAAATTTAATCTAAAAATATTTATGATTCCAAATCAGATTTAAAAATTTTTTTGAAAATGTAATTTATTCTGTGAAAAACAATTAAAGAATAGAACTATTTTAAGAAATTTTTTTTAATATTAAAAAAGAATCAGCCGCTGTCAAATTTATGCTGTTTTTATTAAATTTCGGGTATGTACGATAATTAGATTTCCTAAAAAGTTTTTAAAGAGCGTGTAAAGCTTTTTTGATTCACTTGGAGGTTCAAAGGAACTTACACGCGGTACAAGTTATTTAAAAAAAAATATAGCGTCGTTTAATATTTTATTTAATAATCGCCGTAATTCGCATATTCAGCCGAGCGGGCTTAATTCACGTGTCACCATAGTACGTAATCAACATTTTAATTGAAAATATAATCTCTTGAATTAATTAACCTTCTACAATTCGAATATAAAATACGCATGAAACAGTAACTTTAATTTGTATCTGCATATATCATCGCTACGCTTAGAAATGTTGTAAGAGCAGTCCCGAAAAAGCAACGAGTACACGAAAAGTATGACTAAGCAATTTGCATGAAACGTATTATCTTTATGCCGACCGTGCGAGATCTACGTGAACGTTCGAACGCACGCTGACAGATTTCACGTAAACACGTTTAATGAACGGCGCGCACGTTAAAGAGCGCTTAAAGACTTAGCTAAATATAATGCGTTGAACTTGTAGTAGTCTAGACGGTTATACCGTCCAAACACATTAAAGATTTATTCGTTTTCAATTTCCTTCGTTCTTACCGAAGCGCACAGTTAATATTGTGCCCACATAGAATTTACACTATTATAAAGTATTGGTTATCGCAGTTTGTCCATCGACTCGTGCAATAATGATTTCGTGACGTTATAGTGCTTTCAAAATCAATAACTTAAACTTTACGAAAGACAATCGATATTTATTTAATCATCGATAAAGGTCGATCCTTATAAAGTTATCAATTCTGAAAATCTTCAATCTTGGATAAAAACTGAAAATTGCTATCTGCGTTAAATAATTGGACTTGCGGATAATTGCTCGTGCAACGTTTTACGTTGGTCTAATAAAACGGAGCGTGGATTTTATCACGATGTTACGGCAAGATTTTTTTGTTTTTAATAAACCTTCTACTATATATTTAATTAACTGAATATAATTTTGGCTTTACGGATGAATATTTACAGGTATTACATCTAGTCTAAATAATTTACCGCTACGTTATATTTGAACGCGTGAGTGGATCACTCGAATACAAGAGTATTTCGTATTAAATAATAAAGTCAAATGGAAAACCGATTGTTTCCTTAAAACTTGAGGATACGCCTTTATTTGTGACGGCAAGCAATCTTTAGGAATTGCTGTTTATTCAAAGCTTCTTCAAAGAGTTGCAGTGTCACTTGGCTTAACAAATGTCAATGTTGATATTAGAAAGGAAAAGTCGAATGTGGAATTTCGTTTAGTCAAGTATACTCGTAACCATTTTCAAATGAATACCTAATATTTTTGTTTCCTTGGGCATACGCTGCACGCACAAGGCATATCCAATACGAGAATTTTAAACGTAACGTTGAAAAGCGAATCCACGCAAAACGTATGCCTAAAGCACGAGCCGACTCGAGATCTTGCCCAAAATCTCGTGAAAGTTTATGAGAGAGAGAGAGAGAGAGAGAGAGAGAGAGAGATTTGAAGGAAAAAAGAAGGACAAAAGCCAAGGGATCGATCATCGAAGCGCGTATTCGACGTTTGTTCCGCGTCTTCCTTTTTCCCTCCTGTTCCTCGCTGTCTCTTTAAACAACAATCTCTTCCAATCGGACGCTCATTGATAAAACCTTAATTTGTGCGAGGTGAGGGACGAAAAAAAAGCGCAGCCGAGCGAGAGTGAAGCAGGGGGGAGGGTAAGCGTAAGCAAATCGCGAAGTAAGGGAGGAGGAAAGGTGCGCTTTTGCGGGAATCTCCCCGTTCTCACAGACGCACACGCGTCTACGTTGGCCCACCGACACACACGTGCGCTTACACACACTGGCGCGCTATCAACCTGTACGAGCGAGAAAGAGAGCGCAGTGCCGGCGGCCCCTCCTGTGTGAGCCAGTGCCAGCCATCTAGCAGTTCCCCGAAACTTTACGACTGCGTGCTCGCCGTTGCACCCGCCGTTCCTTCGCTCCATTCCTACCTTCGACGCCAGAAGAATGAGCCTTTTCGGCGGTAGGTAGGGAGCGCCTAAGAGAAAGAGAAGGAGCGAGCGAACACCGGGACCTGCACATGCGCGATCTACCTCTATCTCTCTCTATCTCTCTCTCTCTCTTTTTCTCTACCTGCCCTCCTTCTGCGATCGCGAATTTATAGGCTTTGTTGTTGTTATTATCGTGCCGGCTCCGCTCTTTCGACGTTTCGACGTGCACGGCGGAGGCCGATGCGGCCGGACGCCCGAGGAAATTCCTCCCCGTGACGCTGATCCCCGGCTCCCATCTATCCTTTCTGCAGCCAGGGCCGTTCCCCGGGAGATTTTCGCGACAGCTGCTCGCTGCCTCTCGGCGGCGGATTATTATTTATTGCAACACCCTCGCCTCTTCCTGCCGGCGTATTCTCTCCCTCTCTCCCTCTCTTAGCCTCGGCTTTATACTTCTCAAGTTTCGTCGATTATTCGCCGTAAAACCGGAGCAGACCGATGCGGAATTGCCCTCGCTTCTACTCTACGTGCTGTGCGTACTACGGCCAGTACGAGAATCGGCGGCGCGGCGCTTCACTGGCCAAACTAACTGTACCGCGGAGCTGCGAGAGCGAGCCGATGTTCGCTTGGCATCGACGTATCGTTGCTTCGATAAGGAAAGAAACTCTGGATCTTGCCGCTGATAAAAGTCAGGAACGAGCGGCTTTTATAACCGATGAGCAATGCTGCGAGCCGAACGATTCGCGCGTTCGGCAGCTCGAAAGTAACTCGCCGTTTTAACACCTGTTATATGGAAACGTCGGCTGTTCTGCGGACGGTATTACGAGGCAATTTTCACGGAAAGCCGAGAACGTGGCTTTTACTTTGAAAAATTTCGAGCTACGGCAGCCGTCTGCGGATGGTGCGGATTAAACGCTGTAATTCATGGGAATACGCGAAAAAATGACGTACGCGTAATTCCTAGCGCAAAATAAGTGAGGAATTGAAAAAATCGGAGAAGGAATATTTATGAAAGGTCGGCTCGAAATTGCCGCGCTGTGAAATAAGCTTTCGAGAAATTGGTGTATGAAAATTGTGAAATTAGAATCGGTGGTAATAATTTTATCGATTGGAACCATTGGAAGCGTTCCGCACTGTAATTTATAAAATTTCGTTATGTAAACGTGTTCAATTTTACGCACGTGTTCCGCATTCAGTCATTTTAATGCGAGAAATAAATTTTATTTATTGAAATAATTATCGCGCGGAATGAGTCGACGTACCCCAAATATTATCGCATGCGTACCGACTCGGAAAGTAATTTATACGCAGCATAACTTTTTCCATCGAACCGATTAGCTCGCGTTAATTTTGAGGCACGGATACGAAAATAAGCGGCAATTTCCATTATGGATAAAGCAGGCCTGGTGTTTAGTTTTTACATTCAAACTTTAGCGTAAATATCAACTCGAATTTCTGCTCGCTCTTAAAGATAAAACAAAGGAAAGAAGGATAAGGGGAAAAATGAAAAACGGACGAAAAAGAGCCGGCACAACTCACTTTCTCGCCGTCTAATATCGTCGAGAGCAAAACGTCACTCGCTCCACCAGAAATAAAAAATCTCCCTTCTTCAGCAGCAGCAGCAGCAGCAGCAGCAGCTCACGAGTGACGCGCCGCCTGCGTCATCGCTGTTTTTTCTTTCGTTTTTTCACGGAAGAACTAGCCTTTTAATCAGTGCTTCGCTTTGGGTGGAAACGAGCCGAGCTTAGCCAGGCTCTCCGTTTCATTTTTCTGCGTATATCATTCGATCTTGAGCCAATTACCATGCCGGTAATACGGGCGCAGCCGGCCTTCCATGCTGCGATATCTTTTCGCAGGGAGCGGGCGAAAGTTCCCGACGGCGCGTAATGGGCCGGGGCGGGCTGACGCGAACGTGTAGCCACGCGAATTTCATGGAAGCGCGTATCCTCGAATGATTCGAAGCCGCGCGGCTTGCGTAACGCCGCGCCGACTCGCTCGCGCCGGCGAATTAGGACGAATTTTTCGTTGCTAAACTTGTACGTGGAAGGAAGGACTCGACTCGACCTCGCCACGCACGTCACGGGGATGAAGGCTCCGCTGATTACGCCGCTCGCGCCGCGATTTATTGTTTAAACTATGCCGAGGCTCTCTAGGTTACAATTAGCTTTCGCTGACTGATTGATAAACGTTGGCTCTTACAAAGATTGCAATAAATTAGAGGAGGTAAAAATCAGCGGAGGCGCAGGTGCGCACGTGTGCCCCGTGAAATAATAGTCAATACTCCTCGACGGCTAATTAGTAATATTTCAACTGTTTTTATTGACGCGTAAAAAAGTTAATAGATCCATAGTTGACGGTTTTTCTCTGCAATAACAACAAAGTATTTAATAAATCGTTTATTTTGTTGATTTTGTTACGTGAATTACGTGTGAAACGAGTTTTCAAAGCAAAAAAGAGAATACCTTTTAGCTTTAATGTTGCGCTGAAAAACACTTAAGATAATTACAAAATTATCATTCCGCATAATGTGAACGTGTACTTGCAGTTAATTATTTACATTAACTTACCTTTACTTCAGAATTATCTTTCTGCTTTTTTCTCGCTTCTTTCGCGAATCAATGAAATATTGACAAAATTATTATTATTGATTTTTTTCGTACATTCTAACGAATACTCGTCATTTGTTTACATCGCACATAAAGAGTATTGACTTTCAATCGGTAAAATACATCTTTACCTCTGAGAAAAGTTCTATTAAGTTATGTATTTAACGGTATAATGAGTTCACAGTGAAAAGGTACAACCTAGTCGTTAAGAACTTTCATGGGGCCTAATCGTTTCAAATACCGAGAATAAAAATTGTACGCCTAATAGGAAAAATGTTTTCTGAAGTAACTTTCCGAATATTCTTTTTAAATGGAAATCCCTAATAATTCATGGCCAGCTTTACGGCGATACTTAAAATTTGCTGTTTATACGTTAGATTTTGAAAGATTATTCCTCATACCAGCACCATCGTTTTCTCACCATTGTTGGCTTAATCAAGGGCCCTCATCACGCTCAAGAGTTAATCGAGATTATAATAACAACTTATCTTCGATTCGATCTGTCAATGATTGCATCTGGAACCAACTCAAGAACCCCGAGCACATTTCGAGCGGCAGATCCAGAAGCTATTCAAAGCAGCTCAGCCCAACTAACTTTCGATGATTCGACGCACAAGCAACGTTTCCAAACGTTGAAAAATTGCAAAGGAAAGACCTTCACGCTACTTGTATGCTCGTAAGCCGAAAACGGACTCGCTGCACTATGCGCGCCATTGTGTGACTTCCCTTTTAAAAGCCCACCTGAGCCACCGGTCCAATCTTTTCGCTTCTCGACGCGAAAACTCGCACCCGCTGGTGCATTCATGGCTTCCTTTCTTTCGAAGATTCATCAGTGAAATTCTGTGTCGACGAAGTCGAAGAAAGCACAAGAAAGAGCGAGCGAGCGACCGAGCGAGAGAGAGAGAGAGAGAGAGAGAGAGAGATAGATGGAGATGCCAGGACAAGGACAAGGGGTATTAATGGAAAGATAAAGAAAGCGAGATACGCACTGTAATAATATAAGTTCGGAGCTTCATGGAGAAAGACAGTATAACGCTGCGAAAGTCTTTGTGCATATTCGAGGAAGCACTACAAATGTCAGGCACGTAGATCGCGAGTTCTGCTCGTCCCGAGAAGCAAAGGAGGCGTGTACGGCCCCGAACCCGTGGGTACAAAGCATCTTTGAGAAGAGCGGCTCCGTGCCGAGGGACAGAGCGAGTATACTATATACAGGCCAGAGCGAAAACAAGGAATAGAGCGAGAGCGAGAGCGAGAGCGGGAAAGAGAGAAGGCACGAAAAGGAGGGAGGATGAGGGATAGAGTAATGGGCATAAGGATTCGTATTCGAAAAATGTCTTTGACACGCTCCTTGTAATGCCTTGCCTCGGTTCCATCCTTTTGCGTTCGCCTCTGTTATCTTACCCTCCAATGAGTGTGCGTTTGCCCATATGCGAACGGAGTCATATTCCTTCATTCGATTCTGTGTTATACATTATGCAGACGTAAGTCATACACGCAAGGCCCTATTTCACTACGCAACGATGTGTGCCTAAGCAAATAAGATGTTTACGTAAAAAGAATCCCGACTGGCGCGATGAACCAGACGACGCCGCCGCCGCTTCTAGCATTACTAATGTAACTGTTTCTGCTACTGACTAAACTTTTTTTGCACGCTTAAGACTTTCGAAAGCATCTCAAACGTGTAGATTATACAAATTGATTGGCTCGCTCTATACTCTATGCCTACGCTATTAGGCCAAGTTGACCGGGTTGGAGTTGGAACCTTGCGGCTGCGTTCGCAAGCACTTTTTGTTGAGAGTTTGCAGTAAGTGACTCAATAGAAATTGGGAACGAATTTTTCCCCCTCGTCATTATGATTGTTCCATCATTAATAAAGAAAAATGCATCCTAAAAGATAGCACAAAGAGAAGGAAAGATAAATAAGTACAAGCTTGAAAGGGAGAGGGACGTAAAATAAATAAGAAACGAAAGAAGCAAAAAAAGAAGATACGACATACGAATAGATGGGGTATTATAGCATCGAGGGGATATTAAAGTTGCTTTTATCGGGTTTTGTGATTCTGTTTTTCTCGTATGACTCACCTTTAAATTTGAAGAAAGTCGACACTTTTATACAGCTACTGTTGAGAGATTTGATAGGATATTAAAATAAAAATAAAATAAAGCCGTTTCTGTTTGCTATGTATAATAATAAAGTTTTATTGTCATTTCGTATTTTCATTTTAAGATTTTATGATTTTTTTTTTTTTATGAAAAGATAACGCTAAAAAGAGCTCTGCCTTAATTATTTTAAGAGCATATACAGAATCTAATCCGATATCAATATTGCATACGACGCCTTCGAATCGAACAATTGTTTAATAATTACAAAGAATCTGAATAACGTTGATAATAAAAGTATAATTGGCTGTGATAAAGTACTCTTTCCATTCGAAAAATAATCGTAATTTTTTGGTAATGATTAAGCATCACTTTTTAAATAATGCAGACTAAACAACTGCGATTATGAAGTGGTGATATATGAAGAAACGATTTTTAAAAAACGCAATTACAAGTTTTGAATACTTACAGTTTTGCGTATTCGATTCGGTATTGCAATTCCGTTTTGTTTTTTATTTTTATTTTTTTTTAGTACAAAACGGCGTTGCATAATGTACTCGGTATTGGAGTAAAAATATTATTGCTGCCGCCAAAAATTTGGTAAACCTTGCACTAAAAGTCACACCTTGCATTCTTGTGGCACTTTTCACAATCGTACTAAAGATAATACTTAATTTGCATGCATACTTGGGGCAATTTTAAAATTACCTAAATATAAATTGAATGAAAGAAAAATGAAGCAGTCGCGAGAGAATATGAGGAAATTCACCGCAGTCGTTCTGTTAATGACAGGTTCGTATGAAAAACAGTAGATCGCAGAACAGGGATTGAGCAGAGCCAATGTAATTACCAATGTAATTAAAAAGCGCTTAAAACGCGATTAACGCGAGTTGAGCCGACTTTCGAGTTTCGCTCACTTATATATTCATATTCACATACACGGTTTGTTATAGCTTCCAACCTGGTGTGTCTCATTTATTTCTATGCAATATTCTTATTAAAGCTAATTGTTTTATGAATGTTAATTTTATATAGTGCAGCTTCGAATTCTTCCTCAATATTTAAAAATAACAATTCACTAACGGTTTGCTTGATATAATAAATAATTGAAAACTTTAATTTGTTCAAAATAACGTTATTTAAAATTTGTCTTATAAATATTAAATTCCATTTGTAAAACTCATTTTTGTTTTTTGTCTGTACCCTATGTACGTACGCGTACAACATACACGTACGTACACTCGAATTGGACGAGTTGATTTAAATATTTAAAAGTATTTTTCCCAGACAAAAAAGTCTCTTTACTAAAAAAATAAAAAGTAAAATAGGTTGCAATCAATTTTGTATTTCAATTTTATAAATACTTTTATTCAATATTGTTAAAGCATAACAATCTAAAAAGGTACGGTTTTTGTGAAATCAGCAGGAAGTTTTCGTATAATGCAAGTCCTAAAAAGTTTTCTCCATCTGACATTTTGTCATCTGTCATGGCTTTTTATATTTTGGCTGGCGTCTCGAATTGTGTAAGGTTTCGTGTGCGCGTGACTTTTGTGCAATTTTTTCGGTCGAGCAGCTTGCAATTATACGCGCACACGGACACGCGCACCCTTACATAAGCTCGGGCATGTGTACGCACGAGCTCAAGCCTGCAGCAGACGATAATAAAAGAGACTAGCCGTGTACGCAAACACATCTAATGTGCAGTTGGAATGTGACTATTGCGCAATCGTATTTTTTAATCTTTTGCGAGAAAGAAAAGTGTTGCAGATGGAAATTCGCTGCCCGAACATTAGAGTAGGACTTTGTTCTTTTCAACTCATTCGTCTCCAATACTTTAGCGAAGCAGCTAGAATGTACTTACTCTTATAAATTTTGGATAATGAATTTGTTTGCTTGCAGGAAAGAAGGAGAAACGCTGATTGCAAAGATAGTGTACCTTATTAAGCACGTTTTTGTTAGTGTTATACATTGGACAATTTTGTAACAAGTTTTAAATTAACGTGCGCAATATTTATTAAGAATTTGTTTAAAAAAAACTTGTACTCATTTTGAATATTTGCATCACTGTTTGACTGTAAAAATTTTTTACGTCCAAAACGAAATATGTAGAAAGTTTTTTTTAAGCAGGCTTATTTTGAAAATATTATAATGTAGGAATGCGTACTGTTTATACAATAAACTAATACATTAAACATGTACTATTATCAATTATAACGATTGGTAATGTCAAATAATTATAATTTCATATCATCCACGATTATAGTATATCGGTGTAAACATTACCTTTCGGATTACGCTTATTTTAGTATTCATCTCTTTATTTATTTTATATATGAACGATTTATAAACTTTTATTTACGCTTTTATGCGTTTCTTATAGATAAATTTTTACTCTACTGCTGCTTTATTTAATTTCATATTTATTACACATATTTAACACGTGTACCTTTTTTCTCCTTTTCTTCTTTACTCCTAATTTCGTTCCTTCACGCTCTAGTCCTTTCTTTTTCTTGCTTTCTTTCCTTTCGTATTATTTAGCACACTGTAATAAAAAATAGACAAGTTTTAACGTCGCTTAGATTAATAAATAATTTTGAACACCTGAAAAATGATATCACAAATTTCCATTAACAATACAGTAACGAAATTCACCCGTGCAATTCATAATCAGCATTTCAAATATTTGTTAAAGCGATGGATATACCTGGTATCTGTTTAATGAATTACGCGAATGTCACATTTACACCTGCTCTATTGAAGATTATAAACCCTTTCTAAATACCCCGAGTTTGCAAGTGTAATAATACATTGGAGAGTTAGCATAGCTAAGCTCATATGCATAATTCAATATTAAGGGATTTGAATTTTGGGGGAACGATAAATAAATAATAAGGCTATTTGCTTTTCAAGGTTTCTGGTAAAACATGATAGATTCGAAATCGCAAGGAATACCTGCAGCTGCCTCCAAGTCGATTACCGCAAAGCCTGCTATGCTTTTTTCATCCGAAAACGAGTCAATAGACCGTAGCTAAAGCGTCCGCGGCTACGATTTTCGATCAAAGAATAATTAGCGTCTGCTGAGAACGATGAACTTTAATAATGAATGCTTTCCTTTGAAACGCGATGTAAAAATCCATGCACGCTGCAACATGTATCAATACTGCTTGTAAGTATCTCATCTTTGGGTGTACAAAAAAATGTTATCAGATGTTCAGCGTGTCGAGGAGATGAAAGAAATGTTAATTCGGAGGTCAAATTTAAATTCTAACCAAAACCAACAACCCAACATCCATTATCCGAAAAAGAATGTGGCAAAAAGAAACACTCAGAGAAAAATTGTTGGTACAAGAGAAGTAAACTTAAATAAGATACTGAAAAAAATTTCTTCGAAGATACAATGTTTGAGCAACATGTTACTTTTTACAAGTGTTAAATTTTTATGCGTTAAAATTTTGGTATTTATTGTATATCAAAACCACTGTTGATTCTCTGACATGTGGCAGTTACAAAAGTTGATTTTTGCACTGATTTTGTCTTTGCACATAATTTATATGTTTTATATATTTAATTATATTTTTGATTTATATTTATTTACTTTTATTATATGTTTTATTTTTTCTAGATATTATTCTAATAAATGCATTACTCATAATTTTATATTGAATCAGATCTATATCAGCTCACGAAATACAATATTTTTTAATCTTTCGTTAAGTAAATTACAAAATACAATATATTTAATATTTTAGAATAAAAAGTTGAATTATATAAATGTTTAATATTTTATAGCTGTGATTATCTAATACATTGCATAATAAATATAATTAATAGTACGTAATGAACTTTGCTAAAAAATAATATTCTTTACTATTCATTCCTTACATAATATTCTTTATAAATAATATTTTCTTTATTTTTACAAGCTTTAGTATTTCATTAACAATATTGTGCAGGCAGTAATAGAAAAGAAGAAAAGAGGTATATTTGCTCAAATCTCAATTGTGAAAGTTACTCAGTTATTGTGAACTGATTATTACAAAGTATTATTACTTTCTTATTTACTTAACTACAGTTAATTAATAATTATTGTAATTTAATGAATAATGACGGTTATATAAAACAAAAGTTAGTTAATTATATCATAGATATAAAGCATATAAAATTTTACCTTTCACCATCTTTTTAATATTTATTTGTCATCTTAATCCGATAAAAATTCAATTAAAGTTACAAATGCGAGTATGAATTTTTAATTTAAAAGTTTTTACATTTAAAGAATCTGTAATTAACTGATTGTCGTATTCAAAACGACAGAGAAAATCTTCCACAGTATATCATAAATGACTTTAATAATATACGGAATAGTTATTGCACAAGATATTCGTTAAAGGTTATAATTCGTTAGTATAAATAGAATAATGTGTTGTTGATATGCTATAAGGAATGAGCTGTCCGTTGTTAAGATTATTTTTGAATTAAAAATATCGAATTGAAGCTTATTTCTTAAATCGATTTAGAATACGAAAAAGTTAATATTATGGTGATGTATAAAGATGAGATAGTATTCAAAGGAATTCCTCTTCAATAAAAGAACTTTTTGTATTTTGAAGAACACTTGGTTTCTTGCCATAAATAGTTTTTATAATCAGACCTAATTCTTCATTTATAGAGTTGAGTAATATGCGAGTAACGTTTTTAATTTAAATTAAAAGGTATACGAAAAAAAAGTTATTAGTGCCTATTTATTTCTTTGGATATTCATCATTAATTTTTTAAAATATTAATACTTGCATAAAAAATCATTTTAAGTAGTAAATACCCATAATTTTCAGAATTTAATTTGTAGCAATATATTCAAATTAAAACTATCATTAAAATATAATCGTTAGTTTCTTTTAAAAAAGACAAAAGAAAAGTTAAATAAAAGTTTACATTTATATATTGATTATTTAAAATATTGATTTTTATTGCCGACCATGAAAATGGCAAATATTTTATGTCTATAAAAGAGAAATAAATCGTAATAAGGTTTTGCACTAATTTTCTTGCTTTTTGGCTTTACTCTTTAGGTTGTCTCTCACTAACTGTTAAGGTAGTACGATCCATAATTTCCGTTGAAAATTTTTATCTTCGTCATGTTTTACGAATTCAAAAGAACGTCCACAATTCGCTCCTATCCATAGAGTATATGATTTATTATAATTTTACAATTTGCAAATTCTAAAAATTTAACATTATTTCTTACGTAACTGAATCAAATTTAACACGTAAAAAATAACCAATAAGACTGGTGTCTTATTGCTATAATAATACGCATAAAATTAAAAAATTAGGCTTATCTTTAGAACATTGTCTTATAAAAAAAATACTTAAGTTTAATTAAAATGTTGTTATAATTCTGAAATATTTAATTGATTTTATTATATTTAAATTAGATGTCATAATCTATTTTAAACTTAAATGCTGTTTAAGAAACTGTAAATTAGTAAATTATCGTAAATGTCGTTGAATATAAACTGATTGATATATTACTCGTGCATGCGTGTACTTTAACATTTAAATAACCAATTTAATACGAAGGACATTTTATCGTTATAATTTATTAAAATAAAAACAGTTTGACTGAATACAAATTCGGTTGATATTTTATAAATTGTATTTGTATCAAGTGATTTAGAAACATGATTATAACTTTTTTATTAATTCTCATTATAATATTTAGGTAATGTTTAAGCAATACTACTTTTTAGTTTTATAATTTTCGAGGAAAACTTTTATTGAATAAGAAATAAAATGAAGCATGAAGTCAGTAATAAAGAATTTCAATTGAAGAAGTACAATCAGATAAAAGCTCAGAAGTCAAGATTTTACCAGAATATATTAATTCATCGAACGGAACTATACAACAAATCAACAGCAATACATAACAAACAAAAGTTGGACTCTCAAACTTTTTCTCTTAAAAATTATGAAGTATTTTACGTTGAGTGATTTTTAAGTTATAAAGCGACGTATCAAATATTATATCCAAAATTTATTTAGGAATTATGTTACAAATTGAGGACTACTCTTAAAATTTATGATTTTTATGATTTATTATTTGGAATGAGGAAACAATCCCAGGAGTCTCGTTCAAATCTGTATTTTACGGAGCTGATATTTTTCTTATAACTTTTGAATGTATAAAGCTATTATAGTTATAAATGAAGAATAAAACAATGAATACTAAAGTGAAAATACTTGTATTATTAAGATGAGATAAGAAAATTATTTGAAATATTTCTAAAATAGAAGATTTATTTCATAATTTATGCTTGAAATTTGTTTTATATGATTTATCAAAGGTAAATAATAATATACCAAATATCTACATTGTTTATACACGTATTGATCAAATTAATTTAACTATTTTTGAACGGATTTTTAAAATTATGTTAAAAGAAAAATTGAAAATATTCTTTTCTATTAGCTATATTATATCGGACATATATCCCATGGTTTATAATCGCAGTACTATCTTATGTGAAATTCGTTGAAACAACCTAAATGCTTAAGTAATTTAAGTTTCAAGCACGCAATAAGTAATATTGCACTTGGTATATATATACATATATATATATATATATATATTCCAGTTCGTGCATAACGTGTAAGCTACAATGCCTTGTGACAAATCTGCAAGCCAAATATTGCAATAGCTTATATAGACATTGAAGTAAACTAATTGGTCCGGATTAATCAAAATTTGTGATAATGATTAAATTTATTTTTTAGTTTTATGCATTAATAAAAGCGCATAAACAAAAAATCTTTTATTTTTACAATGTAATACTATTTTTATAATGCAGAATAAATAATAACTGCATATTAGTTTGGGATCATTCAGGAGTTCGGTCACGTTAATTAATTGTGCAAAACACAATTAATTTTAACTCAAATTACGTTTATTCATGATATTGCATAAATTTGTAATTTATTATTTTTAATACACAAACACATACATAAATATTGAATGACTTATTTATTAGAGTTTTGAAAATTTTATATTAAATATTACGCGACTTTTTTATTTTTTATATTTTATTTTTTTTAATTTATCACAGTATATAAATTACATGCCAGTCATAGTGCGTATGGATTATATCAACATATCACTATTTACTCCATTAAAAGTGAGAACTTCATATCAAGAAATAAATTCATTATTAATATATATAGACAGTTATATTGCATGAAAATTACGTGCGTAAATAATTAACTTATATGGTGATTGTTACAAATGCACCCATGAAGCTCAAATTAAGTGAGACTTTATTTAATCTAAGAGCGATACTTTTTATTATTGAAAAGTTTTGCATATGACTTTCGTAATGTATAAATGTTGTCCAGATCATAATTTAAAAATAACTTAAAGAGATATTAAAGGTAAAAGTAATTTATACGCAGATTGTTAAAAGAGCATGCATTTGTTATTGCAATTAAGTGATAAAAATTGAATTGTAATTATATATACATAATTAAAACGAATTATATTTGTCTAAAATAATATTTAATTGTTATAATTATATATTCGTGATAAAAGACACTTTCTTTTGAAAATATTACCTTCTAAATAAATGCAATTATACTAATAAAAGATAATATATCCATTGTAAAAATAACTCATTCAAGCTTACATAGCTAGATTTCTTAAATAAACGACGTCTTTCATTTGCGAATAAATAATACTTCCGCTTGATTAATCACTAAAGCATTAACTGAGAGTGCACAATCTAAAAGAATTTTCATATTAATAAATATTAAAAAAATCACGAAAGTTCAATTTATTTTATAATGCCAAAGAATTAATGCTCTATAACCGAATGTAATCAACTAATTAAAACCGTTAAATTTCTTACCAAAATTCAACTAGTCATTTTAAATAAAAAACCACGCAGTGCTTCTTTTTAATAGTCCTGTCATATTCTCTCTGCCTCTGTCCGTCTGTCCCCTCTCGCTCTTTTACTTTCTTTCTCTGTTTGTCTGCCTGTTTGTATTTTTCCCTTCTCTCTCTTTCTCTTTCAAACCCGAGGACCGAGAAACGCCTGCGCTCACTTTAGAGAAGCAAGAAGAGGGGGCCCCGATATCCGTCCCTGTGCTCTGTATAGGGACAAACTTGTCCGCAAGAGGGAGAGAGAAAGAGAGTGAGAGACAAAGAGCGAGAGAGGGAGGGAGAAAGAGTAAATCCAACCATCAAACAAGAACGCGAGAGACGGAGATAATGTGTATTCTAGGGCCAATACACGGTGCGAGAAGGAAATAGAAGAGCTTGTCAGGCGACGGCGCATGAAACGAGAGAAAGAGGGAAGATCGTGCTGGAAGCAGAGTCTGGTGGCTGACAGGGTGCCCCTCGATCGTGCCCCCGCATAACCGTCCCTCGCTCCATCTCTCTCTACCTCGTCAAGCGCACTGGCATCGACGTCCCTTGGCTCTGCGGCTAAAGAGGGAGCGAGAAGGGGATCAAGAGTGGGAGCGAGAGAGTGCGCCGTATGCGAGCGAGGAGCGACTAAGAGAACCCGGGGACTTCAGTTCTGCCTCGACGTCGGCGGCTTCTTTATCGCGTGCGTTGGTGACGAGAGCACGAAAATAAGAGGCGATAGTGCCGACGAGTGCCGACCAAGTCGTCGAGAATCCGCGCACCGAGAGCTCAACATTTAAAAGAGTGCCGTCTGTCCACTGTACGCTTATCCAAACGCTCTCTCGGCTCGAGCTTTATCACTTTTCAAACTGAATCCGAGAACAATCTTAATTTTCTTCTGCAAATTTTCTTCGTCTTCATATATGTTCCTATATATTGTATATAAAGTATATGTGCATGTGTGATGTAAATTGAAGCGCCGCGTAAGTGAAATTTGTGTGCGACTAAGTGACCAAAAAAGTAGTAGAATTTAAATGTCGTTCGGCAAAAATTAAGTGAGAGAGCGAGACGAACAATTTTTAACTTTCTCAGAATATCGTCGGGTCGTGCACGCCTGCGCCAACAGACAGACGACGATCGCGGATACACCCGTGAAGGGAGAGCAAGAGAAAGAGAGAGAGAGCAGCCAAGAGGGAGAGAGCGAATTCAGGAGGCGAGTGTTTAGTGTGCGAGTATCAGAGAGGGATAGCATGCATGACAAGCTGGTGTGAGAAAAAGTGCTTAAACAGCATTGCAAATACGTTCATCACACGCATAAGCTGGGCAAATACGGAGATAAACGCCCGGACGGCACTGGAGCGACGTTGCCTCGGCTCCGGATGATAAGGAGGAGGCCGTCGTCGGATACGGAAGTCCAGACCGAACCCCAGAACTGAGGATTCGCCGGTATCGCAGTGCGCTTTCGCCCTGGCGAAAGGGAGAAAATTATTACCGTGAGTGACAAAGGCAGGATCAAGAACGAGAGGGAAGAAGAGAGAGCGAGAATGAGCGAGGGAGAGAGAGTGGGTTATACTAAGGGTGGTTAAAGAACAATTGGGTCCTGGCGTTGGAAATATATTTCTTTGGTCTGACGCAGGACTCTGAGAAACGTATAAGACACTCGCAGACTTATACGCAACCATAAAGTGAAGTGAAAATTAAAAAATAAAGCACGGAAAGAAAGAGAGCACTGTTCTCTTTCGTGTTACTAACACCCGTCATCTCTATCACTTGTCTCTTTGCTGTCAAGCTCTCACGTACGGCTTGCTCTCTCTCTCTCTTCTCTCTCATTTCCATCTCGCTGGTACGTACCTTCACGGCTGCCTTGTTCGAAAGTCAGAAGGGAAAGTCGAGAAACCTGGGAGTTTTCGAAAATGAAGACAACCGCATGACATCGAGCAGAGAAAAGTACGAGAAGGACGGAACCAAGGGAATAAAAACGGAGAGACAGTAAGAGAAGAAGATCAAGAATGACAGCTGTGAGGTAGGGAGGATTCGTTTCCTCTCTACCTTTCACGTACTTAGTGGTGTTTCATTCCCTCAAGATAAGAGTGCAGATAATAGAAAGTCCGGATTAACCCGGATCGCCACTGCCTAGTCGACCGCCCATACGACTGGCACGCATCGATCGGCACCGATTACCCGTCAGCAGCGCAGAAGCCGCTTCCTTCCGCGACAACACACGTTCAGCCGTTGATCATGACGATTTTCGAGGTTGCGTAGTGCGCCTAGGAAGGCAAGAAAGAAGTCAGGTGTTAAAGGACGTTCAAGAAGCGTGTGAAAAGAAAACGTCAGTAATTGTCCATCATGGCTGCAGCTTGTTACGAGAGGAAGGTAGGCGAGTTTCTGATGGCCTGCGGCAAGCCTCCTGCTCTTATTCGTGATTACGGTGACCTCCAGCTAGGCCGCGACACCGTCCTTGGCGTGGTCGCGACTCCGACAGCGCCCACTGTATCTACGCCGGCACTTACGTCTTTGTCGCCGGTCGGACTGCCTGCAGCCGCGGTCGGTAGCGTGAGTGGGACGACGATCTTGCCGGCACCCGCGCCCATCTACAAAGATTACTCGCAGCCGCTTCACGTCGATTGCAGCGTTGAATACGAGCTTCCGAGCCAGGCGAAGCCGCCACCGGGCGGTGGCGAGCCCCTCCTTATGATTCACCCGTGCTACTACAGGCGAGCAGAAAGGCAAAAACGTACTCTCTTCGTGAACAACCTGCCACCAAGAACAAGTGCATCCACGTCCTCGTCCTCGTCATCACGGCGCAGCTCCGGCAGCAGGAGCAAAAGCCTCGCGAGCGGAGCTACGATGGTTCCTGGTCTCACGGGAATGGTGGTGAATCCGGTGATGCCTGTTGCGACGGCAGCTGTTGCAGCGTCCACGCAGCAGCAGTCATCCGTGATAGCTGCAAGTGCGCCGGTTCACCTGAATAACGGCGCTGCGAACATGTTACCGTCGCCCTCTTTGGCCTCGATCGTTGCCGCAGGTGACGTTCATAATGCGCCAGCAGCCGTCGCAGCGGCGGCCGCCGCAACGTATCACGCGGCCTTGACCGCAGCACTAGGCGCACATCAGACGGAGACAAAACATCGACAGCAGCAGCAGCAGCAGCAGCAGCAGCATCCAAAACTTCACGGGGCGACGGACCTTGATGAAAAAGTTTTGAACGCGGCTGGTCTGTATCCTCAGTACTTCCGAAGTGTGCAAAGACAGCAGCAACAGCAGCCGCCACCGCCACCTGCGCCAGCGCAACAACAGCCGACTCAACTTCATCACCGACTCAGTCACGGTCATCAGCATCACCAGTCCCATCACCCGCATCAGCATCAGCACCAGCAGCATCAGCAGGCGGGCGCTGTCAGCGCATCGGCGACGATCCTGCACCAAGCGTATCCGAACCAACCGCAGCAAATCCAGCAAACACAACCAACGTCATATGGTATGGCGATGATGGTCGCACCTGCGCCCTCGCAGAGGCATCATCATCAGCAGGCAGTTATCGGTTCGACCGCGACTCCGACTATCCTCCCTCACCATCCTTACAGAAGAACGGCCAGTAATGCCTCGTCACAGCTGCGATCTAATATAAAGCATTGCTCGTCGTCTTCGTCGTCGTCGTCGTCGTCATCAACGTCCTCCTCATCTTCGGCTTCATCGGCGTCTTCGTTAACGTCATCAGCACTACCAACGGGATCGGCATCCTCGTACATGGCTGCCGCTGCTGCGAACATGTCGAACGTGTATGCGAGCGCCATACACAGGCATCATCATCATGCAATCCACGCACTTCAGGCTGCTCACGGAGCTTTTTACGAAGCACCGGTCTATCATGCTCTTCTACCTCAAAGTTAAAGGATGGCAGCGACGAGGATGCACGCACCTCGACAAAAATGCTTCTTCGGTATCAGTTGCGCTTAATTTTTTTATTTTTTTTTCTATCATTATTGTTATCGTTACTTTGGGTATGTTAACTTCTTTTTTCCATTTGTATGTCCTACTGAATTCTGTTTCTGTTCCATGCAATGCAGCGCTATGACACGTGTAATAGTTAATTCGACTCGCGATTACATTCGATAACTAATAATATTATTTATTTATTTATTTTATTTTTCTATTAAACAGTTTCAATACATAAAATATTTCGCATGAGTTAGTTGAGTTTGACAGCGCAGTAATAGTTCCTATTTGGAAACTATATTATTGCATTCGGACGAATATTTTTAGTTCTCCTTTGAATTGAGCGTTAAAGAGGCCAATTCATCGGTGCACAATCATATGTTGTCTCGGAGCTTCCTAATCTTTAATTAGAATTGAATGTAGAATCTCTCATATTCTTTACCTTGAAATATATTCAAATCACCAAATATCAGACTAAGAGAGGATTAATATTATTTCCTTACTTTGATTAGATGCTGTATTTAAAAAAAATTACGGAAAATCCATCTCGTAAAAGTTTATCTATAAGAGTGTATTTATAATTTTCTCTGAAATAATGAATATTTATGAGTCAGGATGAGAGATAATCAGCAAATCTAGCAGGTTTAATTGTATTGAGAAACTCGTAAAAATTTCGAAATCAGCAAATACCGATTTTCCCGGAAATTAAATTAAGTTATTTGAGCATTAACATATAGTTTAATAAAAAATTAATAATAAGAATCACTATTAAGTTTTTCATTATTTTTTTTTATATAGACGTGAAAAGAGCTGATTTTCGACTGATTAATTTACAGGCATTAAAAGAATACATTTAAAAGCTAAATTTTATTCGTTTCCATTTTGAACGATACATTTCTTCGTGCGCTATTTTAAAGTTGTTTAAAATTACACTTTTAATTTATAAGAAATTTGATTATTTAAGAGATGTAAACTAATGTTGAATTATAACTTAATGTATATTTTTAACTATTATAGTTTTTCGTTTTTTAAGCTTTTTGAAAATTCTTCACTTACAATTGTTTATTGCTTGTAATAGTTTTATAAATGAACTAAAATTAGTTTCAATTTGATTAACTTTTATATTTCATTTATAGTATAATATAGTAAGTAATTATAGAATGACTAAATCTATGTACATTACCGGCTTTTTACAACACCGAACATTTAACACGGATATCAATTTGGCAACATTTTGGCTATTAGTATTAATAGCAGTTCACTTTATTAATTTTTTCATTTTCCTCTACTATAGATTTACACTTTTTGGGCTTTTTCAATATTTATGTATCTTTGATGTAAGCATTATAAGTTAAAGGTTTAACATATAAAACTTTAGTGGAAGTTTATTTCGTAATGACATGTTCTGATACTTTAATTTTATTAACTTCATTATCTAACTTAACAATTTTTCAAGTTTTTGGTTTTTACTATTGTTACAAATATTCAAATCAACAATATATCAATTAATATCTATATCAATGAGACACGCGTTATTGTTTCTTGTCTTATTTGCGTTTGCAAAAAACATTTCAAATAAGGAAATTTTTAATTTATGTATTTTGCATTAATTTGTATAATTACTATTTATTGGTATTGAAGAGAAGTAAATAAAAAAATACGATATGACTAAGTATAAAACGATATAATGTATAAATCGACAAAAATTTATAGAAATTTATTAGTGATGCTTGTAAATTATAAAGAAAAAGTATCTTTAAACTTAAATTTCCTTCAAGATAATCCTAAAATTATTCTTTAATTATGTTCATATTAATAATTTATATGAAAAAAGGTTTATCTGCCTATAGATTTATACAACAGCTTGCTAATATTATGTTTAGAAACGAACAGAATAATGATTATACCTAAAAATCCATCTAAGGTATACAGAATTCTGACAATCTTTCTTTTCATGTCTGTTTAAAAAAAATATAGGTCTAGGACCAATCGTTATTAACATTATATTATACATGCGTATTATGTATCCTCGACTATAGAGTTCCGATATCATGGGAAGATTTCGCCATACTTTTTCGAATTAAAATTTTTCTATAACAGGGCACCGCACGCCTTTGGGATTTTTTACTTTTCTTCTATTTTGTATCTTTTTTTCCTATTCCTATACCTTAATTCTTTTATCTCTTCTTCTCTTTTGATGGGTTCGCAGTTGCTCTTGTTTCAACTCCGCTGAACAGTCTTGACCCCTTTTAGACAGAGAGAATGAGAGAGCAAGAGGGAATGAAAGAAATAGATAGACAGACAGACAGACAGACAGACAGATAGATAGATAGATAGATAGACAGACAGATAGATAGATAGATAGATAGATAGATAGATAGATAGATAGATAGATAGATAGATAGATAGATAGATAGATAGATAGATAGATAGATAGATAGATAGATAGATAGATAGATAGATAGATAGATAGATCAAGAGAGAGAGAGAGAGAGAGAGAGAGAGAGAGAAATAGACAGAGGCGAATTTATCGTCACGACGGAGGAATTAATCGGCTTGAGGGCCGGTAACGGCGAGGCCAAGAACGGAGTCTTATTATATCGAGCTTTAGAATCGCTAGGCAGGAAATTCTGTGGAATTAAGTCTTTCGTGTGCGCATACACGATAGGGAAGATTCGATTTCCGCTTACTCTGAAGAAGAAAGACCGCACAGTGAAACCAGAAAAGAGAAGTAAACTTTATATTTCAAGTGCAAAGCGCAGAATCAAGTTACGGTAATGTATAAATATGCATACCTACATCGATTAAAAATGTTATCGTGTAAAGTTCATTTGGAAAGATATTGAGAAAGTAAAATATATGTTTCGTGTAGCTGCAACATTTGAAACAGCAATAACATGATCTTAAATAGACTCTGAAAAGAAAAATTTACGTTTTAATAATTCAATAGTAATAAAGTTATTTTAATACAAATTGTATAAAGAAATAAATATAAAAGGTATAACATAAAATAATATATTACTGTACTTATCACCATTTTACTTAAATGCATGCATTAATCTTTTATTTTTTACGCTGAAAATAATATCGTCAAAAAATTACAAATTTCGGCGGTGAATTCAATTTTTAGACTTTATAATTTTTTTTTTATTTATTGGATGGTAACAATAAGAAAAAATCGTAGCGTACAATTTTATTCCAATCAAAAATTAATTTAACATGAATGAAATAGCAAGTTAAAATACACGCAAATAAGAGTAATGAAAACATCGAGTAATATACACGATTTTGTGTATTTTAATAAAATTAGAATATTCTTCTTGAGCTTTCTAAAAGAATAAATTATCATTTCTGAAATAAGAGAAATTTTTTATAAAAAATGAACTTTTGTAAAATGAAATTAATATCTGAATACATCAGAACTGGTATTGATCGACGCATCCCAATTATCGAAAGTAGTGCCATTTTCGTGAAAGTAGGATAGATCACGATTGTTTGCTACTCGTCTTCGCCGCATTCAAAAGTATCCGGCTAAGGCGCATCACCAACTCCCTCTGGCATACTCGCATACAGCCAACCAGATAAGGTTGCAAGTCTGGTAGAGTTGTGTGAAGAGGCGGATGTTCCAGCTGACTCGATTTCGATCCATCCAAATGCGGATGTGTT
The DNA here is from genome assembly GCA_018907185.1 of Platyscapa corneri. Lineage (NCBI taxonomy): Eukaryota > Metazoa > Arthropoda > Insecta > Hymenoptera > Agaonidae > Platyscapa > Platyscapa corneri. The sequence goes on from JACCHW010000003.1 coordinate 79,661, forward strand.
AATGGAGTGGATAGATTTTCAGGCAATGTGCCCGAAACTTGCGCCATTAATTTAGGGCATCATTTTACACGGAATCTTTCCCTGTAAAAAGCTCCGATTTCTAAAAGCCTTAAAGCCTTCAGTTTTTAAGTGTTTCGTATTAAGCCTCTGTCATAATAGGTTTTGATTAGAAACTGTGCTCACGAAAGTAAATGTTCGGGCAATGTTACTCAGGGTTACCTACGTCTCTAGAATAAAGTATAGTCGAAGGTATAAGTGAAAGTTTCTATTAATAATTTCTTATTTGTTAATGAAATCGGTAGTTGGCACAATGATTTCAGGAATTTTAACCTTGATCAAGTTATCTTGAGGTTTCATGTTCCTTTTCAGAGTTTGTTCGGTTTTATGCAGTGATTGTTCGTGTATTCTGTGATCAAGATAAGAATGTAAATCATCATGATAGTGTATCCCTTTTGAAGCTGAAAAGAAGTTTCTTCTCTCGTACATTCTAAAAAATTCCAACTAGTAAGTTTTTGGCCAAATCCTGTTAATCGTGGTGGGGAATAAAATGCGCAGGTGGTTTAATTAATGCTCTTGGGAAATTCTAGTGTTTATTCGCCGCTAAATTTCGCATTGGTTTTAGTGTTTTGTACAAATTAAAATGCGGTTATTATTTTTCGAATTCACAACGTTTGAATATTTTCTCGGAGATTTACTTGGCACATCCGTCATGACATATTTTGCAATCTAGAAACTAAGCTTTTCTATATTAACTTTTCATTTATTTTTAACAAATTAGATTTTATCAATGTATTTACGTATAAAAAATCTTATCTTTATAATATTGTTCCGTGAAAAAGCTGATTGTATTTAGAATAATAAGAAAATTTTTTAATTATTAACAGTAATAATTAATAATTCATAATAATTAAGCAAATTAACTCGTCATAAAAAGCTCAAGTTTTAATAATTAATATTAATATTAAAATTAATATTAAAAATAATTAATATTAAAAATAAATATTAATTAATATTATTAGTATATATGAATGTTTAAAAAAATTGACTTCTATAGTATACAGTAAAAACTAATTTAAGAAAATGTCTTTTGCTTTAGGTAATATATATGAACTTTTTCTTTACTTTTTCACGGCTTTACTTTTTTATGTATCACGCTGAATTAGTATATACAAGAATTGATGCATGTATTTGTAAGAACATGCAATATCATTGTCTTTCTTGTTATTTTAATACATAAAAAGTAAAACACGGAATCATTATTTAATTAAAATAAAATCACGTTTTTTTCGAAATCGTACAGTTATATAAAATATTGATAAACTAAATAATCAAATTTTTAATTTATTTTGTTTTATTTGAATATAAATATTTCATTTAAAAAACCTTTTATTGAAAACGAACATAATATATTTTTCTTTTTGGTTTTATTAATGATAGTTTACAATCAGTAGAAAATTAAAGAAAGAAATTGTTTCAGATTTTTTTAAACTTCAATAAAATACTGTTTTAACGAATAAAAAAGCGTAAAAAGCGTATATAGCATTACTTTTATTAGAGCCTTTACAAAGTAAAAAATATACAAAGGGATTTTCCTGCTTACAAAATTTTATTGTAAGCATTTTATAAGCGCATTCACAATACAATGGTAAAACAAAAATGTCGAGATTTTTTTTATAAACTATCTTATTATTCTATGAAATATGCTTGCTCACATAGTTTCATACTGTGAAGATGTTACATTTTTTTCTACTAACATTTTACATAGCTAGGATGGCGTTAAGTTGGTTTTCAATCAGGTGACATTGAAGTGTAGTTATTTCTGTCATGTTAATTCTTCTTACATCACCATTTACCAAAATATACGCGTTCTTATTAAAGATTATGTTGTCTTTGGTATAGCTATTATGGATAGAAATACCATCTAATTTTAATAACTGCTCTTGCTTATTGACAGATAGTAATGTCTGTCACTCAAATTTGAAGAATTTAACTCATCGCGTATAAAAATGGTGAGTACAATTCAAGGCAATATCTGCTTGAGCTAATGGTATATAATCTCACGTGATAGTTGAATATTAGATTCCTCGATGTTATGTGACAATTTTTTTCGTTCAAATAATTCATAATCGATATTGAACATTTCTCGTTTAATTTCTGATTTCAAGATTAAATAAATTATTGCACCCAGATGATTTATATTACACTTTTTATAAATTTATAGTTATTCTAGTTGTCTTGGGACCTGTAGTTAAAAACAGATTTACTAATGACTAGTTTTTCCATCCACTAATTCCCCTACTTTATTAAAGTTGTAACTCCTTTGATTTCAATCACTTTATTATATATTTCGAGTAGGGTAGTGTTGATATCATGAAAATTTTGACAAATTGCTTGTTTAATTATGATTTATACATTATGATTTAGTTTTTTGAATTATTAAAAATCCATCCAGGCTGCAAAGTAATTATTTTTTCCTAGATAAACTAAACACTTTTGAATTTTTTTTTTTTTTTTAAATGTCAAATATCTAATCTAATATTATAATGTAAATTATATATTTTTATTGTGATTTATAAGCCTTGTAAATATGATTTTGTAATTTATTAAAATAACTAAGTTTTGCTTTTGTCCTTTCATAATTATAGTTACTAAAATTTTTTATAGTAATTTGACATTTACAAATATTTAAGAAGGGTTGGTATGTAAATGCATACAAAAGACAAATGGAAATGGCTGAATATATAAACAATATAAATATATTCACATGCAATTAAGACTACACCAATTTTTAAATAGTGATGCATTTTTCATGAGTCCTTTGTGAGTTGTTACGATTATCATTGAGCGCCTTAGCTGACATCAGTAGTGAAAAACAGTCGTACAGATAATTATATTTCTAATTATTTTGATGATTGATAAGGCTTTTGGCAACTTCACGATTGGGCAAAATTATTTCAACAAACAATATGCTGCAATGGCCGTCGTTGTATCACAAGTTAGGAACTCTACAAAGATTGCCATTTCTACGATTAATAAGACGGACCTATAAAAATTGAAATTTTCATATTTGGTACTTTCAGACGAGAAAAAATTACCCAACATTAGATAATTTATGGCCATAAAGGTTTATTTGTATTTTGTCAAGAAATGGAAGCTTTACTTTTTTAAATATCGAAGATAGATGCTAAAAAATATATTCCAATAGTATATTCCTTGAAATTAAGGAAACAATCTCAGTACTTTTTTAATTTTGACATTACACTAAACGTTAGAAATGATTAAAATTGTTATAAAAAAAATTTTTCCGAGAAGAATTTCATCTTGAAATATTCCCTGGCAATATGTTTGCTTTGATGATTTTTTAATTTTTTATAAAAAGAGTCTTACTACTAATAAAAAAAGTTTACAGTAAGAATAATTTCTTAGTTTCACAACAAGAGTTTCCTTGGATACAAAAATTTTCTGAGAGAAAATAGGAAAACTTGAGCTATGAAAACTCTATTCGAAGATCGGTTCGGGTCAAAGGAGGATAAGGCGGGGAGACTAGTTTCTGCTAGCTTAGCAAATGAAAAGAGGAATCAAGTCTTTACTACTACCTAAAGGGAGAAAAAGGGATAAGAGTCTAAGCTGGTTGATTAATAAACTTATCGAGATTATACACTAACCAATAGAAGCCTCAAATAATAATATATCTATGTTTTGAAATTTAAAATTTGTGATTAAGTAAAATTTCTAATTACAATAAAGCATATAAACCACAACAAAAAACTCGATTGTTCACAACACAAACTACATACTTTAAACAATACATAAAGAAATATAAAAAAGAGTAGCTCTTTCATAGTTTTTTTGTGATTATTCTTTCAATTGTATGTAAAACATTTTATATATTAAAGGAAAATTGCGTGCTTCTCGAGGTTACGATGTAATGCTTAATTTACACTTCTGACTAACATTATACATCAAATTAAATTTTAGAAATGCAGGGAAATGTTAATACATATTTATCCAAATTTATCTTCTCTGATTGGAGCTTGATTATAATTTTTAAATTTTCTTCAATCAATCCATCAGATGTAATTGCCCTTGCGACGCCATTCATAATCTTTTTAAAAAATTTGATTTAAGTTTTACCACTGCCATGGTCAATTATTTTTCACTGATTGATACCATTGAATTTCGATGGGATTCGAATAAAAATTGTTAATTATTAAAAAGTCTACTGTCATATTTCTGGTATTTGTCATTGGTTGCAATATTTTTATTGGAAACATTAGCAAATGTAACCGTAACAAAGCTTATAAATCATAACAATAGATTTCCATTTTTATATCAAAAGAGTAGCAATATCAATAGAAAAGTTTCAAAATTATAATATTAGAGCTTCATTATTTACATTGATATATAAGAAACTGCAACAACAATGCCTGCAAACGACAACAATAGAACTATTGTTGAGATTTCATTTTGTGACTTCCACTATTAAGGTGGAATTCCCATAGCTAAATTAAAATAATGTATGCAAGAAAGTTTTAATCATAGCCGCTTTGTAGTTTTAAGTATTTTATAGAACAATAATATACGAGAGAAATAAATTATTTCGGGAAATCTTGATATAATAAATGAAACAAAATACACACATTTTATTTGAAATAAAACAAAACATGTCCACATTGGGTGGAATATAAAGAAAATAATTTAAAATGAAAAGTAGACAGAGATGATTCATCTATATCGGTGATCAAGATCGTACTTTTAGAGATGCATCCGCCATGTACAGATAGCAACAATTGTCACTCTACGGAAGACGTATTCTTTTAACAAAAACTAAGGAATGCACGGAACGCAAATGATGTGAAAAATATAGTGGCTAGTTTTACAATGGGTCGGTAAATTGAGTGATAACAAAACGGGTATAAATTCTGAAAGCATTAACCTTAGATAATGTGGAAAGTCATGCTTAAAAATGTTGGACTAACTGTACTATTAACATGCACGAATATTTTATTTATAAGTCGCTCTCATACTTTTACGTCTACTTTTCAAATATGAATTTATTCCATATATTTCATATACAATTATTTTTATTTTACTTGCACATTTAGCAAAATAACTTTATTATTCAGGGATCACCAATGCAGTAAAAACAGGTAGAAAGAATAGGATAGAAAAAATTAAATGTTATAAAATGTATAATGATAGCTGTCTGCAGATTGTACGTGTATATAATTTTGTGTTTATGTTTCAATTTTGTATATGTGTGCTAACATTAAATCGTCGTTTAAGGAACCGAAGTACGCGATATGAAACGAGAGATGAAACGTCCTATATTAACGATGATTTGATAGTAAAGACGATTGCAGTTGCCAGAGTTATTATTCTTCAATCCGTTGTACAATAAAGTATATCATGGTGTAGTTGCTATTGCTGTATGAAAATCACATGGTCGAATCGTATTTTAATAAGTATCTGGTTTTGATATACGTTCTCGAGGTAATATTCTTCAACTGAAAGGAACTCCTTTCTGCAACCCCTAATTCTATCCTCCATAGCAGGAACTTGAACATCAACTTAAGACGATGAATCGCCTTTTCCGCTTCTAGAATAACATTTTGAACTTATCACCTAATATGTTAAAAATGGATATCTATGATTATAGTTTTCTCTTTTATTTACAACTTTAATCTTGTCTTAAAGGTATGCCTTCTAACAGCCACAGACTGTCCACTGCAGGAGACGTGGTAATGTCGATAGACATTAGATTAATGGAAACTCTGAAACATATTCTACCATTACTTCCTTTCATTGAAGACTATGTAATTAATTCATTCTATAAGTACCACCTACGACAAGGTAACCTATAATTTGGATGCTTTGTATTTTGCTTGTGCATATTTTTTCACTGTGTGTTAATTTCATTCTTGTTTGTACGAGGTAATATATTTATACTCGTTGTCATTTTGTTATATCATTCACTAAATCATTTTGAAATAAAACTATTTTGTCTCAATGCTGCATAGGGGAAAAATGTGTTTTATCACTTCAGAAAAGAGTATCGATTTTATCAAATCAAACTTTATTATTCGCGTACTTTGTTCTTTTAGATAAATAGTTGTAACATGGAAATTTAGTTTTCTGTTTTCTTTTCCGGTACAATTAATCTGAAGATTCATGAAAAGTCAATAATTCGAGTACTTGATGAAACTTCAGATTTCTAGCCTTGTGCTGAACCTACGGCATTTTGTCAAACGTCATCTGATTTTCCTGTAAATGCTTGTCATTCTCGCTGGAATTCTCAATTTAAATATGTCCCTATATTTAATAAATAATATAGAATCGTTTGTTTTGTCAGTCATGAGCACTCGTTGTATATCAGTCAGCTCACTACTGCTCAAATATTTTTTTATAATATTTTCTTCTATAACTGTATTAAAAATTGTAGAATTATCGGGAATATATATTTTAACTTGAAAAAATATGGTATGAATGAGTTTAAATATTCTAAACGTTCTATTGGGCTTTGTATGTGTAATATCTTTTAACACAGTCACACGCGTTATACATTTATAGTATGTTAAGGCAGTTAGTAGCTGCGACCGGTATAGGAGAACAGAAGACTGACTTAAAGTCTTCAGCGCTATTGGCACGAATGATATTTGAGTCCTGGATCCCGCAAGACACTGATTGAAGTTTCTGGTTCACTTTATTTGCAACAGAATAGCGATTGATTTGACACATTCTTTTAATTATCTATTCTCCAGTCGTCACACGTAATAAAACTTTCGCAAATTTTTAAATATTTTAATCATCGGGACAATCAAGAACTTACCCCTCATTTGTAATTAATCCCTTTAGATATAATTGTTAATATTTTCCGTAAAATTTGGAAAAATTATTTTTTTTAAGTTTATTAATTTTTTAATTGTAAATAAAATCAGTAAATAACCTAAAATAAAAATTTTTAAATTACATATTATACAAGGTTTCTTATTTGTGAATGTATTTTTACAAGTCTTCATCTTTCTCAAATACATTAAATATAATAGGATCGTACTTTTCGTTATAAGAAGATTAAACGTCATAGTCACTAAAATGATTTACTAATAATCCATTTAAATTTTAGTGTCACATTTGTCTATCAACTTCAAATTCAATACGAATTTTAACTCTATAGAAAAAGTTTCCGAATCTTATTTTCACGAATTAATTTTTATAAAAACAATTTCCTAATAAATATTTCAAGAATATAAAACAAAACTTATAAAACGATAAGCTTAATTGTTTGTTGTACATAGTTTTTGATTTATACTTTTAAATTATTATACCTGGCTACGAGATAACATTTTTTTATTTGTGTAATTTTGCTAAAAAATTAACTTTAATGTTTTAAGTATTTAAAAAAAATACATCGTAATTGTTTAAATAAATTAATAAATATTTGACTATATATTTCACATGTAATTATTCTAATTAAAGATATTTAAAAGTAAAATAATTCGATTTATTGCATAAATGGCATATGTTTTATTTTATTAAGAGTTTTTATTAAAGTAGAAAATTTTAATTGTATTCTAGTTAATATTAGTAAATGGGTATATTCATTTTAATTTAAATTTCGAATTTGATTAAATATTTCAATTACACTTTTAAAGTAAATTTAAAATATTATAATATAATTGTATTTTATTGTATTTTTTTATGTTCCTTAACTAAAATAACTTATATTTGGTTTGTGAAAAAAGTAACATCTTAATTAATGTAACAGTTAATCTAGAATTCTGCCTATAATTAGTATTTAATGAGTTTTAGATTTCCATAACAGATAATAATTTTTCAGTCTATGCCATTTAATAACTTCTCCTTCCTTCAAATTAGAATTAATTACCATACAAAATAAGAATCTTTTAATCAATGTTTTAAATTGGCTCTCTAAATTTTATAATAATTATTAATCTGTATCCTTCACCTTTCTCTGCCCTTTTATACTAGTAGTGACTTCTTTATTCTTAAGAGAAAATTTCCGTAATTATGTTATATTACAAGTTTTAACCACTAATCTTTAAAATTCAAGAATACTTAATAATAATATTACGGTAAGAGTATCATTCACAATACGTACAAAAACGCGTTGAAATTCATAAAATGATATTGTACGTAAAATTCTATCATAAGTAGATTCAAGTTTGCGATACACTAATTCAATTCGTCATAGGAAAGTTAAAATTTTCAAATTTGGTCTATAAATACATTGACTAGTACAGTACTATTGCAAGTTTTCAATTAATACAATCTAAAGTTCTAGATCCGATTTTAGAAGTATAAAAATTTTCTTCACAGTGAATGAGAAATTCTTCTCTTTGCATTGCTGTGATGTTTTTCTTTGAATTCTCTTCGATGATTAAGTAGCTTAAAGATTTGACATCAGCTCACTTAGTTACTGGACGATCTAACTATATTTTGGTTAAATTTATTAGTAATTTAAATGCGGTTATTCTCGTTTGATATTTAGTAACCGAGAAATCAACCAGGTATTTTGACAATAAATGTTTTCTTTCTGGTTACTAACCATATGGCTAAATTTCTCCAATAATTTAATAAATTAATAAATGACTATGGTAACTAAGAAAGCTGGTTATTTTTCGATGTTTTCAACAAATTTTTATTCTTCGAAGACTAGTGTGTAGTTTTTTTTTAACGTATAAAGGTTTTTAATATAAAATCATATTTGGGGACAGTTAAAACCAGCAAATTTAATACTAAGTGTCACAAAATAGTGGATATAATCACTAACTAATTAACATACATTCTCCTTAATATTCTTAAAGAGATTGAATTAGATATATAGAAAGTACAATATAAGGAATAACAAAGTTTTGTGGTAATTAATCTTAATTAGGAGTTGTTAAACTATACAGATTAGTAACTTAACATCTGCTACAATAATTTAATACTCATTCGGTATTCATTTGAGATAGAATTTACGTAGTTTGTTACAATGATTGAGTAATATAAATGATTCTGAGTTAAAGATTACCATATGTTGCGTTTATTAAATATTCATTAAAAACTAATTTGAAGTAGTATTTTCCTAAATAATTATTTAACATGCAAATTTAATAATTTTTAATTGACACGTTTGTAAAATTATTATTTATTTACTCGATCCTTTTAAAATGTTATCATACGTTGCCATTAAAATTTTTCGAAAATGTTAGACTTACGAGATTACCATTACTATTATCGTAAATTAAATTAGTCTTTCAAAATTTTTGAAAAATTAATTAAGATGTACATTTAAATAAAAAAGAGAGTTCTTAGCATTTCTTAATTAAATTATGTTATTTTAAATAAAGCTACTGTAAGTATGGTAAAACGATAAACGACCATATTGGTCATCGACACACGATGCTTTGGATATCCACAATTAAAACTTTTAACGCTTTATTCAGAACTTAAGAAAAAAATTTCATTCGACTGTATAATATTTTAGATATACTTAAAACTTCTTTTTCATTTTGTTTAATTTTTGGACAATAGAAACAATAAAATAAATTATTAAAATCTGTTATATATCAGTGTATATATTCTGTAGATTCATTTATATAATTATTATAACTTTTTTAATTTTAATAATATACGCGTTAAATTAGTTTTTGTTTTATTAAAAGATTTCATTCTATTCTTCTGTTGAAAGAATTCAATAAAGTTGAAAATAAGTAAATTAACAATCATCCTATGAAAATTAAAATGCTTTGTGAATATAATATTTTAGCTTGAATAGTAATTGTGAGATAGTTCAGTATGCGGTAAAGAAATACACTTTTAGTAAATTTAAAATAATATCCTTTTTTGAAGACAGATAAAGAAAATTAAGTGATGACTACATACACATATTTTACAATAGCCGAACGTATTACTTTATAATATTGAAATCTTTCGGTATTTCCGACGATCAGAGTTTAAGTAGACATGTTGTAGTAATGTTGAATCACTTGAATCCACAGTTATAACTTCTTATTTCAAACCTACATTCCGCTAAAGGTAATACTGAAAGTTTGAAAATCATGATTGTTTTCTTTCTGATAAACATACAAATGTAGCAATTGCTTCGAATTTCAATACTATTTTTTAAATAAATTTTTGTATCTTTTATTTTTTTACATATATTACTAGAGGATTATATATATTACGTTCACATTTCACGTTCCCACATATCAGGTTTATTAATCAATATTAGATTAGATCGAACAATATATTTATTACGATACTTTTATTAGCTATAGTCTGTTAACTTTACGCTTACAATATTAAAATATTGAGCGACGTACTGCAAGACGTTGTAAGTTTTAAGAGATTTCGTTGAATGCTATGGATAGAATTTATAAATTCAACAATTACAGAATGTCTAATGCGGAGCTGTAGTATTTTTTACTCTTGTTACTTTATAAAAAATCTTATTATAACATTATATTCTAGATAAATTAATGTATCTACTAAGTTATTTTATGATATTGCACAGATATTACACTATGGCGTCCATTTATATTCCAATTTGTAATTTTCAATTCTATCTTGTTGATTGATTATAAATTTTTCATTTGTGTACATTCAAGCTTCACGTAAATATAAGAAGAAAAAATCGCAGAATCGTTCCTTGTTTTAACGTCGTTCTCATTATTAAGCATCTACAATACTTCCAAGCTTTACATCCTTTATTTTTTTCACACGTTGCGACTTTCTCTCCTCTATTCTTTCTACTTGTACCTGTTACTGTCAAGTTTGAAAAACAGAACCCACATATTTTTTCACTTTTTTCTTTTGAAGTATTTATAAAACATGGCGGTTAACGCTAAATTTAAACAAAAAAGTATCGTGACTAATACTTGTTAATCACGACGTATGTGTATATTCATCGTTTTTCGATGACGTTAAGAAATCATCGATTCTCGGCCTATTTTATCATATCACGTCATGCTTCAATTAAAAAGATACAAAAGTACATATATCTCCGTATATATCTACGCTCTTCACATGCGTGTGTGCTTATTGCGTGTGTGCGAAGAAGGAAGGAGGAGAGGGGGAGGATCTGAAAAGTTGGAATAGTTCTTTCTTTACCCTCTGTGGTCCTATTGTCTCATGCTTATACCGCACTAAAGTAACCTTGCATTAATCACTGTGCGCATCTTTATTACATTCTCCTATTTCGCTTTTGTGGTACACCGTTGTTCTTATTTATCGATGCGGTGGTCGTATCGTCTCATACATTGCACGATTTTTTAATGTTCCCATGACCAAACACCGTGGGTTCCTTCTTCCTTGACTAAAGAACTTTTGGTATACACACGGCTGCTCAATTTACTTTATGTGAACGTGCGTGTATACACGTAAAAATATATAAAAATGCACAAAGGGTATTCGACGTACGATCTGTAAGATATCGAATATACACTTTACAGAAAATTTTTGTAAAAGATTTTTATATAAATATCTTTAGCATTTCCAATGCAGCAGTTAATTATTTTAGAAGTAGTATAAGTAATAAAACAATATAATTTCTCGAAAAATAACACTTCGTGTATTTAAGATCATTACATTAAACTGCTCGTTGATATTGTCAAAATTATTTAAATACATTAATTACAATAAATATTTAATTTTACAAAATATTAACCATTATTATTATATTTTTAAGTAAGTTCTTCGTTTTTGTTAAATTAAATGACAAATGATAAGCATGTGCTTGGAAAGAGCATCTCTGTACATATGTGTTCAACGTTAATATCATGTTAACTATTTAATATTCACAATTATTATATGTATTAAATATTAAATAGATTAAATTTGATCGTCTCTTAAATTTTTATATTTTCTTCATTTCGCACTGAATACGTGCTTTTACTTCTGCCAAGCATATTTATTTACGGTATGAATTTTTCTTATAACTGGTAGAAAAGGCCTGTCGTTCTCAGATTTCTTATTTTCCCAATTTCCATCAAGTGACATATATATATATATATATAGTGACATATACGTCTGACGCCTTTACTTCACTTTCATTCTTTCTTCTTTTTTTTTTTATCCATAAATTCTAGGATATTACGGATATTTTTTGCACTAAAAGCTTTGGAAGTACTATAAGATAACGCGATAATCTTAAACGTGGTTTATTTGGAAAAATTGATTGCTAACAACTGTCCAACTTAAATTAAAAACATATTTATATGTGATAAGCCAAAATAGAATGTGTGGTTATAAACCTTAGCGTAGGTATCATCAACTGAACTTTTATCACGTAAAAGAATCATTTTTTCACATCTGCTTATAAGTCAAAATTTAAAAAAGAAAATTTTTGTCGTGTTTTATTTTTAATATATCCAGGCTCCATAATTCAATAGTCAAGTAATTTTATGGTAGACATACACGATTTGTTTCAATGAGCTCAAGAGGCAATAGTTGCCACGGATCATAATTATGAGCAATATTCTAATCAGGCATAGTAATGTATAGTATGTGATTGAACAGTAGAAGATTCGTATTTTCATAGATGCTTTTATTATAAGAAAACATTATAATAGATTAAGGAAAATAGATTTATAACAATTTTCAATGCTATTGTAATTATAAAAAAACTTCGTTTATGATACATTTACGATATAAAACCGTAAGTATTTAAAAAAAAGAAAAATCTGTAATGCAAAATTTATGTAAATTTCTTGAAATTATTTTTTGATTGCTTTTTTCATTTTTCTCTTCTGCATTAGCCTGCTTTCTTTTTATTACATAAGGCATCTATTAAATATAGCTATATATAACAATTGTATAAAATAGCTATTGATCAGGATATAGATAATATCTGTATAATATATTAAAACTTAAAAACTGATAATAAATCGTTTTGAAATAGATTAAAAGAATGTTTCAAAAACCTTGCATATGTTGGAATAATAAATTTGTTTTAGCTTTTTTAACCTATAAGCTACTATAGACAGTTCATAGAAATTGAATAGCGAGATCATTCAAACTTTATGAAAAAAGAAAATTTTAAATACAAAAGACGCATTGAGAACAAACTTGCGTTGTGACAAAGAGAAGGAAACCGCGCAAATGTTGCGGTCGATTTTTGAGTCTGGAAGTCTGTCACACGTATACACGCGCGTTCTCTAATTACTTATAACTATATAACAGCATTAAGTTAAAAATTAGCTTTGCACGCTCAGCGTCCTCACTCGAAACTTAAAGACGCGAGAGACGAAGAGTTCGTGCTTCGGAAAGAGACACGCACGCGGACAATTGTCAGCGTGGTAAACAGTGAAGAGGATATGACTGTATATAGTTAACTCCATTATGAATAACGGTAATTATATTAATACGATGCTTCGTGCACTTGAACAATATTAAGCTTTGTGTACACAGGGCTTTTCGTAATTTCCCGAAAAACTACTTCGCTGTATTGTAAAATGTCGCATTTGCGGTGTCTTGTTATGTGTTTCAATTGTCATCCGTTGAAAATTAAATCGGTAATTAATATGGTGATAATAAAAGTGACATTACTGTTAATTCAACATCATGCCTTCCTTGAAAGGCACCTAAAAACATACAATGATTACTTTTATACGTCGCCACTTGACGCTTCTCATGAAGAGTTCCATTTGTCGATTTCGGTCGCTTCTTTTCTTCTGTAGATCGGGCTATTGTAGGTCCATCACGTGATTTTTCAACCACGTCATTACCAACTCTTTTATTTAACATTAGTCAAATACAATAACAATAGTCCTTTAGTTTTTTAAAATAGTCCCTGTATTTACGATCGAAATGAATAAACTATCCGTAAAATTGATTTGTGAAATATGCATGTTGTAGATGCACTGTCGGTAAAAATAAATCTGATTAGACTTTAATAATTACTATTTAATACCTATATAAAATATTGACTAATTTCCCTCATTTTTTTCAAGTCTTATTTTTTAATTATATATATTATTTGATTTGATTTCTACTATTAAATCAATAGTAAATAATTTAAATATTTTATTATTTTTTTTTTGCTGTTAAAATAAATTTTTAGATGATTAGAAACAAAATGTTGTTGCGTAATGGTTGTTTAAAAATTGGTCAATTTTTTAACATTAACAAGATAAACAGATCAATTTCATTGAGTTGTTATATAAAATATAATTATAATTAATTTTATGCTAAATTTATACTAATTTTAGTTGTGAAATAAATTTGCAAAGTTTTTTTAAAATTAATTTCAAATTAGAATATAAATTTCTTAATCATCATAAGAAAATATATTGTAATTAATAAAAAAAATAACAATATATTTAATGATGAAATATAATGTAAAATATTCTATTGAAAATATAATGAGCAAATTTAGTCATAACTAATTTTATCGTCTTTAAACTTTTTCATTATCCAATAATATCCTTCATTAACATTTAAAAAAATTAATCTTACGTATTTATTAAGTTAAACACATAAAAATTTTATAATTAAATTACATTTAGTCTCAAAAGATGCTTTAAATAATTAAAATTCTTTTGATCCCAATTATGTTTTAAATTTCATGAATTAAAAAAATTTTTTAATTTTTTGAAATATAAGCATCTTTTATAAATTTTTTAAATACTTAATTGATTTTTAGATTTAAATACGCTTTTAATGCTAGTATTAATCTTAATATATTTTCTCCAATTGAATTATTAAATTACTCTGTTATAAATTTTCAATGCATCGTAAAAAAGTATACTAATATAAATTGATTATTTTTTTGCAATCCAAATTATTTTAGTATATTATTTGGTTTTATAAACATTTATGCTTTTAAAAACAAATAATATGACCACGATCATTTCAGATTCAATTTTACTAAAGTATTTTAATTTAGAAATTTTTTAATTTTAGACGCGTTACATTATATATTATTTTATCTTTAATCAATTTTGGTAAAATGTCAATGTCATCTTAAATGTATTTATAAATACAAATGACATATAATCGATATTAAAGATAATATATAAAAAGAAATAATTAAGGAGAAGGCTAAATGAAAAAAATATATTGATTTCTTTATACAAAAATAATTTTTTCAAGAGTCATCCTTAAAATGTATTCAGAGTATAAAGAACATCAAAATAAGTATAGAATTATTTAATTAAAAAAATAATAGAGTGGTACATTTACTATCATTGCTCATTTTTTTATTAGAAATCTCAATATTAAGAAAACGATTCAAATGGAAAAAAGAATTGCCATATTCATTTAATATGTTCATGTTTTCATTTTCAAATATAAATCAATAATTTTTCCAATATATTTGTAAGTTGTTCAGCAAGTTTGAGGTAAAAAACTATATACAGTTAAACTTAAGTCCTACTATGATCAAACTCAACGTAACTCATACGATACAATTTGTAATGTGACGTATCCTACTCTCTAAAGAGCGAAATAAGATATTTCAGTATCAAGTGATTATATCATATATTATGTACATTGTATATACGAAAATACGTGTATTAGAATTAAATAAAAAATCGAAAAACGAAGTATAGAAGGGAGACAAACGACTCAAAGCGACGATAATAATATACGCAATTTATGAAATAAAGAACAAACAATCTAAAAGGAAGTAATCAACAATATTTAGACAACCTTTTTCGTTGCGAATTATAGAATCAAGTTAGTAAAATGAAGGGGATATGAAAAAGAAGAAAAAAGAATACCAACGCATTTTGTAAGATAACGTACAAGCCTAGTGTGATACATTTTTACGCTTATCGTTCTTCGACAGTAGCAGTTAAGTATCGTAGAAAATGAAATCATGATAAGAATTACAATTATTATGTTTATTTTTAATAATAATACTACTATTCTTCTTCTTATTATTATTAATACTATCATTATCATTATTATTAGTATTATAAAAGCAAATACAATAATGAAGTAAAAAATAAAAAATATAACGAAATAATGTAGTACTACGGAGTCGATCGTGTGGTAGGGATTTATATTTTGAAGGCTCCCGAGAAGTTGTTCAGCTCACGATCGCGTTTCTCTCCTTTTTAAAAAGGCGTGAGAAGTAAAAAAAACGAATAGTATGCAGTGCGAAATAAAAATGCACCGCGTGCCTAACTTGGAAAAGTTGCCGTGTAGAGTCTTGAGGCCTGTCTCGCGATATATTGGGCTAATTTTTTTTGTTATTACTTGCCATAATCCCGAAAACTATTACGTTGAAAGTTAATATCCTCCTCATTCATTAGGACATATTTTTTTGTCGATGCTGGCAATTAATGATTGAATAAAATGCTTTGTAACTTTATATGAGCATACGTACTCTGAAATTAATAAAGTTGTATTATTTTGGATATATATATGCTTAATTATGCTGTATTTTTTCCATTATTTATACATTTTGAAAGAACTTTGAAAATTTGTTTATACATTTTAAAGTAATAAGCTTTTATGCATGATTTTGTGCAAATTTTATCGAGTTCGTTGAATTCATCAAAACCCATAGCTCATGATTCGTGCATAATATTTTTTGCGTGTTAATACGGAATGAATAATGCATAAATTATAGACATATTTTAGTTTTTAATAGTAGTTATAATAATTTATTATTACCATGTCGATAAGACTTCCTTCATAGTCAACCTAAATATGCTTATTTATAATTTCTTTAAAATTTGTACCAAATAATGCACAAAATAAAATAAAAAAGTATGCCACAATTTATACGAATATATGCAATTAAATTTTTGTGTAGAATTTAAAATATATGTAATTTCAAACTCTAACTTGAATATATCATTTTAATAAAGGAATAAAAAGTTTTTGTATACTGTGTAATCTGTGCTAATAATTAAAAAATGAATATTTGCCAGCTCCGAAAGTAAATATACGGAAGCTGAATATAAGTCCAATTGAAGTTGAGTATTTATACTCAATTTTAATTGAGCAAATTGTAGGAAATCACACCAAAAATGAATATTTCTTACGGAAGCGCATTATTTTACATTAAGTTTTATTTGTGGTTTATGCATTTTTTCTGTTACGATTTCTAAATGCATCGTGTTTGCGTAAATAGATTTAAAAGAAAACGATGGTATGTAATTAGGTGTAAACATCATATTTCGAGGTCTTCTAATACATAATTATATAGATAACTGATTTATTCATTCAATTTTCTTCGATTCTTCCAAAAATATTTTAAATAGTGCAAGAACATAACCCAAAAAATACGAATTGGATGATATCTAAATTGACAAATGTTAAATATGAGAGACATCAAGTAGGAGAATAAAAAATATTAAGAGGGTATAACGTACGAATAAATGAAGGAATAAAATGAAACGTGAAAAAATGCAAAAATATTAACGAAAAAGAAAAATCTTAAAAAAATTAGAGTGAAATTTTGCATACGCATGCATTTCATGACGAAATTCAACTCTGTATATATATATAATTTATAGGAGCTAAAGAATTATAGATATAATGTAATTTAATTGCGATAAGTAAGTTTATAGAAAATGAGCGTGAAAAATATTGTCATCAAGAAAGTCCGCGTGTGTGTAAGTGAACAAAAATATCATCAATGATTGATCGCTGAGTGTATATAGTATTGCAAACATGATGAAAATGTTGAAAGAATACGAAAAACGAGGAAGCTACTGCTTTGTACAGCAATTTTGTTTTTGCTGACAACAGTTTTTTGGCTTTTATATAAGAAAATAAGACTGTACACTAATTGGAAGTTTATTTACAGTACATGGAATTTTAGAAAATATTAGATTGTGATTTAGATTGACTAAATTTTTGTTTTTAACTAAGATTATCAAAAAATCAGGTTGCTTAAAACGTATTATAAGTTTTTAAATATTTTGTTGAAAAAAACGCAATTTAATTAAGAATTTAGTTGAAAAAATGTTGTTTTACTGATTTGTTAATATTGAGAATCATAACATTAACAACATAAAAATAAAATTGAAGTTACTAATTTTGAAAAATTATATGATTTGGCGAAATAATTTTTAAAATATTTCTGCTTCAGCGAAAGTTTTCGTTGCGACAATTAAATTTTTTTTTTCGTTGAGTCATATGAAGCTAGAAAGATTAGTTAGTCTACCATTTAAAAATATTAATGAAATGCCTTTGTATAAAAAGTAACTAGGATAATAATTCTCGTTATAAGTCTGCAATAACTATACTTCATTTTCATGTACCAGAGCAAAAATAACCGAATGAGAAGGCAATAAAGAAAAAGCATAGTTACGTTATTAATGTTTACTCGTGTATCACAATCGAGTAATTCGGCGTGATTGATAATTAATTTTCCTTTCCAATGCTTACGAAGTGAGTATGTATGTATATAAGCGATTATAATCAAATTCGTCGTAGTCACATGTACCGAGAAACTTTTCTTTTAATCTATTAAATTTTCTTTGTTTCGAATACGCAATATATACGCGAAATTATATTTAAAATTTTTTTATTTTCATTGTGATCGATAGATTCTGTACTTTTGTTGTATATATATGAAAATACTACGTCATTCACGTTTTGGCGAGCATATGAGTCTTCCGTATATCGAGCGCAATGAAATTGCGGAAGACAGAAGTGCGCAATCAACACAATGCGCAGTTGTAAAATCGTTCCCGGACAACTGTAAGGAGAAAATTTTTTAAATAATTAAAAATGTACGATCTTGATAAAGATTCGCTATAATTTTTGTCGAAATCATGTCGACGATGATGATGACTAGGGATTGCGATTATTTTAAAAAAAAATATAAGGAATAAGACTGTAACGATGTATATATTGTTCTGAACCTGAATAAATATTATTATTATTGTTAATTGTTTGTTGTACGTTTTTACATTCCCCGTTTATTGATTTTGCACTTTATTGTCTTCTTAATAATTATACTATAAAATATTTTAAAACGATTGATTCAAGATTTTGTTTTATTATTCGATAATAAGTATTTGCTTACAATTTGCAAACATTTATTTAAAAATTTTATTTGTATTTAAATTTAACTAATTGTATAAAAGTGTAAATAAATTATTATATTCGACATCAAGTTAAAAATACGGATGATCCATTTACGTTCAAAATATCAACACATGACATTTCTGGTCAAACATGAACAGTTAAGTTTAACAGTTATTAATTAAGTATTAATAATAATGGTTTCCTTATATTCATATTACTATATTGTTAAATTTTTTAACTTATCTTTCACCAGTTGCGTTTTTGATTATTAAGTAAGTGTAACTTTTTGGATTTAATTTCAGTAACGACAAAACTTTTGGAGATTCGTATTAATTGTTCAAGATTTTAGCTTAGACTTTTAACTACACCTATATTATCTAATTTGTACGTACTCAAATGTATTTTGAAATCAATGTAAGTATACAAAATTACTGTAGTCCGATATATTTCTGAAAGTTTTTACTTGATTTATATATGATGTATTTAGTAGTAGGATACATGTTTACTTATGAGACGTACCAATTTTTTTTTAACAACTAATATATTTGTAATATAGAAACAATTCTGTATAACATAAGAATAAATTCGATTTATTTAATATAAATTAAGCTATTTAATTACATAATAAAATCCATACTTTTGTCGTTTCAATAAATTTATGTTCCAATTTCATACTGCCCTTCTAAGCTTTTAGATTTAAGATATATATTAAACCCATAATCCACTCTTTCGTTATTCGTATAGCTATGCTTATTCTATGCTTTTGTAACAAAAAAACAACAATTAATTTTTATCTTAATAATACACACGGATAACCCTCCTACGTTTTAAGCTTTTCTCAAATTAAAAAATATTCCTAACACTTTTTTTAATTATTTAGGTTTGAAAATAAAACAAAAGGGCTCTTCTCTCATCATAATCTCTTGTTTCATACGTGGGTGCTCCCTTTAGTGCATGGGTAACGCCTTTCATCATGCCTGCCCCTTTATCAATTATTTTTTACTATATTCTATTTTGTTAAATGTTTTAGCATCAATACATCATATGTTGTTTATAATACTAAAATTCGTAGACCGGTCAATTACATTAATCATTTCTATGAATAAATTTTATTTCATATTTATACGATTTAAATAATTTCCCCTTCTTTTAATACCTATTATGATTTACCTTTAATATTGAGTTACATGCTTCTTCTTTCTAAGTGAATGGATAAACCATTCACTTAAAAAAAATCTTAAATCTTATTCGGGCTAAAATATTTATCTTTTAATTTTTAGCACATCGGTTTAATTCTAGTTTATTGCGAATAAATTAATTTCAATACATAATATATAAAAGATATTTAATCTTAACCGAATTGCCAGCATGAGACAATTTAAAAAGCTGCTTCACAAGATGACCAATGTATAATCAATGTAACCATTACCTAGCAACTGATATTATTCGATCGAATTAATAATTTTGTATTATTAAGTATTACATGAGTGGAAATACCCCCCAGTGATCAATCCGTAGGGGTACTTATCCATCATTGTCTCTATCCACTAACATAAAAACAAATTTGTCGGTCTTTGCTTCATAATAAAATAAATTTATTTTATATTTGAAAAATAATATAAATTTATTAAATTTATTTTATTTTATTTTATTTTATATTTATAAATTTTACTTTATATAGCAGTATACAAACTTATCTGACCATTTTTTAAGAATGTTCTAAAAGAAATAATAATGAGAAATAAAAGTAACAAATAAATATGTTTTTATTTACCGTTAGTGTTTTTTTTTAAATTATAATTCTATATTGCATAAGAAGGGTTTATTAAGTGAAAATTAAATAACAAATAAATTTTACGATTGGCTCTGGTAATATGTGTAACCAAAAGTTATAAAATATAAAAAATATAAAAATTTTATAAATATTGATCTTTATATAAAAAAATTCAAGTGTTTTGTAAAAATAATTTAGTAAAGCAAACTTGAAAGGTAAATATTTATTTTTCGTAGGTGATATATTTTAAGCGGTAAGTTTTAAAATTATATTTATATAATATATTTATAAATATTCTTTTTTAATAGTTGTTAACTTAAGTAATTAAAATTAATTTCTGTTAAAAACAATTCAAGTTTCACAGAATATATATTTTTTTATTTCAATACACAATTTTAGTCGAATAAATTTTAATTAATAATCATGCATATTTGGACAGGAAAACACTATTTTTGCATTATAATAAAAAAAATAAAATTCCACTCTACTTTTATTTTCTCACGATACTTCAATGGAATAGAAAAACTTACAAATAAAATAATAGTATAATAAAATATAGTTTGGAAAATTTATCCTAGAAACCGACGACGAATAGTATAGAATGTATGGGTTCGGCTTTTTTATTTCATTATGATTTAAACCCTAAACTCGTATCGGTCCAGACTTTCGACTTACCGTGTATTATTTTATTAATTGCGAATTAATTCTTAAATAATTGCATGAAGTTATATAGATACGGTAGTTATTAAATCGGGTACTAAAACCGTGTTCAGTACTGCTTAATTTTGCCGAACATAGTAGTTAAGTTATCCACCATCAGAATCATACAATTTAGTATAATAAAAGTATACGAACAAAAAGTAAGTGAATTTTATTTTAAAAAATTCAAATAAATAATTAGTTGAAGTTTTATTTAAAAAATTTATAATACTTAAATTTAAAAAATCATAATACTAAAAAAAAAAAATATATATACATATTAAAAAAATTAAATTAATATCAAATATCCTAGGAACGTAATAATAAGAATTTTTCACTTATATCAATGTAAAAGAATTAGTATTAATTATAATTCATTTAACTAATTGTTATTGACGGTCAAAAAAATTCTAAATCTTTATCATTAGTTGAAGTCTGGCATCAAAGATCTGATAAATGTAGACATTGAACTAATTTTCATTTGAACCACAGTTTGAAATTCAAGAGTTTGAAGACAATGTAGCACATTACGTAAATTATGTCGAAATTATTAGAAAGCTGTAGCCATTAATCTACGTAAATCTAGTCATTCATGCAGTACATATATCATGTAATGATTTTAATGGATATCTAAAATAAATTGAAAATTTATTTGTTTATTTAATTACTGAACATATTACATTCAGCATTGACTTCAACAAGATCTTGCATTAAATTTAAACCAAGCGACTAAAAAATTTCTATGGAAAATTTATCATTGTAAAAGATCAGAATATTCAACTTATTAAAAAAGTTAAGCCATATTAGTTAAAGATAATAGGATAATAGATAAATCGTAAGGTACATAAAATGCTGATTGTCTTTCTTTTATATAAATTTAACAACGAAAACATGATATCTTTGCTATTACTTTTTATTATAGTATTACATTTAGTTTTAAGAGAATTATATTTTATTGCGATATATCTGAAATTTTACAACAATTTTTTATTTTAATGTTATTTATTAGTATAGAAAAGTAATTCGTAGAACAGGGGATATATATCAAACATTTATTTTTGATAAATTCGTATTAATTTTTTGCATTTTTAATTTTTGTCCTATTATTTAAAAAGTAAAAAATAACATTTGTAATATTAAATTAATTGAATTTCATTTGGTTATTTTGAACATTGATTAATTTAAATTAAAACAATCGTCGTTTTGCAGTAAATTCAATTTAATAAACGAACATTAATTATCTGTAGTCAATTTATTATCTATAATTCATATATTAATAAAATTTATTTGTTAAAAAATAAAATTCTTATTAAATTCTATTTTCCAAATAAGTATGTTAAAAACAAAACTACTTTTTAAATATTACATTAAATATTGTTCTGTGTTACGGAATTTAATTCGTAGCGTATTTTCTTTATAAAAATTCGCTTAAAATTTATTTAAAGCAATTATTAAATAAATATAAATAAATACTGCAAAGAATAATAAAATTTAAACAACAATTAATTTTGACTGAAACGAAAAATAATTTGAATTTTAAATTTAATTATTGAAGGCCTCAGAGGGCAGCACTTCCTGAACACATTTTTTAGATTTGTCCGTCAGAGACAGTTTATGTAATAGCTAACTCTCTGAATGTCGTTCAACTAGGGAATCTATCATTCGTGGTCTGACTTAGTACATTTTTGTATAGGACGCATTGGATTTGGTTAAAATAGATGATTTTCAAACTTAAGGTCGTTCAAATTTTACAAAGAAAAAAAAATTAGTGAGGTGCGAATTAATATATGCGTCCAATATGCATTATCTAGAGGTTTCTCTGTTAGTATTATTATAATTTCATTTATAATTTATTTTCGTAAAATTGTTTTCTAACCTTATTTTTTCCGGTATTACATTTTTTTTTGTATCACGTGGTTTTAGAAAAGTATAAGAAACAGTAAGAAAGAAACCTCCTAATAGGAATACAAAATTAAGAAATTCAAATTTTTTGCATAATTATTTTATAAGTAATAAATTATAACTTTTAGAAAATTATCAAAGAAGTTTGATGACTCGGTCACTGCTACAGCATTGAAGACACAGTTAATGGCAGCAGTAAGACAATTATTGGGATCAAAAGGTACAACTTATAAAGTTGATATATTGAAATACAATTCACTTGAACAAAGCTTTATTTTACGTTGTGATTCTGAACACTATGTTAGACTGAGAGCAGCCTTGACATTAGCTACCACATTTGAAGGAGTACCTTGCAGTTACAACGTTCACAGAGCATCTCCTAATCTGTTATATTTTACTGCTGATAGTAGAACATATAAACATTGAATTAGTGAAACTAAGTATATTTCAAAATATTAATTTAGGTTGGTAAAATTTATAATACTTTTAATTAATGATTATTTCAATTGTAATTTTTATTTTTCTTTTGATTATTTTAACATGTTTTTTAATATTTTTTAATAATTAATTTATTTTAATCAATATTATGGTAATGATATAACTTTTATAAAAATAAATTTTATGTTATTATTTATTATGAGATATAATTTGAAATTTTATGTAATGATTTTATAATATTTTGTTAAATTTATATTTTACACTATTTTATTTTATATTATAGTATTTTATAATATTCTCAGTAATTATTATACATTATATATAAAATAATATTTATTGTTACTTTATTCATTTTTATCATTTTGTACTCTATAGTATAATTTTAGTTATAGATTTTCAAATTATTTTAAAGTTTATGAAAAAAATATGATTTAATTTTTTATGATTTTTCTTATTTTAGCATAATTATGCCTATAATACGTAAAAGTGGGAAGGACACTGTTATATTTGTATCAAAAGAAGATCATGCAATTCCTAGTCAAATTAAATTACCAGAGCCAGAACAACGTCCTGGACTTTTTCTACCAGATGGAGAAATAAATTGGAATTGTCCTTGTTTAGGAGGACTAGCCACAGGACCATGTGGATTAGAATTTCGAGATGCATTTACATGTTTTCAAAAATCTCTCGATGAACCAAAAGGGTCGGAATGTTTTGAAGTTTTCCAAACAATGCAAATGTGCATGTCAAATTATCCTTCGCTTTATAATAAAGACACAGATTTTGAAATAGAAGATTTGGAAAATGATGAACTCGAAAACAAGCAAAAGCAAGAAATGAAAGCCTTTGAAAATTCTAATAACGATGAAATTAGTGATAAGAATAGTCAAAATGTAATAAATAGTAACAAAGAATTAGAAGTTGCTAAACATTAATTCAAATAATTTAGTTAAAATGTTAATATTTCTTTCATTTTTGTTCTCTAATAAAAAGGAATATGAATATTGATAAAACTTTTAGTACATTTTTTGTAAAAATGTAAAAAGTGTAACTGTACACAAAAATGTATGAGATTAAATAATTTTTAATTTTTAACTACTTGTAAAAATATAAAGATTGTATAGAAGTTTCTATATTTGTTTTAACATGATAATTTATAAAATAAAAAATTTCAATTTTAAATTACTCGATTTTTTGAAATTCATAAGTATTTTCAGTTAAGTTTCAATTACTTAATTCAAACATAGATATTTAATCATTAAAATTAATTTTTATTCTTTTAGCTAGGAATTTTTTTTTAAATAAACATTGTTATTTGAACAAATATAAATATTGTTTTTTTGATATGTTTGTGCAAAAAAAAACTAACAAAAATCAATAAGAAAATTTTGATATTTAGCTAAATAGGAATATTTATTTATTTGAAAATGAAAATAAAAAAAATGTGTTAATAAATTTTTTCCCACATTTAATTGAATAAAACTTTAAAATTATCTTTAAAATAAATTGAAATTTATAGTTGACAATTTGTATAGACATATATGAATATTAGATTCTATTGTGATTTGTGTAAATATTTGTTTTTATAATTTTGTATATTCTGCAATTTATAATAAAAAATAATTTTAAATTTATACTACTCGAAATTTTCGAAAAAATAATTTTCATTAACAATTACATTTTGATAAAAAAATTTAAACTTTTGTGTTAAATAAATTGATTACTATTATGGTCATAGTATAAATTTTTTCTTGTGTTAATTATAAAAAATGTGAAAATTGTGTGTAAAATAGTGAAACTACGATTTTGTTAGGAATCGATAATGGTATTGTAGTCAGCTGTCTTCTGTCAATAATACCTGTATAACTTATCTGCATAGAAAAAATTACTTGACAAAAAAATGACACTCAATAAATTAAATGTTAAACTTTTAAAAGCTTAAGCATATCACCAGTATAATTAAATTCTAGATATAGTTATTTTTTCACAGCAATGTCGAAAGAAAAATAGTTTTAAAAGCAGCCGTAAGCATCAAAACGTATCATGGGCAAAATAGCGAAGATGCCTGAAGTTCACTGCAGCAGCCGTCCACACATATGACAAAGACAAAATTATGCGAACAAAGCAACTAAGCTTGCACTTTTGTGTATAAAAAGAGAGACAGATGTATAAGTGCATGCGTTGTATACATGGATATATCGAAATATATTGCATACTTGTAGTGTGGAATCCCGTTTGTTGCAAGAAGTAACAGAAAGATAGCTTTGTGGTAAACTTACGGTCAAAAACACTGTCAAAGTTGAGCAGATTTTTCGAAGTTACGTCAGAGTCAGATTCAATTCAGAACTAGCAGATTACAAGTGTATATCTATGTCAATAACTATATGTATATGAGAAAAGTATAATTGTTTTTCATATTTGTATGATATGGTAATAAATTATCATTATTATTATTCCTCTTATCATTGCAATATTAATATATAAATTAATAATTAATAATGAATAAGTTACTACATGTTAAGATGAATTATTTTATATAAATTGAATAATTAAAGTATTAAATTATGCAAATAAAAAATAAAAATAAAAAATGTTTTAACAAAATTAATTAAAAATAATTATTTTTTTCATTTCATTATTTTTACGAATTTAATTTAATTTATAAAGAAAAATCATGAATTATTCTATATTCATTAAATTAATTTAAAGAATTACATAAATTAACAATAAATTTAACGATCGCAATTTTGAAGAATGAATACATGAATATTTTTTTATCCTAAAATAATTATAAAACTATGGAGATTGTAATTTAATCGTGAAATATTGAATTATAACACTTCCCGTATTTTTCAGTAATCAATCACAAAGAATATTCAAATTAAAACATTTAAAGTATTATTTGCAGTAACAATTGTTTATTTATAATAATATACAATTATTATACATTTTATATATCTAATTGATTAGGCTATTGTTAATTACTGTGTTCCCTTTACTTGAATGTATATATATCCTATACTATTATTTAAGATTTAAAAATATTTCTCGGCATCTGACGTAATACATATGTATATGTATATAAAACTAATTATATTCATTTAGGTTTGTCACTGATAATCTAAAAAACTACATTTTTATGTAATTTTAAGTACTACTGAGATTTTATTTTGAAAAATTGAAAATGATATTATGGTACTCAAATTTTAATATATTTTAAAAACCTAAAAATTTAATATAATTATTTTCTCCTGATCGTAATGATAATGCGCTATTTTATAAATTGCATATAAATAATTATCATGATACCAAAATTAATAAATTTCTTGATAATATAAAAAACTAAATTTCTAATCATGTGTTAAAAATGGAAACTGAATTATAAAAAATTAGATATCTGAATAAAAGGTGTAGAAAAACGCGCTTGAGAGCAAACTATACAATGGTGCATAGTCATTTCTTTGATTTTTAACTTCATTGGAGATAGAGAAAGAGAAAGAGAAGAAAAGAATAGAAGTGACCATCTCGCGTTTGACTGTTTATTGTGACGGTCAGGCATATAAGATAGCTGCTCTCAGCGCATTCGTCGAGTCTAAAGAGAGAAGAACATAGTGTGAGAAAGACAGAAAGTTAGTTCTCGAAGAAAGAGAGCAAAGAGCGAGAGAGACATATTACCTATATTCCTATATCATACATACTTGTACGACAAGAGAAGAGCGAGAAAAGAGCGTTGTGTCGTTGTGTGCGCGAGAGATCAACATGGTGACCGAGGAGTTAACGAACTGTCGTCAATGCTGCTGCTCGCGCCTCGAACGGTAAAGGATTGACGACGTTGCGGGGCTTGATGTTATGCCCCTGTCAGCGGTCGTAGTCGTAGCAGCAGCAGCAGCAGCAGCACCACGACCGTCCTGGGCTGCCGCAACCGTGTGATATGATATGGACTTGAGGTGATAATCGCGAGGTAATTCGCGCGATTCGGAGTCCACGGACTTGCAATCATGTGCGATGTGTGCGCCGACTTTCACGATCTTCTGCTCTCTTGTAAGTGTTTGGTTCATTACCTTATCCAATTCATTTCGTTCCACGTCGCCTGCGGATTTGTGGTGTTCAATGCATATTCGTCGTTTTGTGCGACGCGCCGCGTGCTAGGCGAAAAAAGTTTGATGGCATAGGTGTAACTTGCTACGTACTTCTATGTACTCCTTCAATACCGTGTGCTCGTTTATCCCTTAAATTTTTTGCACTTGGTGGACCTTCTTTTTATTTTGGTTTTATAACCTTCAACTAGAAAATTGTTTTAATAAGATTTTGATTTTTACAAATTTGAATAAAGTTTTATTATTATTTAAGTTATTTGAAGATAATAATGAAGATGCTTTGGTTGATGATAGAAATAATAATCTTTTCCAGCTGACAAGCTTTCATTATCTAGAATCTTAACAAAGCTATGTTTTTAAATTGCTTATCATATTTCATGTAACATAAATTTAAGGGAATTTACTGGAAAAACTTATAACTGCTGACATCTTTTTATTTTTAGTAAAATTAAATAAAAATTGATAGTAGCTTTTTCTTTGTGCATTATGTTGTAATATTCTCAAGATTCCTTAAAAAATTCTTAGTTTTTTATCAGTAAACAGATTTTATCAATTTCAACTTTAAATTTAATAACTTTAAGTTTGATAATATAAACAGTATTCTAACCTTTGTGTAATATTTAGAATATTGAACTTTAAGAAGAATACTATTTTATTATTAAACTGTTAATTTTTCTACAATTTCTTTTATTTAACCTAGTTATATATTTATGTGTGTGTGTGTGTGTGTGTGTGTGTGCGTGTGTATATATATATACATATATATATAAAGAAACAACAATTTTCTAATTAATTTTAGCTTTTTAATATTTTAAATCATTTGTAATATCATTGAAAATAAGTTGAAAATAAATAGAGTTGTAGTCTAACCTTTGAAGTTTGCTTTGTAAATATTGTTTAATATATTATATTTAAAAATTATAATATAATTTTTTAGATTCCAGCCAATTTTGAAACATATTTTGAAATATTATAACTTTTTTCAGAAATTGAAAATTCTTTATTAATCATTATATCAATATAATTTTCGTTTAAGACAGTAATAATTTGTCATTTTTTCATAATTCTTGACTAAAATATCTTGTGTTTTGTGTATTTAAGTTTGTCACATTAAAACAAAAAATTAATATATTTCAGATGACGAGAGAACTTCTCAAGAAGAAGATGAGGTAGCTAATCTTTGCGTTGTCGATGTAGATACTATATTACATTATGTGAATCAATGGGTTCAAAGGTAATGACAAGTAAACCAATTATGATTAATAAAAAAAATTTTTTTAAATTATTTTATATGTTAATATATTTTAAATATTTTTTTTACAGGCAATGTATGTGTTGTTATCGTGAAATAAAGAACTTTGATCGATTTATTAGATTGATTCATAACATTGTGCTTTGCACTTTACAACAACTACAAGAAATACAACAAGAGCATCAATATGGTCATGGAAAAAAGCAGGGAACAAGCAGTAGTGAAGGAGATGAAAGTAACAAGAAAGAAAAAGAAAAAAATATGGAGGAAAAATCACAGAGTGCTGGAATTATTAAGATCTAAGTTACATTGGACCCATCAAGATAGAGAAAAATTATTTCATCTCCTATCAAAAATTTTTTTATTAAATTTTCCCCTCTACATAGCAATGAAACATGGTGGGGCTATTAATCCACTGGCTCCTATCAAAGTAAAGAAAAATTAATAATCACATAATAATTATGAAATAATATAAGCATATTTCATTAGTTTATTTATTTATAATTTTCATTAAATATTAATCTTACAACATTATCCATCATAAGAGATATATTTTTAATTAAATTTTATTTTATTTTATTTTATTCTTGTAATATTTTTTTTCTTATGGCTTACACATTGTTAATTATTCTAATATACATAATAGTTATAATAATAATAATAATTTTATGAATATTTTCGACATGGTTACAAAAATATAATTTACGAACATGAAAAGACATTTTTAAAATTCATTCTATTAAATTTAAGATGAACATATTTAAAAATAATGAAATGCACTAAAAGAAAAATATTTGTTACAACTAACTTATTTTTATAATATATTTTACTATAGGATGAAGGGGGATACTGTGAACCACATGATCCTGAGGTGCCGGCACCTTTAATTCGTTCAGTATCAGTATTTTGTCATCAAGGTGGATTTAATTTAATGTCAGCTTGCTTTGATATGGAAAATACATTACCTGTTGGTCTTGCCCATTCTATGGTTGCAGTGATTTGTAATTTAAAACTTTGGTTGAACTATGGAAGTGTGATTCAGTTATTCATACCTTTACGTAGTCGAGTAATGAAATATATGTGCCGATTAACCGACAAGGAGTTAAGAACTCCAGCTGTAAGGACAATGGCAGGTAAAGTAAATAATTATAAAAATAATGACATTTTGTGAATTGGATTATATTTAATATAAAAAATGCATTTGAGATTCAGAACAAATGCTTTTAAACTTATGAAATTAAAAGAGTTTTTTAAATCTTAATAGATATATAGTTAAAAAAAAATTAAAGTAGTATCATTCAATGAAAAATTTACAAATTTAACATTTTTTTAAATATGAAATTTACATGGTTTTGATTATGTTAAAGATTGATGTTAAAGTGCAAAGTTGAGGAATTATAATTTCTTTTACATATCACATTTGCCCAGATTTTATGTGGAGTGCGGTGAAAGATCCAATAGATGCCGTGTTGCCAACGTTTGATCGAGACGGCCTGGATCTTGCTTTCAAATATTTTACGAGCACGACTTTGACGATGCGCTTGGCCGGCATAGCTCAAATTAATTCTCACATTACGGCCTTTAATGAACTGTGCAACAGTGAGACTGTAGCTGAAATTGAACAGGTCGGTCATGCTTTAGCAATGTGGCTTACCGAGAACAACATAATTGCCCATATTTTCGGGCCAAATCTACACGTTGAAGTGATTAAGCAGAGTCATATTGTATTGAGCTTTCTTGCGATGGAGGGACGCATTTCCTCGATGGATATGGACATAATGTGGCAAGCGGCGCAACTTAAGCACTGCGCTCGACCGGTCTACGATCTTTTGGCACCACTGGTTAAACACTTGGCACCGACTCCAGTATTGCATCTCTATTCTCTACTAGGGAAGCTTGAACCCAAGGAGCATACGGAGCAAAGTCTTTTTCTAGTATCAGCATTAATAAAATTCATTTGGACGTCGAGTAGTGCCGCTTACTCAACGGCCTTGGCCATTGATAGCAGAGATTTAAGGCATCTAACTGTAGATGAAGGAAGTAAAAGTAGCGAACCGAGTGGAATGGAAGGTAGTAGTCCAGATGAAGAGGAAGAGCCTAGCCCTGCACCTTCGGAAGGACCCTCGCCAAGAAAGCAGCCCAGAAGTAACAACGAGTGCGAAGGTTAATCGCAATTTATTTATTATTTAAAAAATTTTGTAATAAATAAATCAGTTATAAGAAATAGCACTTATATTATGAAAATAAATGGGAGACAAGTTTTTAAAGATTCATGGAAACAAATAATTCTGATGTAATGCAATGCTTGATTAGATATTAAAACTGACCACAATTTTGAAATTATATAACTTTTAATAATTGAAGTTAGTTATATACTATTCGTAAATTATATATACAAGTTTTTTTTTGCAAAAGATTGAATGTGAATTCAATCTTTTTCATAATTTTAAGCTTTTAAAATAATACGTAAATTAAAATATATGTCATTCAAATGAATAAATATTTCAAGAAAAAAAGACACTGTATCATTATGTTATTATATATAATATATTTCTTTATGATATATTAATGAAGAAATTAATTGAAAAAATATTTGTTTATCAATTATAAATATATCAGAGAAATATTAATTTTTTTATTTAATTGTATTAGCACTTTAAATAATTTAAATCTTGCTTGTTTCAATTTATTGATCTACGTGTACCTGAAAATTAATATTTAAAACTATAAAATTAATTATTTTTCATTAAAAGAGTTTTAATTAAATTTTAATTTTTTAAACTTTTATTTTTAAACTTTAATTAAAAGAAATTTCTTTTATAATATTCTTAAAAATATAAAATAAAAATAAAACTTTGCTTCAATTGTAATTATAGTTCAGGTATTTTTGTCAGTTTTACAAAAAAAAATCACAATTTATTAAAAAATTATACAACATTATGATAAAAACTTTGAGAAATGGCAATATTTTTCATTCATTTGAAGATTTAGATTAAAAATTTATTTAAAAGGAGTTAAGTTTTTTCAAGTGACTAAATATTAGCTAATGGATAGCTTAGAAATTTAATAAGATTTTTATTTACTCTTTTTTTACGCGTCAGTTTCAATCAATGACACGCACTTTTAATTAAAATTCAGTTACTTATATTATTTTATTATAAAAAAATGTGAAGCTAAAAAACACTGCAAAATTTTTAGATACACTACCAATAGTGAATTCAAGTTTATAATTTTGAAACTGAATTTAACAAATAAATTTCTTTATAATAGATACGTTGAAACAAAAAAGTTCAGAGTCATTGCAAGGCGAATCTGAATCTTTTGAGATGGAGGACGTGCTTCCATCAAAAGATCGTGTTAAGTCGATATCGACGAAAGATCAGCTCGACGTCGAAGAAGTTGCTGGTAGTTCATGTAAGCGTGATGTCAAGCAAGTTATGGATGACAAGACCGTTAGTTGTTCAGACGAGCACACAACTGACGCTGACACAGATAAATCCAACGCGGAAGATACTATCGTCATTTTCGTGCGCAAAAAGAAAAAGGTTCTGCGGAAGCGTAAACGACCTCAGAAGCGCTCATCTAGTGGCAATTCAACGACGATTACGATGACAGCAACGACAAGTACCGCCGATGATGATATTAGCAAAGATAGTGCCCTGATGAATAAATCGACCAGCAACGAGAACCTGGTGGCATTCTCGGATAGTAGCGTATTGGCGCAGTCAAGTGAAATGGAGAAAGGCGATTCGGAGTTCTCGGAGAAGCCTATGGTTGACACGCTCGACCGAGTGAAGCAGGAAGCGATAGCTATGGATCAACCGGTTGGCGCAGATCAGCAAGTACCCACGAGCAGTGGGTCGCTACTTTCCCAAAGAGGGGATAAAGTCGTCGGTGCTGGTACTAGTAGTAGCAGTAAGTATGTGTCGGCCATGACTAGACACGAAGTTGCTGTACAATCCACTGAAAGCTCTCACGATGAAGATGATAGTGACATTGTGGGCGTTGTTGCAAGCGGAGAGGGTGCAAGTACCGTCACTTCAGAATTGGGTACGTTTAAAAGTAATTTTTAATTTTAATAGCGCATGTAGGTTTAAATTAATTATGCGAGTAGTTGGTTTGTCGTTTTGTACAATGTTTTCTAAATATTTCCTATCAAGCTGTAATAAATGATGATATATTAAACCATAATATGGTTTAAAATTTTTAATAAGTTTTTTATATTAAAGCAAAATAGAAAAATTATTTTTTACTAAAAACTATTTCTATTGTTTTTTAGTAAATTTATTCAGTAGATTATTTGCCTTTATTTTATTTGAAGTAAATAATGTATACTATTTGTCGCGAAAAATATTAGTGAACACTATTATGAAAATGCCTGTAACTGTAAAATTATGAAACTAAAATGTAAAAGTTTTTGAATGGAATAATTATATGAATACTAATAAATATAAAAATAATTATGATACAAAATAAATACATCATTTTTATATCATTCTATGAAATATTTAATTTTGTTTTGGTAGACATTATGCCGTTTATAAATAAATATATATTATCAATTATTTTTTTAAATTTATCTTAAAATATAATGGTATTGACCATTACGATAATTAAATTAATTAATATGATAAAAAAACCAACAGTAAAATTAATTAAATTTTTAATTATAAAAAATTCGAAAATTCTTTGATTTATAAATAACATTCGAAATTAATATGATTTTGCTGAAAATATACACGCATTTTCATCTTTAAAAAATGTAAAGTTCCTTTTTAAATATTGTAATGAAATGTCATATTTTAAATAAATCATTGATAATAGTGTAAGATTACGAACCAATAACAGAAAATCAATAGCTTGTTTAGATCATCCTGGTAGCTCGCGCTTTTTGCCTACCTGTTTGGACGAAATGTTGTCGGACGAAGAGGGCTCCTACAGTAGTCGTATATCTAACAAGAGTGAGAAAAATATGGCAGATTTTGACGGGGAAGAGAGTGGTTGCGAAGATGAACTTGCGCAGCTGGCGGCTCAGCATCTGTCAGCCATCCACATGCAGGCTTACCATCCGCACCATGCGCACTCGGCGATGAGCGTGAGAAGATCGGTATGTCGAGCGCCTCAAGCGCGTAGCGTCCGACAAGGTGTTGCTCGACTAGGTGCACAATTCAATCTAGAAACCGTTTGTAAACCTGGCAACACGCTCCTTTGGGACTTGCTGCAGGATGAGAAGATTGGTCAGTTAGGTGAGGGTTTGGCCGTAGAGGCAGAGAAAGCGCTCTGCAATCTGCTTTGCTATAACATCGACCGCTCTATACCCATGAAATTCATCGAGGGCTGCCTTGAAAATCTTGCGGCCAATCGCTCAGTTGTCGTGTCTTTAAGAATTTTACCTAAGCTTCTTGGCAGCTTCCAGCAATTTGGCACAATGGATGCTCACACTATTACAACCTGGGCAGATCGTGAGCGTGGCATGATGAAACACTTCTTCAACAACCTGAAAACATATGCAAGTACCGGTCCCAGAAGTCTTTATTCACATCAGACAGAGGTTCAGGTGCGATTGCAGTTTTTATCGTCGATATTTTCACCGCTGGGCTCCCCGGATTGCTTCCGACTCAGTCTTGAACAGGTCGATACGCTGTGGCAGTGCTTAGCGCAGGAGCCAAGTTGTGCCGATGAACTCTTTAGCTGGTTATTAAGCCAAGCAAAGTCAACCGAGCAGCACGCACTAGGCATGGACACCCTCAAGCATTTATGCATGCGTAAACTACCGAGCCTACCACCCGAGACGATAAGCATGACGGGGCTCAGTCTTTTTCAGCAGCTATGTAACCTTGCGCGACTTGCTGCCGTACATCTTGACAGGCCATTGAGGGACGTTGACTCAGTCGGCATGGATTTCCTTTGGAAGATTGCCCTCAGAGCAAAGAGTACGGAAGTCAGTATGGCTGCGATACAGTATCTTAACGGTTACTATATGTCGCGACAGCTCACTCAAGAGATCGAGTTCGTTTCGCAGTGTATGACACACTTGGCAGCGGCAAGTGCCGACTTAGCGATTAACGAAGAAGCAAGCTTGCGTTGCATACAGCGTGCTCTATTACTTCTCAGGACGCACCTCGAAGCTTTCAGGAAGCGGTATGCCTATCACTTGAGGAGATGGGCCCTTGAAGGAAGAGGGGCCGGAAGTCATATAGTCGCCAGTAGCTCCGAAAGGAGCCAGCAACTTAGGCTCTTCGTACAACCAGCTGGTATCTCTGAAAAGACGACCTTTACGTTGTTGAGTACGGACTACGTGGCCGATTTGAGAGCCGAAGTATCCAAATGGTGGGATGATACCCACGCGCGTCTCGTTATGGACGACGGCAAGCCTCTCGGCTCATCATCAAAATCGATGTCAGCTGCAGGCTCAGGCTCGGTTCTTGGTTCGTTACTTACCGATGGTCCTATTCGAATGATAACGCAAGGGCAAGAGCTTACGATTGACTTCGATGAGAAGACATTGGCAGAAACAGGGTTTAAAGATGGCCAACTTGTATTCATCTCCCTTGGTGCCGGAAGATGTAACGGTGGTGGAAGACCTGGAAAGAGGGATATAGAGTCGCCGTCTTTACTACCTCCACCACCTAGGGATTCTCTGCCAACGCTCTTGTTATTAAGACCTCAATACTTTGAACAACTTTTCACACTTATGCGTACACTTGGTGCCATGAAAACGATTAGAGGTAGTCAAGAAATACCACATACCAAGGCTCAGGTATGTGAACATTTTTATTTTTAATTACACCTTTATTTTTTAACCTAATTCATTTTATTAAAAGATTAATTTTTATTAATTTTGTTTTAAAATATTAATCACAGAACTTGTTTTATTTCAGTAGATTATTCAAATCAGAATCTTTGTTATTCTTTTACATATGAAAAGTTACATATAATTATAAGATTATAAAATAACATATAAACTGTTTTAAGAATATAATTACATTTAATTGTTTTTCTCTTTTTTAATGAAAAGAAAGTTGATTATTAGTAATTTGATAAAGCTTAAAAAATTGAAAGATTACGTAAGAAAATAGTATTATAATATGAACAAATATCATTTAACGAGTATAAATATAGATAATTATTTTCATAAATATATTTAACAATTTTAATAAAATTTTATATAAAATAAAAAATAAATTTATCAAAAATAGAAATAACATAGAATATTACTAGTTACAATATTTATGAGTGATCTGCAAAAATTTCACATGATTTCGTTACTTAAGAGAAATTATTTTTTACAGGTATTGTCACGAAGGGTCTGGGACACACTCACACTACTTCCGACGAGCCCTACGTTATTACAAGGCTTTCAAAAACTTGACGAAGCATCTTTACCAGAACTCTTAGATCCATCCAACCCGCACAAATTAATGTATTCCTTGTATATCGTTGAGTCTTTGTCGAAAAGATCAAGCCGCCGTGATATGATGTCATCCCTTAGTCATGAAGGAGGCGGTGATGCAAGCAGCGGTGATACTAGCAGTGGTGATTCGGATGACACGCCAACGGATTGGTCTACAAACTTCGTCCGTCATGGCGGACTACGCCATCTCTTTGATATATTTATGTCAGGCTGTCTAGAGAACGGTGACGGTAGTGAATGGCAACAGGACTGTTTGGCAAGTTTATTGAAGCAACTCTGTCATCTGGGGGTAGCAAGAGACGGCAAGAGACGCAATAAGGCTGACAAACTTGCGATACCGCGATTAAGCAAAGAACTTTCAGCTCTTATGGATTTGGAAAGTGTTTTACCAAGGATAAGAAACATACTGGAGGAGGCTTCAATGCCTCGCGATCCTAACCATTACAAGACTGGACTCTTTGGCAGATCGCAAGTTATACACTACGCAATGGCTTTGCTTGTTTGTTGGGTACATAGTGAGCCCTCGATTGGACAATCACTTTTTGCAAACGACAAACCTTTCGGTAAAACGTGGCTTCGTAGGCTTGTACTTGAAGATCCTGAACCAGCCGTGCGCCGAGAAGTTTGTACAGCACTTTATAAACTCTGCCTGGGAAGCGTTGAAAATGAAGAAGATATTTTGTCGTCTTGTTTGCTTGATACTTCGCCAGCTACACTTATAGTGCCATTGCTCAGTGAATTGCTTGAATATCTGCCGATCGCGGAAACGATGCAACCATCTCGTCGGAAATCTGACATGGCGATGCATTTACAGCAGGGTCTTGACGAAGGCAAAGAATCTTATGGGCCAGCATGTCGTGACTATTTCTGGCTGGTCTGTCGTCTGATCGATTCATTACCTGAAGACGCGATACAAGAAAGTACAAGTGACAAATCCGGAAGCACCGTTGACCTTCAAGCTCTTGCCAGCCGAGCGATTAAGTCTATCCTCGCTAGAGATTATTTGGAAATGCGACACAATACTGTAGAGGATGATGGTCTTGTTGGTTTACTCAATCTCTGCTGCAATATAATGGCACATAATCCACCGTGCAAGCAGGGTAAAGTTGGTCAAAACTTACTCAACCGTGTATTTGATTTTCTATTTGCATTACCGAATCCCCGAGCGAAACATATGCCCAAGTGCAAAAGCCAAGCTTCGAGATCAGCTGCCTTCGATTTGTTAGTCGAACTCGTTAAATCTGCGTCCGATAATTATCGTATACTACACGAGAAACTCTTAGAGCAGCATAAACCTGGTTTACATTCAGCTTACTCCTGGGATTATTGGCCCCACGAGGATGGTAGATCCGACTGCGGATACGTCGGGCTCACAAACTTAGGAGCCACTTGTTATATGGCCAGCTGTATGCAGCATTTGTACATGATGCCTCAAGCTCGTGTTGCTATTTTAGGAGCTGACTGCAATCGTGCAAATAAACACCAATTGACGCTTAGAGAATTGCAGAGGATGTTTGCTTATCTACTTGAATCCGAGAGAAAGGCATACAACCCTCGAAGTTTTTGTCGAGTTTATACGATGAATCATGAGCCGTTGAATACTGGGGAGCAAAAAGACATGGCTGAATTTTTCATCGATCTCGTGTCAAAATTGGAAGAAATGACTAGTGATCTTAAGAATTTAGTAAAAACGCTCTTCTGTGGTATAATATCTAATAATGTAGTATCACTCGATTGCGAACACGTAAGTCGTACACTCGAAGAGTTTTATACAGTACGTTGTCAAGTAGCAGACATGAGAAACCTTTATGAGAGCCTCGATGAGGTCACGGTGAAGGATACGTTAGAGGGTGATAATATGTACACATGTTCGCAATGTGGCAAAAAGGTACGAGCCGAAAAACGTGCCTGCTTTAAAAAGCTGCCACGTATTCTATGCTTTAATACAATGCGCTATACCTTTAATATGGGCACCATGTTGAAGGAGAAGGTCAATACGCATTTTAGCTTTCCTTTGAGACTCGACATGTCGGGATATATGGAGAAGAAGTTGATACCGCGGCATTGTCAGGAACGACCGGATAAGTCCGAGATTGAACAAGGCAGTAAAGATGAGGAGATGGAAAGTACTGGTACCTCTGCCGGAAGTAATGAAAACAAGGATGAGCATTGTCAATACGACCTCATTGGAGTAACGGTACACACAGGCACAGCTGACGGAGGTCATTATTACAGCTTCATACGCGATCGTACTAGTCCGAATAAGGACAAGTGGTTTCTTTTCAATGACGCCGAAGTCAAACCATTTGATCCTAATCAAATAGCTGCCGAGTGCTTCGGGGGTGAAATGACAAGCAAAACCTATGACTCTGTTACGGATAAGTTTATGGACTTCAGCTTTGAAAAGTCCAACTCTGCATACATGCTATTTTACGAATGGTGTCAAGACCCAAGTAATTCTCCCCTAGATAAAGAAGACGAAGCTAGTAGCTCTAGTCCAACACCACTAGAATCGCTCACTCACCGACTGCAGATGCATCAACTGCAACGGCCCAATAGTCCAGCAGAGACAATGCCGCCCCTTGAATTAAATAAAGAACTCGAGGAATGGATATGGCAAGATAACATGCATTTTCTTCAAGACAAGAACATATTTGAACACACATATTTCAGTTTTATGTGGCAAATTTGCGGTTATATACCACAGACTCTCATGTCCGCACAACCGGAGATTACGGAACTTTCAGCAGATCTCTCGGCGTGTTTTTTCATGGAGACGTTCATACACGCTAAAGAAAAACCAACAATGGTACAGTGGGTAGAGCTGCTAACGAAGCAATTTAATAATTCTTTGACGGCTTGTGCCGGTTTTTTGGAAAAAATGGCCGCGGACTCGTGGTGGCCTGTACAAATTCTAGTCAAGTGTCCGAATCAGATGGTTAGACAGATGTTTCAAAGGCTGTGTATTCATGTTATACAGAGATTGCGAGCTTCTCAGGTAAAAATTAACTTTAATATTTTACTTTTAACATTTAATTTTTAAATTTATCTGCAGAAATTTATATACAAAATATTTAATCAAACGATAATGCATTAATTATATCATTTTTAATTTGATTTAATTAATTTAAATTTATCACTATTATTATTACTGTTTAGATAAAATAAGTAATTTCTTCATATGGTTTTTTATTGATCAATATTTCTTTAAATTAATGTAATATAATTAGTATAGTTTATAAAAACTATTTCAAAATCAAATTTTTCTTACATAAAATCACAAATATATTACAAAAATTTATTTAAAAAAAATTAATTTATAGATTCATATTATAATATTATACTATATTATTGTAAAATAATTGTGAAATTATACTATATTGATATTTAAAAATAAATGTTTTTATAGGCACCATTTTATCTCGGTTGCGAATCCGAAGATAATCCCAGCACAGTTGGGACGCAATCCTGCGTAACGCGCTTTATTCGAATGTTGTTGTCATTAATGGAGCATGCTAAACAACATTTAAAACATCTTACTGAGTATTTTGCATTTCTCTACGAATTCAGTAAAATGGGCGAAGAGGAAACGATGTTTTTAATTAAGGCACAAGCAATCTCAACAATGGTTAATTTCTATCTTGGTCACAAGACACACGAATTTGTTGATGCCATCAGTGAAGAGGAAGAGGAAGAAGAAGTTGTAACGATACCTACTGAGAAGCTTAGGCCTGCATCCTTGGATAAGATGATTACCTTGATTGCAACATTAGTCGAGCGCAGTAGAGTTCCGGATCATAGGTATAATCAGTTTCATTCTTTTTTAATATTTAATAAGTAATAAATTATGCATTGAAAATATAAACTTTATAAATAATATTATAATATAGACGTAAATTAGTATTATATATACGTACACATTAAAATCAAGTTTTAAAAATAAACATTTAAAAATATTTTTTAGACAATAACATCATATGTAAAACTTAATTTAAAAAATCTAGATATTTAGGTGAAAATAAAATAGTTCACGAAAACGCTTGATAAATATAGGTATAGTATCGAACAATTAATTGTATCAAAGACAGCTTGTTGTTTAATAGAAACTATTAAAAACTTGATCAAAATTATTCTTTTCCTTATTTCAAATAAAAAATTACAATAAAATGATCTTTTAAAATGACCATAACATTGATTTTTTAAGGTATACAGATGTAATATCTATATTTAAAAAATTTGTAATATATTTTTAAAAAATAGAAAAAATCTAGTAGTTTTGTATTTAATCGAATGATACTGCAAATTAATGATTAATTCTTAAATAAAATTATTAGACGAAGGCGTTTTTGAAAATGGATATTTTCTTTAATAAAAAAAGGTTGAATCTATCAACATCGGATTTCAATGCGGTGGCTGGTGGTAAAGGTTTTCCATTCCTATACCAGCAAATCCGTGACATGATCAACCTTAACCAGACAAGAAACCTTATTCAATCGCTCTGTCGCTGGAACGACAGGCTGGCTATCCACATAGTCACCATGATATTCCAGGCGATCACGAGGCACACAGATGTCTGCCAATCTTTTTTTAAGATTCTCACATTGTTAACAGAGGGCTCCAGTCCAGTAGGACTGCCCTGCATGACGCAACTGATTCTTAGTCGAGTGTGGGAGGTCGCGAGGCTTGCACCCCACGGTGCTCTCGAATGGCTCGCCCTTGCTGTCACGCGTAGTAAACTCGCCCATGCGTGGGTCCTCCAGGGGCTTGACACCTGGCTTCAGCACTTTCTAATCGAGCACTCGAATCAACGGGTACGCTCGGCTGCAGCTTTCCTTCTGGTATCCCTGGTTCCTTCGGCTCACTTTCGCCAAGGTTATCGAAGCGCCCATAGGTTAGGCTTGAGTTGCGCTACTACAAGAGAGTTACAACTTTCGTCTGAAGCAACAGTTGTACTACATCAAATCTATACGGCGCTTCTCAGACTTCTGCAACCAGCAAGGCATTACACGGATATAAATACACATGGCACCATGAAACTTACTGCCTATTTCGCTCTTATGACGTACTGTGTTATCTCAAATACCGAAAAACTTATGGTATGCAACTTCTTTACCTTTTGGTTTTCATAATTCATTGTAGAATTATTTTTTGGTATATATTATTAATGTTGTCGATTTTTTTTTTGTTTTTAAGTTTGGACAATACCTAAACGATCTTTGGACCCTATTTCATCCGAAGCTATCAGAACCAAGCATTCCAGTGCATCATAACAAACAAGCTCTTTTACTTTTTTGGTACCATGTTAGCAATGATTGTCCTGAAAATGTTGCACTAATACTGCACAATCCGCTTATTACGAAAAATATTGCATTCAACTACATTTTGTAAGTATAATTTTAACGTGTAATCGTGTACACGGACACTTATGTATTTGTACGTGACAAAATTACTAATTTTTATTTTTTGTGTAAATTTCAAAGAGCCGATCACGAAGATCAAGATGTTGTTCTTTTCAATCGTGTAATGCTACCTGCGTATTATGGATTATTAAGACTTTGTTGTCAACAATCACACACTTTTACAAGACAATTAGCTGCACATCAAAATATACAATGGGCTTTCAAAAATATAACTCCTCATCCAACTCAGTATTCAACGGTAAAATAAAATTTTCTCATTTAATAATTTATAATTTACATTTTTAACATTTTCATAAATACATTTATATTTAATGTTTTAGGCTGTAGATGAATTATTTAAATTGATGCAACTCTTGGTTGCTCGGCATCCAGATCAAACTGAACAAGAAGAAGCCGAGGTTGCATCATTTAGGAGAGGAACTTTGTCTTCCTATTTACAAGGACTCGACGGAAGATCGTGTTGGGCAACACTTATATCAGCATTTAGGTATTTATAGTTTAAATTATACAATGATATCAGGAATAATTTTTTTATTTTTAATCATTGAAAAATATTCGCAATAATTAAATTTTTATTTTGAATTTAAAATTCATTGATTATGAAGATAATTATTTATTTACCGATCTAATTACTTTATAAATAATTATTTTAAATATTTTTTTAATTCTTTTATTAAAATAAACATTACAATTGTATGAAAATTTTGTTTACAAAGTTCTCACAATATAATATTTATAATAAATATGATAAAGTCGTGAAAAAATAGATATAAAATATAAAAAAAACCCTCGAGTTTATAATAGATTTATTCAATACATATCATTATTTTGTTTCTATGTAGAATTCTAATCGAATCTGACGACGATCGTTTGTACGTCGTATACAATGGTGGCCTAAGTATGGCCCTCGAAGCTTTTCATATGCTGCATATAATGTATCACGAGGCGACAGCTTGCCATGTAGCAGGCGATCTTGCCGAGCTTATAGCTATTATCGTTGAGTTAGTCCGATGTGTAAGAACGGCCCGCGATGGACCGGACGCTCGTAACATTCTTGCTAATTGTAAGGAGTGGCCGGATGTACTACGAAAGCTGGCTACGCTCCTGAACACATACAACCCCTCAGACATGCGAAATCTTGCCATAGATCTGCTTAAAGAGCTAGTAATGCTCGTACCCACCGATGCCATCCTTATCCTCGCACCACTTCTATCGCACTGTCACGCGGCACTGCAGGAGTCACACGCTACGGTACCACCAGGTCCATATCTGCCGAGGCGCTCAACGCCAGCCGGTAAAATGCCCTCGAGACCTGCCAGGCCAATGGTGCAGATGGCCGTACCACATTCACAACTCGAGGCAGCGAAAGGCACCGATCCCGAATACGATAGCGCTTTACTTGAATTCTACCTGCCATATCACGAGTTGATTGATGTTATGTGCAGACTTGCTATTAACAATGACTGTATGACCGAGATACTTGTTAATTTGAGCGCTATGCTGGGTTTTGAAGGTCAGTTCCTTAATTTATTTTTTATTCTACTTTTGTTACATATAATTCGACGGAGTTTAACAATAATAAAACATACTGATCTGTAATCATAGATTATTTTAGTATTGTGAAATTATTAAAGTATCAAAAGAAAACTAAATTTCCAACAATTTATAAATTAGTACGCAAATTGAAAAAGCAATAAATAATAGCTCATATCGTACATTCATAAATTAAATGTATTTTATAATTATTTATTTAAAAGATGACTTGATTTATATTTTATTCTAATCAAAACATAACAAAATATTTAATATAATTGATTTGTGTGATTTGAACTTAATTTTTCAGGTGTGCCGCTGCATTTAGCTTTATTTCCAAGATTATGGTTAGACGTACACGCTGCGAGTCACATCGATAGAAAACACATAGCCGCTCTTCTTCGTTGTTCATACACTGTTGATTATGTGGATGCGGTTCTTTTGGACGAGAGATCATCGTTAGCGGTACCAGCAATACACGCCTTTCTCAAAAGTTTCTTTCCAAAATTAGCGAGCCATGTACTTACCGAACAGACGTGCTCCATAATCGATAATCTCGTGAGCACCCTCACTTCCATGGTCGAGGTGGTCGACGTCCAGGCATCCGCGCATAGACTTACCGGTGATTTGCGCGCCCTAGCCCTCGTGTACAGCAGTGGCGCCGATATAAAACCACCGCTAACGCTGCAGGTTGCTCTTGAAACACTACTAACACGCACGAAAGCAGCCAGGGCGCGTATCAAGGAATCGAAGCAGCAGGAACTCGAGGCGCCTCCGAAAAGGCGCAAATTCAACGTATCTGATGATATTGAAGACGAAGAGGACGACGACAACGAGGACAACGAGGATGACGATGAAGAAGGTAGTGCCTCCAGTCCTGGCACTGAAGAGCCCAAAGAAGGAATAGATTCGCCTGTGTCGACAACGATGGCGGGTACCAGCACAACTGTGACAACGATAACGATCCCAAGCAGCAGTATTCCTTCGACTGCTACCGTTACCACCATCACCACCGCGACTACGACCACCCCCAATGCTACCACAACCACGAGCTCCACCAACACCCCCACCGTCAGTGCCCAGACCAATGCCACTACTAACACTACTACGAGGTCAATGACAAGCAGTACAACAACAACAATGGCACCGAGTGTCAAAGACAAGGGGAAGGAACAAGAAGAGGGTAGACCTAAGTTCAGTGATCCGGAGAAGGCGGATCAAACGGACGCCAAGTCAAGCTCGAGTCTTATTACGGCCAGCAGTACTACGAGCAATTGGAATAGTCAACTCTGCCGATCGATGAATAATGTCTCTTGGCTGGATATGCTCGAGAAAACTATAGCGAATCTCCAGATGATCGTGCAGTTCCAGTCAAAAAATTGAGACTCTAATGAAACTGACAAACGAACAAATTTTGTGACATGCTTCTTCACGTGGCATTT
Organism: Platyscapa corneri; assembly: GCA_018907185.1. Taxonomy (NCBI): domain Eukaryota; kingdom Metazoa; phylum Arthropoda; class Insecta; order Hymenoptera; family Agaonidae; genus Platyscapa; species Platyscapa corneri. The sequence continues at coordinate 124,628 of JACCHW010000003.1, forward strand.
AAATAACGATTCAAATTTCAGTACGATTCTATCGTTGACATGGGATTCCTTTTCACAGGAAATGTAAATCGTATATGGATCGCGTTCAGTGCAAACTTGGATTGATTGTGAGCCACAGTGTATCGATGTTCATTATCAGAAACCAATCGAGTTTACACGTGTGTATGCGACATACACATGCGTGTATATATAAAGAAAGAAAATACATGTGTATAATTCACTACTAATTACTTGTCGAGTGTACTTTTAATACGCTACATCTTGTTTAATCAAAGAATGAGAGCAAGAGTGAACGATAGATTGAAAATGTATGTTCGCGTGTACATGTAAAAAATTATAATTAATAAGATTAAAAAACGTCTTTAACCGAATTGTGAAGATTGAACAATATTATGAGTCGATAGGAAGCTTTGTAGTTTTAGTTGAAGCGTGCATTATACCATTTTCTACTATCAGCTGTACTCATACTTTTTTATTTTAGAGTTCTCTCATTTAAAAAGTAAAATAAAACATTTTTTTTTACTAAACTGATAAAATTTGTAGAGTTGAAAAGGTAAGTATGTTTCAGGTGATATTGCAGCTTTTCGGTCATCATGTATTAAACACGTGCTTCTTCTTTTCATAATATTATTGGCCTTATCATTCCGAAAAAGCTAGTGTGACTTAGGCCATCATCGTGTTATGCAAATCACATGCGTCTGTGATTGTTTTTAATATCTATTGTGTTTATATTTTGTAAAGAACAAACTGTCAAAACTAATTGTTCGATTTATTGAAATATTTTTTTTTTTAACGAATGGTAAATTATTAAGTATGAAATTGTCTTTTTAATTAGAAGTATTACTGGAAATATGTTTTTCAAATAATTTTTAAGTAATTATTTATTATAGTAAATGTAAATTTAAAAAAATCTTGTAGAAATAATGCGTTTATTGACTCTTGTACCGAATTATAGATACCAATTAAATATAATTTATTAACAATATAATTTATATTATCTAATATAAATGAGTGCTGACTGAAAATAGTAAAAGTCTTATGAAGTGAAAAAATATACTTCGTTATTTAACATAAATTTTATTAGCACCTTGAATTTAATTCTATTTTCTTTTTAAGATGGTACAACATGTTTAAATATTGAGTGAATTTTATAACGTTTTAGTACAATGAAGTATTGAATTAAATTTTTAATATTGATTTGTATTGTGTAGGAAGTATACGACTTTAAAAAATGTGTAAATATATAAAATAATTTCATTATTTTAAGTTTATTATTTGAAAAATATATTTCTCGATTATAGAAAAAATATAAAGATAGACAACTACCAATCTTGAAGAAAGAAATATTTCATAATTATAATTAATGAAAAAATAAATAAAAGTAGTGCCACCGTGATAATCGCAAAAATAATCTTTTTATATTAAACATGAAAGAATAATTTTTTTAATTATATATCATATTATAATATTTTTTTGATGAGAAAATGTGAATGTTCACATACACAATGTTCTCTAAATTGTTCAAAATTAAACAGAATAAAATACATTTTCACCATTTTTTTCACAACTTTTCGCATTATATTTTAATGTAGAAATTCACTCGATAGAATATTAAATTAGTATTTTTGAAATGATATGTATATAAATTCAACAAAAACCTTAAAGAAAGAAAAGCATACAAATAAAATAAAATTTTTTAAATCTATAATGATTTTTTGTTCGTAATACAATTAATATTGTTTTACATTGTACAAAAAATTTAAAAACCATCTATGTTCATTTTTAATTTAAAATTACTCGGTCGATAATATAGGTTTTGAACGACTATTGAAAGTAGAATGCACCAAATCAGACAGGACAGATGATTACGCGAGAGATCGAATACACAGACGCACTTTACACTCTACAGACCAGCTGGCATTGGCCAAACAGTTTAGTTTAGAGAGTCCGTACAACCCTAATAAACAAACTAGTCTATTTTTCAGAAATAATTTTTGTTTGACAGTACTTCTATGCAATTCAAATGTCTTCGAGATTATCGTGATATATAACTCATAATCTATATTCTTGTTGTAGAGTATTATTTTAAAATTCGTATATAATTAAGAAGATTTTAAAAAATGGGTAGTACTGACAAGGCTGTGATCACTGGATTTATATGCAGACTCTGTAGTAAGATGAATCGATTTGTGATCCACATTTATGGCGAGGAGGGTGAAAGGATGAAGCTAGCTGAGAAAATTAACACTTATCTTCCAATAACAGTAAGGACTTATAAATTTTTTATTATAAGCATTAGATAAAATAATATTATGTTCAGCTTGGGCCTATGTATAATCATTATAATTATTGTATATTGTTGTTATCATTATCATTATTTTTACGTTTATAATCCACGTTTTTATTAACAAAGTTTAAAATTAATTTAATAATTCAAAGTCAAACAATTATTATTATTAAAAAAATTTTTTTACTAAAATAATACATGAATATACTATTTGAAGTATAAATGTAGTGTATAATCAAATTTTTTCCCATTATCTTTACTATTCATAAACAACATTGCAGGTAAATGCAAATGATCAGCTGCCAAAAACTGCATGTTTGCATTGTATCGAACGATTAGAAGCTCATCATGAATTGATGGAACAGTTCATGTTTGCTAGAAGGAAATTAAGTAGTGAAAACAAGTCTGCTACAATATCTTCTTCTTCTGCAACTTCAACATCTATTGATACGACAGCTGCATCTAGTAGTCCACCTCCCTGTTGACACGTGCGATTTAAATAATCTTGCTCAAGAGTATTTAATATTAATCATTAGGCTAAGTCATTTTTCATCAACATACAAATTATCAGTGGAGCTGAGAAATTAATTTATCAGTGTAGATAATTGATATTAGCAGAAAATGAATGGAATGTTTTATTATTGATTTCCTAATAGCAAAAATCACACAGTTGTACATTAAATGTATTGTTAAAAACTTTCTCAACAAATTAATCTTTAAATATATCAGACCATAGTTAATTTAAAAATCAAAATTATGTTAGTTGAAATAAAAGGGTAAGGTTGAATATTTTGTATCTTTTTATGTACTTTTAGTTTTAGTTGATGAAAATGCAATTTTTTTAAGTTGATTACAACTTATTCACCTTGAATCTTAATAATTAATATTTTAACAAATTTAGATATAAGAAAATATTCATTTATATATTTTTTGTTTGATATAAGTACTGTATAAAGAGAGTCATATTTACTATAAAAGTAGAAATGAGAATAAAAATAAGTGATTGAGTTTAAAAATATGCAGCATTTAGTAATAATCATTGTGGCAATGTAGTTTTGAAATAATAAACATTTCTTTATTGTATACCTTATTAACGTGTATAAAATACATGCACAGCAACAAATGCATTACTTGATATGAGAAATATTTGTACATTTTGTAAAACAATGCTAATATCATTTTATCATTTTAAACAGCTGAGCAATATATATGTACATATGTGTATGTTTATAAACATGCATATATTTATATATACATGATTGATCTTTGTATGTTTAAAACGTTTATATAAATTGTGAAAAATATCAACTAATAATATAATTTATTGTATAAAATTTGGCAACATAATGCCAGTAAATTGTATAAATAAATATATGAGTTACTAAAATCTACATTAATCGACTTATTATTTTTATCAAACATTTTTAATTATTTAAAATTTTGTAATAGGTTAATAAATAAATAAAATATTTTATATTTCTGTAAGATTTTATTTTTCAACAATATTCACTAACACAAATGTTACCTGGACTGATATAATTTCTGACACCTTTTATCAATTTCGATATTTACTACTTATTTATTTATGTACATGTAGGATGTTTAAACATAAAAGTGACGTTTCTGTACTACTACAGGGACCTTTAAGAGATTTGATTATTAAAATTATGTATATTAGTTGAAGAAGACAGTGACGTAATATCTTCACTCTAACTCTTCACCCGGCGAGACACAGTACGAAAACGATGCTTTGTCAGCCGATAAAGTCGACATCTCAGCCGGAGTTGATGTTAAGTTCCTCCAAAATAGTATCGGTATGACATTGGCTCTGTTCGAAAACGACATAGTAAAGCAATACAATTAAACGGTAATTTTACGACATATGAACAATAAAGAAACGATGAGTTTAACTATGGCACCGTTCATCACAAGTGATAATCTTCGTTATATTTCACTCATACAGTACGTTCGTTTAAAGGTGGAAGGTACAAGTATCAGCTCGATTGATATTCTTTCCAAACTGAAGTAAAAAAAAACAGTAAATGATTTTGACTTCAGTGTGAATGGATCATGAGTAGACTGCAGTTCCAGTTGACTTTCTTGATGCAAATCCTTACCTGTTCGAGTACAATCTCATATTTTTATTTTTTATTCCACTATGTAGGTTACAAGAAGCTGTTTCTATTGATGTAATATACTATGTAAAAATACTGAAATTTCCAGATTTAAAAGACTTTGATAGCAATGGCATACACCAATCACTTTTCTTTTAAATTAAAATGTTTTTGGTAAATGACAGTTCATTCAAGAATTTCGACATAGTCTGGTAAAATCATTATCGGAATTGGAGTGTATCGGCGTAAAACTCGAAAAGGTTTAAGACGTCATCAATTTCGCAAATACTTATATCCCTGATAGATGCTGCTCTAATGTCATCACTATTTTAGAGTCTCTACTGCTTTAATACATTGAGCTCTCCAAGCCACGAAGATAAACTTCTTATAAGATGTTATGTAGATGGTGGTTACTGAAACTACAGAGCTAGTCAGTAGCCTGTAGACGAGCCTGTACTAGTTTATATAAAAAACTAGTCATATGATGATTCACAGATGATATCATACCTAACACCATGTTTATCATTAAGCACGCGGCCTAACACTGATGTTAAAAATATTTTTATCATCAGGTCTTTGATGAATGGGTATAACTTTAGCATCCTATCCCTTGTCTACATACAACTGTACATTGCTCTCAAAAAGAAATAAAAGTGCATAAGATGTCTTATTTTTACATAGATAAATGATGTAAATAATTCGGAGACCAAGTACTGAAAAAGACGCGAGGATGAAGAGATCAAGACATAAAAGTCCACTGGATGTCATCATAACTTAATAAATACACTGTTATACTAATACATCCAAATCATTAGAAAAAATACATATTTTTTCAAGGAAATTAAATTGATATTCACTTTATAAACAACTCTGCTAATATTTTCAAATTAGAACCTTCTACATTTTTAGCAATACTACATAGTTTTGGAAAGTAGTGAAAATTGTTAACTTTAAATTCATTTGAAATATTTTCAAGATGATACAAAGGTAATATGAAAATGAAAAATTAAAATCTGACACGCACATCAAGATTATATGCAATGTAAGATATATACAAATTTATAGATCTAATGGATTACGCAAGGTAGTAAATAACCAAAACTCATGATTACTATATGAGTATGGTTTTTTACTAACCCTTTATAAAAAATATATGTATATATATTCATAAAATTTTACTTTTTTGAAAGACGTGACAGTTCCATGCATACTGTTCAGACGTACTGTTTGCCACACTTGATTAATAAAACACAGTTTTTAAATAGAAAAACAAATTATTAAAGTAGTTGTGAAACTGTGAAATTGGAGAGTTTAAATTTAAAAAAAAACTCGGAAGATATTGCTACTTTGATACGTTTATAAAAGTATAAGGACGGAAATTTTCGTCTGGCACAGGTGCATACACTTTGTCACGTCATAATCACGACAATGCACGTTTCGCAAGTAAATAATAATTATAACAATTTTCTTTATACAAATCATGTACAGTGTTATAATGCTCATTAGCTTTCTATTACAACAAAAAAAATCTTATTTAAAATAATTCATATTTTCTTCTTCAATTACCGATACTGAAAACATAAATAATTTTTGGAGTGACATCAATATAATTGATATATACGAAATTATTTTCAAGACATCACCCTTACGCAGTTTAGCAATTAATTCGCTCTCTTTTGCGCATGTAACTTCTCTCATTCTTATAAAAAATCAGGCGCAGTTACAATTTAGGAGTTACTCCTAAATGACGCATTTGTAGTCAGTTCCTTTGTATTTACAGCATTACCTACATCGTCATTAGGTACTCGAAAATTGTCATGAAGTCCTCCGTGAATCCGAAGTTGTGTAGAAATATTTTTTGTACATAATACAGGATACAACCTATAATCGTCGTTCTCATCACGAACACGCTTGTTGCATTTCAGCTTTTGCCGCTTTTTGTGCTAAAAATTATTTAAATCTTATATTTAATACCATACTTCTTTATATAAATTAGTTAGTGGTTAATACAAACAAAAAATCCGTCATTTACCTTCTCGCTCTCTTCGTTTTAATTTTTTTCGACGCCTTTCAATTCCAGCAAGCTCTACCTTAACAGAATTATAGGTTTTACGTAGTTCTGAAAGCTTTTGCTGCAAGGCTGCTATCCTTTGACTTCCATCTAAATCAGGATCTATAAGATAATTAATTAAAAATATTATAAAATGTAACAGTGATAAACAATATTAAAGTAATTCAATTAAATATTATTATACACGCCTAATGCTTACACGTATACATAAATAAATTCAGAAAATGTTGAAAAAATATTAAAAACTATATTAGAATGATTCATAATGACACAATAACAAAAACAATAATGTTTATGTATACTTCTATTAACGAAACTAAGAAATATATAATATAATAATTCGATCAATAAAAAAATTAATTGACGCATGCGCAGTTACACCACATTGAATAGTGCAATTAAATGATATTTTACAGTATAATGATTTTCAAGGTACTTAAATATTTTTAACACAAATAATATTAAAAATTTTTTTTGTAAAAAAATTATAAATGACAATAAGGTTATTTCAAAAAGTTTTATATAAACGTATATAAAACTTCAAAAAAACTGTATCTAGCAAAGAATTTACCTAATTCAATAAGGAAGTTATATTTGGTTGGCCTAGGTGAACTAGATGAAAAAATTCCAAGATCCGTGTTGCCAGTATTATTAATCCCAGCAAGCGAAGTATTAGTCGTGCCTGTAGCAGCAGCATCGGTCGCTGTTATGTTATTCGTCTGGGACGTAGGATTATTAGCACAAAGATTCGAGCCTTCGCTGGTATCATCGCTATCGCTTCCAGTGGTGTGCCTAGTATTACGCGTACTCTGCCTAGGTGACTTCTTACTCGAAAAGTTATTTTGGCCAGTTGGGGGAATACTGTCCTGTTCCTTTCGTTTCTTACGCTTTTTCGGGGAAACATTCTCATTGTCGGTAAGAGGTCGCTTAGCCGGAACTTTGGCTATTCTGTCAGAAGAAGTTGCAACAGTACCGCTGCTGTTGCCTCCAAGTTCTGAATTAATAAGCGACGAGCCATCATCTTCACTAAAGCCAGGACCACTGCCTTTACCACCACTGTCGTTTTCGGCCTCGGAACTATCACGATTCGTTTTAGAATTGTTGTCTTCAGAGGATGAGGGTGTTAAACCACCTATCCTTTCATCCCTGGGCGAACCAGAAATGTTTGAGATACTGGAATCGGGCGTTGTGGGTGGCGTGTTATCCATCACAGGTGCTGCCTCGTTACTCTCTCTCCGCTGCACCGCTGCAACTGGCATTGCTGCAGCTGCTTGTTCGTGATGCTCGTGTCGTTGATGCTGCTGTTGTTGAATATGATGCTGTTGTTGCTGTTGCACTTGTTGCTGATGCTGGATCTGGGGAAGCGGCTGCGCTTGAACTTGAATTTGAGATTGTTGCTGTGACTGCTGTTGTGGCTGTACTTGAGGTTGTGGTTGTCGCAATGGTTGAACATTGGCATGTTGGACGGTCATCGAAACGGCTACAAGACTACTAGTACTTTGGGGAACCTGTACTCCACCACTCATTGTCGCCACCATAGCGCAATTAGTCAATTGAGTAGACGATGGTATAGTACTCAGTGGCATTTGAGCTGCAACAAATGCGACTGCGACTTTGCTTCCTGTAGATGAAATTAGAATGTTATACTTTTTACGTTGTCATTTATCTTTAATAGAGAATTACAGATAAATAATAATTATTGATAGCGTTACTATTTTATAAATATATCAATACATTTTTTATTCTGAATAACAGTTGACTAAATTACATTAGTTTTGTTTTGAAAACTTAAAAATGAATTTCATATAAAATGAAAATTTATACTATCTATAAATAATTGAATACATAAAATAAGCATTTGAATAGCATTTATATTTTATTTTATTATGTAAGAGATGAATGTATGCACGCTGACTTACCGATATCAGTCTTCATGAGATTTTGTGTACTGCTAGTTCTATGTTCTTGATCCATAGAATCTGACCCAGGTGTTGGTGAACCAGGTATTTCTTCTTCACATAATAGAGAATTTAAGTTTTCACCATCTTCCTCCATTTTTGCATTCTTTGCCTGCAACATTGCTCCAACCACTCCGACGACACTGATTTGTTGATTCAGTTCAATCGCGTGTTCTTGCTGCGTTATGCAGTTAAACGGAGTATTTGTTACAGAAGATACAGTTTTTATTTTAAGATCAGGACTGGATTCATTGCACTTGTCGTCCGGAAAATCTTCGCTATCGATAATGGTGAGTCGCCTTTCAGAATCGCTACTATCAGTTGAATCGACCGAATCCCGATCAATACTCGACTTTATTTTATTGACTATCGTTTCTTTGCGAACTACAATATAGTCCTTATTTGTTTCGGCAGGCGCCAGCTCGCATACGAGCTGCTCATTATTGGTACAAGTCGTCGTCGGCGTCGTTACAGCGGTTGCTTTTTTCCAAGTTTCTTCAATCTTTGTTATGAGTTCCTTCTTTTGCCCACCATATGTTTTGCCTACAGAGACTGCATTCATTGTGATCGTTGGATTCACAGATGCTTTGAACTCTTCCTCCTTCTTCTTCATAACTTCTAACAGCGGATCTTTTCGCACCTCAATCTCTTGTAAGGAATCTTTCTTTGTGCTGCTTTGGTCTACGGTCTGTTGCTGCTTCTTCTTATCGGATTCGTGCTTAGCCTTAGAGTCTTCTTTCTCTTTTGTTTTCTTTGCGGACAATGTTTCGGCTTTCTTAGTAACATCCTTGAGGATTTTCCTGGGTGTCGTATCCGAATCATCATCCTTTTTCGTATCTTTTTGCTTACTACGAAATACCGCTGCAGCGGAGAGCTTTTCTTCGATGCTTGCTGTAGCCGGTAGCCGAGTACTAATAGGTGCTGGCACGGATAGAGCGTGTGGGATGATTGGCGTGAAATCCATCGGTTTCAGTTCCTGTTTTATCTCAGCTTTAGTAGACAAAATGGAATCCGATAGACGTTTTTTATCCATACCTATTAGACCTTGTTTAGTATCAAGTGAAAGCAGTGGCAACGTTGCCGCAAATTCACCAGTTCTGAATTTTGCATCATCTTTATCATGGCTCAGAGTGGCATTGCCTGAAATTGTAAATAATTTTGAAGGCTCACTCACTTGAGCTTCCATTTTTGGTACCGCAAGACGATCTTGCGAGCTTTCATTATCATTAATAATGGCAGCTGCTGCTTTCGTTTTTGGGCCAGAATAATGTGAGAAGTACTTGGGGTGCTCTCTCGTTGTTAATGGTTCTTCAACATCGTCACTTTCGGTTTCATCCGTATCTTCGATCTCTTCTGTCTTTTTACTTGCAATTCTTCGCGTGGGTTTCTTTTTTGTATCAGCAGTATCCACAAAATTAGCTCCAAAAGGTTTTTGCCTCTTTTTTGAATTTTTCGTTGCATCCTCGTCCGGAATTTTTTTAACTTTCTCTTTACTATCGCAAAATGAATTCTCCTCTGCGTCATCAGCTTCTATTACCAATTTAGCAGCATATGTATCTTTACGTGGTGAAGCCCTAGCACCTACGAAATTCGGGTAGAATTTGGCGAGTTCCTTGTTGGAGTCATCACCATCTTCGACATCCTCTGTTTCGTCTGTTCTTTTACTGAATATTTTACGTAGTTTCTTCTTTCCTTCGAGATTTTCCGGAGTAGAGAATTCTGCCTTCGATTCACTGCCCTTAGCTGCAGATGTTCCGGAAAAAGTTTTTGGTTGCCTTTTCTTTGGACTTTTGCTGTTTTCTTCCTCTACTACAACAATCTTTTTTAATTTATCCTTATCATCGGTAGAATTTTCAGTAACGGCATCGTCATTAAAGGTATCATCAACATTGCGTACAGCATTGCCGAACGCTCCCTTACGCTTGAATACAACTACTCCGCTGTAATTTGTCGGGAAAAACTTCGATAATTCTCGGGGTGTAGCTGAAGTATCTTCATTCTCCGCATCAGCCTCTTCCGTTTCCTCATTTTTCTTAAATATTTTGCGAGGCTTTTTCTTATTATCTGCATTCTCTGTTGAATTATTGTCGGTTTTCGGTTCTATCTTTACCGGAGTATTTGCAGCACCAAATGTCTTCTGACGTTTCTTTGGACTTTTTAGATCTTCCTCAAATACACGTTTCTTCACCTTATCCTTATCTTTATCCTTATCTTTATCTTTTTCAACACTGGTGGTAGCACCACCAGAATCACGTTTATTGCGTACCTCAAATTCAAAAGGTTCAGGTTCTTTAAATTCATAAATATCTTCAGTACTCTCTGATTGAGTTGTTTCGACTTTGGCAGGTTCTCCTTTTATAGAAGACACACTCTGTGGTTCAGTTTTTATTATTTCTCGCTTTTTCTCTGGTTCCGAGATTAACTAGAAGAAAAAAACTTATTTGTTTTCTACATCTTATAAAAAGGTTTACTATATATTTCAGTAACATTGAAACTTGCATGATATTATATTATTACATTTTTAGTATTAAGTTATTATTAAAAAATTAAATTCTTATAATGAAAAATATCAAAAAAATTATATTTATTAAATTCAGTTTATTACCTAGGCTATTTATTTAATAATACAACTATGATGTTAATAATTTTTTATTTCAATACATCAAAAAGTTTAAAAATATCTTTTAATTAATAAATATAACATTTTATTAATAAGATAATATTTAAAGTGTAACTATTATTGACATTTATTTGTGGAAAGAATGAATGTACATCTAAAGTACATGTATCACTACTTTATATTCATAATAAATTATCTAATATATAATTAAAGTTAAACAATGAATGCAATCTTGATACCTTCTTTTCTGTGATATTCTCAGTCTCAACTTTTTCCTGTTTGACTGTTACAGTAGATCGCTCTTCCTCCTCTTCTTCTGCATCGGCTCCAGCATTAGTAATCTCTAACTTAACAGCTTTGTCAAAACCTTTGAGTTCGGATCTAATCTGATTAAGATCAAAATCCCTGCCTTTTGGTTGTTCCTCGTCACTTTCCGGCTCGGATTTGACTTCTTGCATTTTCCCAATAGTTTTCCTGAGCCTCCTACCTCGCCGTGGTTCTTCTACGTCCTTCTCTGCCTCAGCATCACTTGTCTCATCGATCTTCATGCGGCTTTCAGCCCTACGCCTTGCTTCCCGACGATTCCTTTCTTGCGCACCGCAGCCTTTCATCCGTGACCTTGACGGCACTTGAGCCGCCTCCGGCTCCGCGCTTGCGTCTGACTCAAGAGTGTCTGTGTCTTCGCTTTCCGACTCTTCGGCCACCGTAGTATCCGCATGTCCTGAGGTTCTTCTCGTACGCCTTGGTAACTCATTTAAAGATGATGAATCAGCATTACGTGTTAAACGCGTCGTTCTGTTCGTTGCTGTTGTCGCGGGACTTTTCGTGCGCAGAATACAGGAAGTAAGCGGTGATGGTGTTGTAGAGCGGATCACAGGTATACCCTCGTGATCGTCCTTGCGTGATTCCTTGTTAGGCAGAGACGGAGCACCTCCACCGGAAGGAGCGACGCTTTGCGCTCGACGGCGACTCTGAACTGCTGCGGATGAAGCTGCGCCTGTGCCTGCGTTTGGTGCTGTCGCCGTTTTCGAGGATTTTGTTAAGAGCGTGGAGCTCGCACTAGGAGTTTGTGGACGTGGAGTCGCTTTCGTGCGTTTTACTCGACCCTGTGCTTGCGTAAAGTTTTGAGCGATTCGAGAACCCTTTATCCACTCATCGTATCTGTAACCAAATAGTAACGAAATGTTGACGAATACATGCTTTTACATTAAGTTAAGAGAGGCAATTGTTTTTTATTAATCTGTGTGAAGGAATGTTGTAATTGTCAATGAATTTTTTTATGTTAATGTAAAATATTTAAGGGTTTGTATATGAAGTGTAATGTGCAAAAATCTAAGATAATATTATGTATTAAAATATTATTAAATAATATTTAAATGATAAAATAAATATCATTTTATTAAATAACTGAATTTTCCCCCTAAAATTTTAATTGTATAAATTATGTTTCCCTTGATTATATAAATAATAAAGTACTGAATGAAAAAGATTTTGAATAAATATCTTAAAACAAGATGTCAATGTTTATACAAGATAATTAAAAAATTTTTTTTTATTGTTAATAAATTTGATTTACACTTCTTTGAAATTTATAAAAGGTGTTTTTCTGTTGTTATTGTAATTGATATTTTCTAATTTTAAAGGACATATACATTTTAATTTATCATTACAATGCGTACCTGGTGTTCCATCCAGTATAGTGAACTAAGTATACAGCTTCGCTTCCGTCTTTTTCCATATCAATAACCTTAGCCTCATAAGTAACTTTAGATTCATGAGTTGGTCCATAATAAACTTTAAGTCTATCGCCAATTTCAACGGGACCTTTATAGCTAGGTGCGTACTCAACCGATCGTTCCTCAGGAGCTCGTCCTTTCTCACCCTCGACTTCCTTTTTCTTTCTACCTCGCTTCTTCAGTTCTTCATCGGTCATTCGCCTCTGTTTTGCAAAGACTTTTTTATCTGACTCCCTCGAAGGTGTTCTTGTTTCTCTAGTCTCCAAAGATGGACTCGGTTTGTTGGCTTTTACCACATCCTCCTTTGATTTAGATCTAGTTTTTGTGATATCCTCCTCTTTTACCTTTTCGTTTTCTTTCTTTTCCTGCTTTTTCGCCTCAGGTTTTTTCTTTTCTGGTATAGTTTTCTTTTTTGTCGACTCTTCTTTATTCTTAGCTGATGCTGTCGTTGTGGCAACAGCTGTGGTTGCTGCTTTGGATTTGACACCAACGCCACTTGACGGAGTCAATCTTGCCGTGCTCTTTTGTGACTTTTCACTGCTGGAAGACTCCTCTCCTTCAATATTAACATCACTTTCTTGGCCACTCGCGCTTTCTTCTGCTGGCTCCTCTTTTCGTTTCACTTTCACCTGGACCTTAAATTGTAAAACACACAATATTAGACAAAATATCAATGTTATAAATTATTTGAATTAAAATTAACAATATTAAATGACGTAGTAATACTATCTTTTTTAACACTTATTTACTTATATAGCCGTTTTACGTAAATATATTATAAAAATATTTTTATATTATTTATCCATTATGAGAAATAATTATTTTCCTTTTTATTGCATATGTTAATTCAACATCTAACATACAAAATGCTCACCACATTATAAGATTTTAAATAATTACATTCTTTGGAATATTCGAACCTTTAAATTTTTTCTATGTACAAAAAGGCTTAATATTTATTGAACTAGTGAATAAAAAAATATATATTATTCATTTTTAAAATAAACATTTTAATTGAAATAGGATTTATGTAAACAAGTTCATTATTTTAAATATTTACTCGACACATTAATTAAATATGCACTTATAATATGATTTTAAATGCTTTTCAAAGTTACAAATTTGATTTTATCATAATTTTTTATATAACGTTAAAAATGATTTTTTAACACTTCAAATAAACGATACTATGTTAAAATTAAATCTACCTGATTTCTAATGATAGTAAATACTATTATAAAATATAAATACATGTGTGGAGAAGTCTAATTAAATTATATTAATTATAATAAATAACAATTACATTACGTAATAGGATAAATGATAAATTTTACCGGCATCTCCTCTTCTTTAGGTATCGGCTCCTTTTTAATATCTCGTTTTTCTTTCTTAATATCTTCCTCAATCACCACAGTATTTTTTTTATCTTTCTCTTCATCTTCTTTTTCCGTTTTTACAACTGACTTCTCTTGAGTTGGCACTGGTGTATTTCGATCTTTATCGCGGATTAGACTACGACCTGGACGTTGTTTTCTTATGCTACCTCTTGGATGATTCACCATCGTGCAACCCAATTTTCTATAGAAATCTTCAAAGGAATGAAGAAATTTTTTGTAAGCTTGTTTCACTAAATTATGTGTTGATGAGCTATTATGCATTGAGAAGCTAAGGCGACGCGTTATCAATTTCCATTGATTTTGGTTAGTAACGCGATTGTACCCGCCAAGTTTGTAGACTGCACGAAATAATCTATACAGATCGATATCTTCATTGCCGATCATGGGACAATTATTTATGGGAGTTCCTCGGTCATCCATAAATTTATATAGTTGAGCAACAAAGTGGTCCTTTTCTTCTCGTGGCTCATCATCCGAACTCTAAAATATTATTTCGAATATGAATGAATGCACATTAAATAAACAGACATATCTGTTTGGGTAAAATGTCAAAAATTCCTTTTTTTTATTTGAGAAAAAATATTTTATCTCAAAAATAAAAATTATATGCTTAAAAGTAAAATAAAACAGTAATACTTTTAATTTCTTATTATTAAAAAAAATTTTAATTATAAATTTTATGTAACTAATAATAATAAAAGATTATTTTCTTTATATTTACTTTGTAAAATATAATTAAATTTAAGTGTAGTCAATAAATAATGTAGGACATAATTACAGAAATTCTCATGAGTAATATTTTAATTATTTCTAATTATGAATAATGAATAAGATTTTAATTAAAATATATAAGAATAGAATTTTCGTTAAAATAAAATGATATACAATAGTTTAAATAAAATAATCCTCGATAAAATTTAATTATTAAGAAGAATTTTTCTGTTATAAATATCTGCTAAAAATTAGAAATACAAAACTTACATCTGTGTCAAGTTCGCCATCAGAATCGCTATTCCCACTTGATACAGAATTTCCAAATAATGAATCTCGATCCCAATGAGGAGGCAATTCATTTTTCTCTAAAAATAGTAAAGCTTTTTCCACTGCTACTTTTAAAGCACTATTTTCAACTTTATTGACCAATTCCTTAGTAAATTCAGTAGCTTCTTTCTTCGGCACTGTATAACTAAAAAATTATGCTTAATATATATTTATTTCAACAAAATTATAACACCATTAAAATTAAAATACATTTATATTGTAATTCATAATTTAAATAATATTTTATTTTTAAAATAGAATATATAAAATTTATAAGTAATAGATAAATTATATTTCTATTGTTTTACTTAAAATAAAATTATAACAATTACATAATCGAAGAAAATAAAACATTTTTTTAGATTTAAATATTAAATCATTAATATTTTGGAGAATACATCATTTAAAAACAAAGTTAGTGTTTCTTAAGTTTAATGTTTAAAATACATTATTGATTAAAAACATAAATGAACTTACTATCTAGCATCTTTAAATGACCTCACAAGATAATCATCACGAACTCTAATTCTTACAGTATCTTGAGCAGTTGGAGCAACAACTAATCCAGGGAACCAGTTGTCTTTTTTCTTTTTATCCCCAAGTTCCACACAAACCACCCTACCAATTTCTGGTTCTGTTTCTGGACCTTCTTTACCTCCAGATCCAGATCCTGAATCATTACTACCTCTTGGAGCATCATCTTCATCATCACTGCTGTCATCCCTAAAAAAAAAGTTTAAGCGCATGTTTTTTCATTGAAAATAATTGTATCAGATTGTATTGGAAAGAAATATAATTTCAATGTATGGAAAAACATCTTTTTCTTTGTACAATTTCTAAATTAATTAATTAAATAAAATGGAAAATATTAAAAAATTTTAATTTTAAACCATGAAATAAATTTAATATATTATTTTCTTACCATATGATTATAATTATTACAAAAGAATTTAATTTTAAATGTATTTCATAATTTGACAAGTTGTCTTTGTTAAAAATAATTTCCAAAATATATACAAAAAATATTTATAGTTTGTCATAAGATTATTTATTATAGATTATAAACAAAATATTTTATTAACTGAGTTTGCCTAGATCTCCGCCCACGTCTTCCACCAATAACAGGATTTCCAAAATGTTCTGGATGTGTCAAAGGTAACTGGTCCAATGTTTCGCTTTCTGCAAAATGTCTTCCGCTCTTTAAACATAAAGCTGTTCTTCTCAATGTTGTAATATCTCCATCGTCAAACACAACTGTATACTGGCTGCAGTCCTGAATTTTAGTAATAGTAGCCTCAACAAATTCTTTTCTATCATTGTGTCTGGCATCTACAGAGGCACCCACTCTTAATGTCCCTTTGACCTGCTCATCAGTGACAGTAGCAGTACCCAAACCCTGTTTGTAAGTCACTCTACACTTGACGCTGCGCACAACCTTTCTAATCTTTGCCTCGCAGAAAGCTCCCTTATACTTGGCACTGACTTCAGTCCCCACCGACAAATAAGGTGGATCGTCCCCCTGTAAAACATTACAAGACATGACTCCACAATTTTAAATCCTTTCACCAAGAAGCCACTGCCAAATCCCAGCTGGACAATACTAATTTTCAGGATCTTGGGGAAGCGAAAGAGATCTTGGCGTGCGAGGTATCAACAGCAACAACTAAAGTCCGAGGCGTGCGAGTGCAAAAAATAAAATTTTTTGAAAATCTTGGACGCTACGTGGACAACATCGTCACGACTATGAAAAGGGGAGGCAAATTCTCTCCAACGTATCTGGGACGTTCTCACACATATACACAACCTTCCTCTCTCCTCCCTCTCGCGCACGTTTCAACTACGGAAGAGGAAGAGGAGCATCAGGACGAGCAGCGGTTGCAGCAACGGCCACGAGCGGATTTCTCTTTTGCTTACCAACATCTTAGCGCTCAACGTTCTTCCTCATTATGCGCTGCTGCTGTACCCTTGACCAGGGCACCACACATGAAACGATGTCGCACACTCCTTCGCTTCCTCACCCAGGTTTGCGCGCGCGTTATCCCGTTTATTTAGCCCGACTCTCACGCACTCGCTCCCGCTTACGTCGTCTTCTGGAAGCGGCGCGCGCGCCCGTATACACAAGCGCAATCACAAATCCAGAGAGCGAAAATCGACGAAGCTCTCGTGACGTTCACCGTTCAGCTACTCACACTGTTCACTCGCTCACTTTTTTTCACACGCAGAAAAGCAGCGGTAATGTACATACGTAACCCTTTACCAAAGAGTGCTGCGCCGCAAATACGTACAAATACAATATACACGATACAAGCTTAACTGTAGTCCGTAGTGTATCCTGCTGCTGCTGCTGCTTTAGCTTCTCCTTCCGTCGCCCCCTCGGTCTCGCTCTGTCTTTTTCTCTCCCCTTCTTTCCGCCGTTGCGCGCTGCGCTGCTGCTGCTTAGTTGCGGCCCATTCCCGGTATATTTCCCACTTTGATATCGCTGCGCACGCGAGTATGAGAGAGAGAGGTGTACAGCAATCGGAGACGTAACTTGTCAGAGCGACCTATAGCATAGGCAAAAGTGCGCCTGAGAGGGGCGAGAACATGCAATGTTGCCACTTTTACTTTATACTTTTATATACCAACAGAGATAAACGCGGCGACAGACTTTCTCTCTGTTTTCATCTCTGTTCTTTTTTCTTTCCTCGTTTTACTTCATTTTTTATATCGTCTCTTTACTGACTCCCTATTTCTTATACTGTCTCGAGTTTTGTGAATATTTAACCTATTTATAATTCAATTAAAGTGGAGTGCATTTATTTCATCAAACGTAGTCTCATATATAATAAAAATAATTTATTTCGAAAAATGAGACCAATAGTACAGTAGATGTACGCTCATCTTGCTTTATTCATTCAAAATCGTGTTTTATACTTTCTTGATTATAATCATAGACTGATACTTCTTTTTAATTTATTTTTCTAAGGTACGTGAGTTATTTTAAATTTTGGGTGCATACAATATAACATGTACTTTGCCTTTCCTTTTGAATTTATTATAGTGTGCGTGTGCTACTTTTTAGCGGGAGAAAGACAATTGAGATCTTGGCAACGTCGCTTTTCTCTCTCCCTCCTTTGTACACTTGCGCATTTGTGCTCAATAATCGAATACAGGGCTAAAATGTATTGTACTAATGTTCACACGCACATATGTGACTATGCTTGCCTGTTATGTACATGAGCGGGTACGAGAAAAATTTTTCCAGAATTGGGAACATTCTTTGTGTTCTAAAAAATTGTAATTCATGTTTCCTTTTTTATATAATATAATTTTTAAATAAATATAATTTTTTTTCTTAATTCAGCTACATGATATAAATATATATATTTTTTAAATAGAAAACAACAGTAATTAGTAATTTAAAAGGTACAGCATAAAAATAAACATTTTTACACGCGATGTTTGTGTACGTTTGTTCAAATATCGTATATATAAAAAGACATGGTAGATGAGTCATATATTATCCACTTGTTTGAAGTATTATGAAAAGATGAAAGTAATACCAAAAATAGATTGTTAATGTTTATAATTTATATTAAATATGTTTGAGTTTAATTACATCAGTTTTTATTTTCATCTAAATTGTTTTATCAATTTTTATCCATATTGACTGCAATGACAATGTTTTTAACTGTGCATTGTATCGAGAATTTATAATGTGATGAAATAAATACAAATGCAGTATTTATTTAGATATAAAATTATCATTATTAACCTTAAATCGAACAACATTGTCTTTGTCAAGACAAACGCAAGATTACAAAATTATCACTGTTCTAATGTTATGTAAGAAAAATTGTAAATCTAATATTTTAATTGATGTTTTACAAAAGAAATTTATATTTCATAAACGTGATAATTTTTAAGGAACAATGTTGTCTTCAACACATGCATGAATGTAAAATTGAAATATTATAAAATTATTAATTTTTTATACTTAATCATTTAATTCTAATTATACTAAATTATACCAAATATAATAAAATAATTATCGATGTACAACGTTCAATAGTTTTGATAATATAAATACATTTAAATGTATAAATGTTTTAAATTGTAAAAATAGAATTAAATTTAATTAAACAAATACTGTAGCCGTTATATTCCAAATCATAGTCTATGATTTAAATTGTTATACATTATTTATCTACAGTCATATCTGATAAGTAATTAGGTAATTATATTTTTTTTTCTGTTCTTGTTTCAAATCGGTTAATTATACTTTTATAACACAAGTACAAATTGACAAGTGAATTATTAATTTAAAATTATTTATGTATTATACGTATAATATATAATATACCATACTAATCTATAAATGGTAATTAAATATGGTATGCACTAACTTAAATTTCTAGATAAATATATGAATATATAAAATGAACTAATTTGGGTAAATACAAAATGTGCTCTTTAATTGAGGAAAAAGATTCCAAACTCTATTACAGATGTTAGATTAACTTTTTTATTTTCTATTAATCCGTCAATTAATTAACTATCATAATAAGCAAAGAAATAGTAATTCAAAAGAAGTTCATAGTTCAATGGTACTTGTCATTTAAATTTTTCAACATATGGATTTAATTTATTAGATTTCATCCAATTTATTACTCTTTTGATGTCAACATCATCAAAACAAAAAACCGCGTGTTTCTGGTTTCCATTTTCATAACACTGTCGAATAGCACGTGCGTGGCGATCTCGCAGGTCTATGTTGTTTGCGGATTCGAAGAATGAAAGGATTGGTTGTGAGCCATTGACTTGACAAATGGCTTAATGCCGGTTGTAAATTAAGTTCAGCAGCACAACATGCATTTTTATAAATTTGTTGAAAAAGAAACAATAATTATAATTGTAAGTTTAAAAAGTTGAGGATATAAAAGTTTTTGGAAAAATAAGAATAGGTCATTCAGTCAAGCATTACTAGAGCGTCATCAATGTCAAACAGAGAGATGTAAATAAATGATAAAATAATTTAAATTGATTGATTTGTAGGTTGAGTCATTCTAGTATTGATACTTGATGGATTAGTTCCAGTTTTTAATATAAAGAACATTAAAAAATAAAGTAAGTTATCAACATTAGTAAAAGTTCATTTTTTATATTATTTATAACTATTAATATTGTCTTTTTAAAATATTTTATATCATTTTATTGTCATTGATGATGAATTTTTATTATTTAATTATCTTGATTAACAATACAACACTGTATTTTAAAAATTGTTTATGTTTTTTATCTTTATTAAAAAAAATTACCTTACTAATGCTACATAGGTTATATGTATAAAATAATTTGATATAAATAAATTATGAAAAAGAATAATAAACAATATTTGGAAAAAATTATTTTATTTAAAAGTTTTTATTTTATATACAGGAGGTTATCATGAGTGGAATAGATTCCACAAATAATTCAAAAAAGTTAAATTCATTTTTTATTTCAAATTCTGAAAATAATAATGAAGAAAAATACAAGGATTATTTGCAACAAAAAATAAAAGATGAGAATCAAATTAAAAGAATAGCTTCTTCTGGAGCATTTCCGCAACAAAGTAAACCAGAAGGCAGAGTACTTGTTTTATACACTGGAGGTACAATTGGTATGATTAGAAATGAACATGGAGGTAATTTGATATATCTATACAAGCCTTTATATTATTTTAATAAAGTCAATTTGAAAAAATTCTGTAAAAATTAATGCATCATTTAGCTCTTGTACCAGTATCTAATGCTTTTATAAAAAACTTAAGAAGATATCCTAATTTGCACGACAAAGAATATGCTGAAGAAAGATTTGGACCAATGGGACCTCTAGTTTTACCGTATGTACATTAAGTCTTCAGTACAAAAAAAGAATGATTAGTTTTAAATTTATTTATAAAGAGAATGGCTTTTTAAATACTTATAGATATATATTAATGTTGATTAAGATAATATTAATTTTATTATTATTTTAAATTGTAAAGCAAAGAAATTGCCATAGGTATATTTATAATTTGTTTTTAAGATTGAGATTAAATTATTTTTAATTCAAAAAAGAAAAATACTTATTTTTAATTATAAAACGTTATTTCAATACTGGTATTTTAAATAAATGTATTTGATACAAAGTTTTGATATTTGTGATATAAATAAAAATATGATTAGCATTATTTATTAAAATATGAATTAATACAAATTATTAATTTTCTCTTCATATTTCTAAATTTATTATGTTTAAAAAATTATTAATTTACATTTTTGCATATTATTTTATTTTAATATGAGATCAAAGTAAATAAATATTTATTTTGAACAAGACAAAAATTTTGTGAAATTTTTTTGTAAAATAAAAATTTTATGCAATATGTATATAAATATATTTATCAATGTTATTTTATATAATCAAGTATATCATTTTTATAGTTTATCAATTTTAAGTGTAAAATAAGTTTATAAACGTATTTAAATTATGTATTAACTAATTATGTAAAACTAATGAAATTATGTTTATGAGATCATTATGACGATACAGTGATAGATTCATGAGAAATCATTGAAGTAACTGAGATAGAAATATATAAGCATTAATCAAATAATGATATTCATTTTACAGATTGACTGATATTGTTAATAGACGAATAATTTATAGTATACTGGAATACTCACCCTTGTGTGATTCAAGCAATATGAGAATGGACGACTGGATTCGAATAGCACGTGATATTAAAGTAATATTTCAACTTTAATTAATATTGAAAATTATACTTTATAAATATTTAACGATAACTTTTCGTTATGTAGGAATCTTATGAACGATTTGATGGTTTTATAGTTTTACATGGAACTGATACATTAAGTTATACCGCTTCCGCATTGTCATTTATGTTAGAAGCACTAGGAAAAATTGTAATATTAACAGGATCACAATTACCATTGTTTGATACGAGAAGTGATGGACTTGATAATTTTTTAACTTCATTAGTGATCGCTGCTAATTATAACATTCCTGAAGTGTGTGTTTTTTTTGGAACACGTCTTATGCGAGGAAATCGCACAATTAAATCATCTGTCACTGCGTTCGAAGCCTTTCAATCACCTAATACTGCACCACTTGCTATCGCTGGCATAAAAATAGATGGTAATTTTGCGTTTTATAAAGTTTATCATTATTATTTATTTCATTATTATTTATTTAAGATATAACTTCTAATATTAATTAATAAATGAAACTAAATTGTATTTTTAATCGAAATAAATACTTTTAGTTGATTATCGGTCAATATTTCGAATGTGTACATTGGAAAAATTTCACGTTCATACAACATTGAATGAAAAAGTCGGTCTTCTTCGTTTATTTCCTAGTATAACTGCTGAATTGGTGAGAGCTTTTCTTTGCCAGCCTATCGAAGGTATAGTTCTACAAACTTATGGTGCAGGAAATGTACCTTCGAATCGAGAAGATATATTAACTGAATTTAAAGCAGCGGCAGATCGTGGTGTTATAATCGTTAATATTAGTCAATGCCCAGAAGGTAGCGTATCATCTATGTATGAAGTTGGAAAAATATTCATGGAAGCCGGTACGTGAACTTATTGGTATGATTTAGATTAAAAATGAATCATGCCTATAATCGATTCGATGTGAAATCTAAGTAAATTTAATAAAAAATTTTTTTAATTGTTGTATAAAATGACTAAAGAAAATTTTCATTTCGTGTAAATTTGTAATATTTCAATTATAGTTTAAATTATTTTTATTATTCTATTATAAATCTTGAAAAAATAACTCGATTACATTATTATTAGCTTTTTCCATAGATTGCATTTTTTTTTTAATTAATTTTTATATTTAAGATACTCTTATAAAGTTTTATTTCATTTTTTATTTTATATCACTCCCTTCCTAAATATATAATAAATATTATATTTCATGTATCAGGAGTAGTATCCGGTTTCGATATGACTCCAGAAGCAGCTCTTACAAAACTTGCTTATGTACTATCTAAATCCGAATGGGACACAAAGACAAAACGTATGATGATGGAAACAAACTTGCGTGGTGAAATGACTACTAAAAGGTCAGACACTATGCAAGATTGGGATTTAGTTGACTCTATTGGTAGATCATTACGCATAAGTTCACCAACAGAATTCAAAGAACTTGGTACCATCTTTTTTCCAGCGATGTTAAGTGCAGCTGTATTAGCAAAAGACACGGTCAAGTTAGATTCTCTTAAGAGATATGTAAGTTTTATTTATTTTTACATGAATTAATAAAATAAAATTTTTATGTTGATCGTTGTTAAAATAAAATAATATTTGTATTGAAGTTATTAAACAACGCTTTATAAATACACATGAAAGGTGTACTTTCTGTAAAAAAACTAATATTTTCGTATAATACATTTCAAAGGTTTAATTGACGGTAAATTTTTATTCTTAGTTTGACATGGTTGCTCTATTTCATGATGTTATTTACACGAGTGAGTTAGATAATATCAACTATGTCAGAAAGCTTAGTTAAAATATATTCGAGTTTTTTTCTACGGGACTAAATTATTCAATATTATTATATGTTCATATTCGAAATGATATGCACCTGGAGACAATAATTTTAGTTAATCCATATTTAACTTATTGTTTAAAGAAGATGCAACAATATTTAGCAGCATTTAGGTCTAACAAATATTTACTCTTATTTTTACAACAAAAATTTCATAGTATATTTAAAAAATTTTTTCATGTAAATATTTAAAATTAAAAATTTACGAACATAATTTTATCAAAAAAGGGTGCAGATGTTTCCCAATCAAATGCTGATGGTAGAACGGCTTTGCATATTGCCTGTTGTGAAGGTGATATCTCGATAGTTCGTCATCTTTTGCAAATGGGAGCGAATGTACATATTAAAGATAGATTTAATCGAACACCTTTGACAGATGCTATGGAGTATGATCATCATGAGGTATAGTATACATTGAATACATTGAATTTTCATAAAATTATCATTATGTCTAATTTTCATTAATAAGTATTTCATAAAATTGATTTATTGTTAAAAACTTGTACATTGGAAATAAGAAAATTATAAAATAAATACTTTAAGTATAATATTGTAGAAATTTCAATTTTATCTTATATTTACATATTTAAGAATAAAATATGCTATTTCATTATTAAAAATGTATGCACTTTAATAAATATTATTTAAAAATTAATATTTGAGTATCAGAAGGAACGATTAAAGCGATGGATAACGAATTAAATAAATTAATGACTCGACATCCGTAGAAATCTAATTTTGTGGAGTTAATTAATTAAAATGAAGTAATTAAAAATTAATCTTTATAATCAAATGAAATAACATGACCTCTTTGTTATATTGCGAGCTGTTGATGAAGTTTACATATGGAAATTTAGTCATTTACAATTTTTTACAGATTATAAAGTTGCTTGTCCAGTGTGGCGCTCATCTACACGAGCAGGGTTGTCTCGTCGGCGAGCGTATGTGTTGTGCCGCGGCCGCTGATAACCTGGCGCGATTAATTTCGTATCATCTCGCTGGGGCTGATTTTTCGCAGAGCGATATCTCGGGGCGCACAGCGCTTCACCTCGCCGCTTTACACGGTCACAACAAAGTTGTGCAGTTTCTCCTGGAACACGGTGCCGAGGTCAACGCACGCGACCTATTCGGGCAGACTGCGAGTGATATCGCACGCGATGTTGGATGTAAAGATCTACTCCTAAACGCGATAAAAGCTAGAATAAAAAATTGATAGATTGGACGAGGGATCATCCATAAGATTAATATTAATTAAATGCGACACGTGTTTGAAAGGTATTTGTCGATTTTGACCATAAATGTACGTGTGCAGGTGCAACACAGATTGGTATGCCGAGGCCGGTCCTTGCTTACTTTAACGTAACTGATATAGATTCTTCGTACAATTATTTATCCGAAGAATAAATCGAGTACGTATAAATAGACGAGTTACATATATTTAGCACGTGTGAAAGCCTTTGAACACACATTTTACATACGTATTAGCGCATATTACAAATTCCATATTCAAAATAAAAAACGATCATAAAAGATTATTATAAAAAATATAAATTCAATTTATTAACTAATAATTCAGACGGTACTTTATTATTCCTTTATTTTTAGACCAATTTATCATTATAGAATATTTTTATACACATTTTACTAGATTAAAAAAATTTTTTTAATATAAGAAATTATAATTTAAATAACACAAAACAATATACAAATAATTTATTAATAAATTATATGAATTAATTTTTATTAATTTTAATTAAAACAGAGTTATTTTAAATTTATTATAAAAATTAAGGTATTTAATATTGATTTATAATAAGAACAATTTCTCTAGTGAAAAATCTGAAATCTTTCATAGAAAGATTTAAATCGTTAAACAATAAATTTATAAAAATATAATATCATTATGTTAAGATCTTAAAATTCTTAAACGAAACATAATAATTGATTCAAAGCAAGAAAGGATTTATAATCTAAAAAAGACGAACATTTTTTAATCTTTGGTAGAAAGTATTTTGATTTATGGTAAGAACATTTTTGTTTGAAAGAAGTATATAAAGACAGAAAGAATACAAAAAATATTTGTTAAATAGATGCTTATGATAGATAAAAATATTCTGGAATACGTAATAATATAAAAAATAAAGAGATACATTAGAAATAAAACCAGAAACAATGTAATAAACAACAAATGTAATTTAATATCAAAGGCAGGAAAAAAATTTTTAATTAAAACAAATATATAAGTAAAACGATGAAAACAATGTAGAAGAAAAAAAAATCATGAAAAAAAAGAGATGTGGGAAAATAAAGGAAATATAAAACAAGAAAAACAATATTTTTGAAGAATATTGGATGATTCCAGAGAGATATTGCAAATAAAATTATAAGAAAGTTGAGGATTTTTGTCAAGAAAGAAAGATTATTAAAAAATATGAATAGATACAAGAATGAAAGTTTAATAAAATTAAAGAATGCAATTGAAATAAAAAACATACCAATGAAATGATTAAAAGAGAATAAATGGATATATGAATAAGAAAAAAGAAAAAAGTAAAATATGGATGAAAATTTTGACTTGATCGAAAATAGAAAACGAGTCAAAATAGTAAAGAATAAATATATGCAAAAAAAAGAATAATAAAAATTGGTATGCAGGAATGAGATAGAAGAAAGATTGATAGATGTTACAAAATTTTAGAAAAATATACAGCATGTATTGCAGAAAAAGGGAAAGGGTCATTAATAAATGGAGAGACAGTGTTAAATACAAGATAAGAAAGAAACATATAGAAACAATATATAAATGTAAAATATAAAAAAGTGAAGCCTTCATCAGATGTACCTATTGTTATAGAATTCAGTATTTTCTTTGATAATATGATGTATATATAACTGAGATAACGAACATATAGCTATTTTAATTAGAATGAATCCCTTGTTAGATAGAGAATTTGGTTTTATATACAATTTGAAATAAATATATCAAGTTTTATATAAAAACGTTTGTATAAAACAATTTTCCTTTTTCATACAAGAAATATATATTTGATATATGTAATAGAATGATTTAATTTTAATCACTAGAGTGGTACCGCACATGAATTAGACTGTAATTAAAAAATATAATTGAAAATTATTTATTTATTTACTTTTATTAGATTGTTTTCTTGAAGTTAGATTATATACTAAATTAAATAAATTTTGAAACTAATTTCTTAGACCCAGTAAATCTAAATTTATTATTGTTTATTTTAATTACTAATACATATTTTTAAAATTCCAAATCTTTCAATTTTTTTAAATCAATTTTTTAATGAAATTTACGATATTAAAATTCAGTTTTATGAATGATTAAATTTATACTATTTTGAATTAAATAATTTTAAATTAAATAGTTTAAAAAAACAATTATTCTAAAGTTTGAAAATATTGTCGTTAAATATATATCAAATGTAAATAATAATTTCTTGTATAATAAATGTACTACATTACAATGTAGTTTGATTAAAAAAATGTTTAAACGTTAAAATTACTTTTTATATAGGCTACAAAATTTATTTTAAGCATTTAAGTTAAACCTTAATTTTATTTATTTTGTTTGTCATTTATATTTATTTTAAATAGATATATGTATCGTTCCATTTTAGAATTTTATGCCCTGAGACTTCGTTGATAAAGATAATTATGATCGCAATTGTGATGTGAAAGTAGAAAATAAGTGACTTTAAGATTGTTCGTTTGAATTTTTATTTAATTTTTCTATGCACGTGTATGTACACACACACGTTTTTACAAAAATACAAAAGTAAAGCTTTACATTTTGATTATGTGATTGTGAATTACTGATTGATCATAGAAAGTTTACAAATCTTTTGCATTTAGGCCGTTGCCTATAAGCAACTTACTTATATAAGCTCTTATTTTGTGATTACTGTTAAATATTTTTCGATTATTAATTAATAAATTAATTTAATAATATCTTCTTGATGTAAACATTGATAAAAATATGTGATTGAATATATCCTCAACTGTGATGCGTATCGTACGAAGAAATATAGTATTTTTGTATTTTCTTTAAAAAACCTTTTGAATGTAGATAAAAAAATTTTTTTTGAGATCCAAATTATGGATATATTAAAAACTCATCTAATAAATGTAATATCTATTTTTTCAAATAATGTTAATTGTGTTTATAAATCTTTTTTTACAAAATATTAATCGAATTAAATTTAGTCGTTTTAGTGTTTAAGTTTTTAAAAATAATAAAATAACTTACAATATAATTATTTAAGTCTTGTTGATTCTTATTGCCTGGATTATTTTTAAATACCGATCATTTTTAATATATTTTTTATGATTTGTTGACTTAAGGCGCATTCTTTGTATACTGTAATGCATTCGTCTGGTTCCATGACTTTGCGACCTTTCCATATAGCGTCTTTTATAACTGTACCATTTGTTGCATTATTAATCCATGTATGACTGTAAATAGTGTTTAGTAAATAAATGTATATATTCATTATACATATATATATATATATATATATATATATACACATACAAGGGTACAGAATTAATTGGTTATTTAAAAGACTATATAACATTTAATACTTAATATATTTAATATAAGATTCTTTTTTGTCACATATGAGATGTTAAAGAAAATCTTTTATGCTAAAAAAGAAATATTTTGATGCATATCTATTTTAATACAAACGTCTATTTTGTAAACGAAAATAATTTTTTTTTACATCAAGAGGCTTTTTATGATATTGAATAGACACTATTATTAATGTGAGACATACGATAGAAATTCTTGGTATAAAAATAATCGATATAATACTTTTTTTATTATTACAAAACTTATTTTTTTTTAAATAACAATTTATTTTAAATATATGTTAATGTATAAAATTAGAGATTTCAATCTTAATATAAAAAATTTTCTCCTTTATACTAAATTAAATTAATTTTCTCTGGTCATAAAAAACAAAATTTTAATTGAATGCTCTTAAACAACATCAAATAAATTCTAACAATATTTTATGTAATTGATAGGTTACTCATCTGTAAAGAAAATAATTAGGCTATCATTATTTTAAATAAATTAAAATATCAAATATAAATTCATAAATCCATGAAAAGTTAGATGTCATTGCATTCTATTTATATGAATGATTGAGTTTTATCTATATATGTATAGTGGTATACACATGTAATTATGTATGGGAAAAGCTTTTTACATAAAATTATTCTAGTGGTGGCTAGATTCAGTAAACTGTAATAAATATTTCAGGATTTTTTCTATTAGGGCTAAACAAAGATATAATTTATACATTACATGGATAAGTCTATATGTCTAGTCTAAATAGAAATTAAATTATTAAAATGAAAATAGTTTATATACCTGGATATATCGTCAATTATTTTTTCTATATTAGATGGATTATGCGAATGAGTTGCCGATGCGACAGCCTTGCAAATAATACACTGTATACATGGTGTTACTTGGTTGTTTTGAAATAAAATCTCATTGATCGAGTCTTCGAGAAATAAAAAATCTAATTCTCTATTTGTTCCTAAATTCATTTAAAATCAATTTAATAATTTAAAAAGTTTATAACACAATTTGAAAATAAAAATTATATTCAGTTGGTTAAAAAAAAACTTCGTTTTTTAAGATAATATTTATATTTTCAAAACTCCTTTACAAGAAGCAAACCAAAATTTTATTGATTCATTAAAAATTGCTTCTCAATTAAATAGTACGTAAATTTATTTATGAGAAAAAATAAAAATCATTACATTTATATATTTTATAAAATGACATAGTTAAATTAAATAAATTTGTTATTTTTAAATTAAAAAACTAATATTTTACTTTTGTGTTCCTTGCTATAATTTGAATCTGGAGGATGTGTGAGTTGTTTTTGTTTTAAGAACCAAGGAAAAACTGTTGTTGTTAGTAGTGTAATAACACTTAAGATTGCCAAAGTCTTTGGATTAATATTTAACGAAGGTACAAGTATTCCGCTGTTATCATTTTTATCACCCAATGGAATTGATAAAAATGGTAATGATAAGTCCAAAGCCATCTAAAAGAATAAATTGTATACAAAAGCCTTTAAATTCTTATTCCTTATAAATTTTAAATTATTTATTTTATTTATCAAGCTTTTATTATATTTTCTATAAGAATAAAATTATGTAAGCGAAAAATATGAAAGAGCATTTTTTAATAATTGTTTGAAAACGCAATAAAATTTATGTTAAAATTATTTGTTTAACTTTAATCAGTAATATAATGTTCATTTATCATTTATTAACCAATAAAATAATATTATGACTTCTATAAAATCTTACATATATTCTATATTTAATTATTTCCACAAGATTTCTTTATTTTCTTATTATGAAAGAACTACTTTATAGAATTTAATTTATATCGCAGTGTTAGAACATCAAATATTATAGTATGGCAATTTATATAGTACTTTTAAGTTACTTAAATCACTTTTATTTGCAAAACTCATATGTCTATTTAAATTTTATTATTAATATTTATTAAAGTTCTACTAGATTTTAACTACTGATTTTATATCTAAAATTTACTCACCTCAATTTTTCCAGAATTTGTATTGAATGAAATAAATTTTGAATTTCTAGTTGTACCAAAGATTCGTTTGTTCGACGATTTTCCGTTTGTTGGCGGAACAATATGAATTAAGTAAATTAACATGGATATCAATAATAAATTTTTCTTCATTACTTTAATGTCAGATTTCCCTATGTACTGAACGATATTAAATGCATAAATCTTTTAATTTGTTCAATACTATAAATTATTTATATCGTGAAAGTATCGGAATGTAATAAGTATTATATTATGAAATAATAATATACATTAATTGGTGTAGAATTTTTCTAAGTGGTATTCGATTCTATATTTATATTTATTGATTTATATAATATTTATAATTGATTACTGATAAATGTATCCAAAGTTGGAATATAATAAAACCAATCTATTTGTATATATGTATTAGTATATAACTTTTAAGAGTTAATTTTTTGTAATTTTTATATTTGCATTTATAAAAATTGATTTAATTTAAAAAATACACAAGTTCCACCTTTTTGCACTTTTTACACTTCCTGTTTTATAATTAATGTACGATAGTTGTATATAATTTCAAATATTTATAATAAATATTGAATAGCCCAGGGATAAAATAGATTAAAAATTAATTAAAAACTTATTAGATGATTTAGATAAATTAATTATGACCAAAGCAAAAACACAAAATGCTGAAACTGAAAGAAATATTGATTGCACATTCATATGTCTGATTAATAACGAATTTACCACTTATATTTTTAACTCTGGTAACTTACTGGTTCCGCTTAGATTAAGCTGTTTTATTATTCTTTTATCACTACATTCACTTAATCACTACAATACATTTTCGGTGTTATATTTTTTATAAATTTGAAATGTTAACTTAAAATAAGATGATTTTCACTCTTATTGTAAACAAAAAAGTGTAACAAACTTATTTCAAAAGTTATTTTAGATTTAAATTGAAATATGCACTCCCAAGTACAAGTCTTAATTCATAAGTACTAATTTCAGCTAATCTACACTTCCAAATAAGCGCTAATTATATGAATAAAGTTAAAAAAATGTTTAACAAAGAAGTCATTAGACATCTCTAATTAGCACAGAGACAATAAATTGATAATAAGTCACATCTACATTGTATTTAGTGTTTGCTTCGACTAAGATTTTGTTTCGTTGTAGCAAGGAGAACGACTCATCGACATACTCAAGTGTAAGCGCGCTATGTACCGGTTTCCAACCCTTTCCAACGCCTTGAACGAGAAAGATAAGATATGCACAGGAATTTTTCGACATTATTCACGTCATATTCAATTTTTAAATTAATGATCCTAGTTCCGTGCAAGTTGCATTCCTGTCTTACTTTTTTCGCGTATCTAATGAGTGAATGGCAATTTTTGAAGCGATTAAAGTATAAGAGCAGCGTGTCGGGCTGTTTTCACCTCCTAGGAAATAAGTGAAACTACATTTAAATAGCCTAAGACTTTCCTCGAGTGATATTTTTTCTGAGCAGCACGCCAGAACGGATTTGTATGCAATGTTGTTACATTATTTTCCCTTTTTTCTTTTCTAATCTTATTTTGCAGTTTTAATTTGTATACGATTTTATCAGATATATCATTTTTTAATATTATACATATACCATAATCATTTAACAAATTTTATTTCAGTCCGAAAATATTATTTGTTTAAGTATTTTATGAACAAAAGTATTATCTAGTTATAAGCAAAATAATAATTTCATATTTTAAATTTACTTAATATTACCATAAATGCATCATGTATTTATTTTCAAGAAGTTTTAATCATATCAAATTGGTAAGATATAATTAGAAAAATTTAAATTGAAAGAGAAAACGAATTATGATAACAGATTTTACTTTAAAATGAATAAAATCTTTATAAAGATTTATAAAGTATAATTCTGAAATAAAAAAACTTTTTACTAATAATACGAAATAATTATAAACATATTTTAATTGTTCAGTAAATTAATTGAATAAATTGTTTAATTGAAGAAATGTTTTACAAGCATTTAGTTGAAACATTAGCAAACAAAGATAATTATGGAAATTCACTTATAAGAAAACAAATTAAAACAGTTTTTGATTCAAAGGAATTTTTTATCATTGCTTAATTTTTACTATTATATGCCATATTTTTTAATAACATATGGTAATTCTATTAATTTAAAAAAATTATTATATGATATTAATAAGATCAACCATTACACGGTTTATTATGTTGTTTATATTATAAAAGTGGACAATAAATCGACGTTAATCGTTCTACATCAAAATTTTGATAAATTTTAGAATCAACTACATCAAGCAGTTATTCAAAACTATAATATCTTTATTTTTGATGAAAATTTCAAGTTAATTATTTATTTTATATTATAATAGTAAAAGACATAATTAGAATTGTACATGTATTCTGTGAGAACAGTTTCACTTTTTCACTAATTACATATTAAATAGCGTTAAATATAAACGAATTATTTATTTTCTTCAAACATGAAATAAAATTAATATACAGAATTAATTTTAAAACATTTTACAATTAATTTCTAATTTTATCAGAGTTAAATTAAAATATGTAAACGTAACAAAAGATCATTTAAATTTAGAATAAATTATAAAAAAGAAATCTATTATATTAAAATCTTATTAAATGGAATAATCAATATGGCATTTAAACAATTTCATAAGATAAGTAATAAATAATGTAAGTTAATGCAATAATTGCATTTATAAAGATGAAATGATTTTCGCAGTGAAAGTTCAATAATTATATCAATGTATACTAACAAAAATAATTACTTTCATAATTAGTTAATATTAATTAACTTCCTTTATTAGTTTATACAATTATTATTAAAAACTTTCTGTTTTTCACTCAACAAATTGTTAGGAAATATAGTTTCATTCACAAAAAATGAAAGTAATCTAAAAAACTCGTACGAAAAAGAAAACGAAAGCTTCTTGAGCCTTAAAGTCAACAAACCGCTAGAATCTAACAATACGCGTAGGTATAAAATTGTGGAAAAATTGGCGAGAGTTAAAATAATTTGTGAATACATCACTAATTTGTTGTTTTTTACATGAAAATAATTTTTCTAACTCTATTTTGCAAGATATAATATTTTATGTATTAAATCTTGTACTATCAAAACTATAATTTTATGCTAAAAATTCTTATATTTTCAATAAAAGATAAAAATTTACAAAGTATTTATACAGTATTAGATGATTTAAAATTATTTAGAAAATGTTTATACAATTAATATTTTGTTATGCCATTTTTTATTTTTCTCCTTTTTGAAAATTTTTTTGAGAGTTAATAATAATTACTAACTTTATTTTTTGTAATAAGGAGACTAGTTTTTTACGTTTAATTTTTAATCAATATGCATTAAAAATTTCAATAATTATAATTTTCTAAATTTTTTAATATTAACAAAAATCAATTTTCTTTTGTTATTTTTATGAAATATGTTTCGAAATTTTTATTTATGATGAAAAATAAAATAGAATATTATATCTTAATCAATGAGATCAATTACATTAATGAAAAAAATATTAAAAATTAATAGCTTTCATTTATTCCTAATTTAAAATGTAGCAATTTTATTTTTATTCAGAAATTAGTTATAAAATTCCTTTAATTTATAGTATCTATTTTACAATAAATCGAAATAACTTAAAAATAATGATACTATCTTTTTATATGCTATTATTGTTATTACTATGCAAATATAAAATTTTTTAAATAAGATTTAAATATTTCATTTGTTTTGAAGTAAGATAATTAAAGAATATGAACATTTCGCTAACAATAGCGATCATAAAGATTAAGAAAATTCTTTGTGTCAAAAATTTTTTTGTAACATCTCTTGCACCTTTTTTTAAACATTATTTGAAATGGATATAAAGTTCATCCGACTATTGTTACAAAATTTTGACCAAAATTAAAAAATTAGGGTTATTTTATTGCGAAAATAAATGATCGCTTTAGAAACATCTATATCTATTATAAAAATAAAGTTTTCACTACATATGCGGCGACGGGGAAGCCTCACGTGAAATCGAAAGCATACAAATAATGTTGAAGCAACGTAATATTTTATCAAAAGACGAAACATGCAAATTGATGCTGTAATTATCCGTGTTAAAATTAGTGACAGGATAAACAGTATGCATAACGCGTTAAAAATCTCGGTGAACTATCATACCCGAAACATTGCATAATATACGTCGAGTCCATAGAGAAAGACCGGAAGTGCGTGACAATATGGAAGGCAGGAATCCCCTTGTTCTTCTAGATCTTCTTAATTTCGTTTCTTGCCTCGCGATGTCGTAAAAGTCGAATTATTTCGGGATGCTTGTAAACAGACGAGAATTCTGCGGACAGATGAGCACGAGCGTTACGCATCGGCTGTGAAAGGGACGAATAACGAAAGCGAAACCGAGGAGGCAATTGTCCTCGTATCGCCTCACGCCGATGTACAAAACGACGATGCCGCGATGCATGACTATATATAATGGAGCTACCTGGGCTAAGAAACTTCAGTGACAGCTTCAAAGACGCACGCGAGGTTTGCTATTTTTTATTTTCTTTAGCTTGTCCGACATCTTTGAATATTATTTTGGTTGAACCTAATCAAGAGACGTAATTTTTTAATCGAAGATACAAAGGCGATAGGTAAGATCGTGTCCTTATAATTATTAAGAGTAGAGTACGCTAATAGTTTTTAAATTCTATAAATAAAATTGTTTTATATTATTTAAAATTTTTTTAAACGTTTGTCACGTAACTGGTTATCTTGAAATTAAAAATTCTGAGCTCCAAACAGTATTATTAGTATCATAAGAATAAAATAGACTTTGAAGTGAGAAATAATTTATATGCATTTTTGCGATTGGCTTTTACTGTACATTAATAACTAAATATCGCACAAAAGATTTATAGTGCTTTTATGAGTAACTCACTATGTATCAATAGATTTTATGAAAACCAATTATTACACTGATCGTATACGAAAACTCAAAAACATTTCTTTAGATGATCAAAATGAATGTCAAAACACTGCTCATAATAGGCTTTTTAATCATATCTGTTTCTTCCCATCCAAAGTTCGACGATGGAGGGTAAGTAATTCTTATAAATTGCTAACTAATCAACTTTCTAGTTTGAATTACAATATTAATTAATAACCATTATTCAGTTTTAAACCTAGTTTAATTGATTACGCGGAAAAATCTGCAAAAGCTCAAGATCAAATCGCCTTAGCTACTCATTCGAAGTCTCGGAATGATGCGGATTTATCTAAAACTGCTAATGCTTTGAATGATCGAACTCAAGAACCTCGTTTTGGTTTTACTAACGTAGGAGACAACACTGTAAGTATTTCCAATTATTTTAACGAAAAAATAATGCTTGCTTACCATTATGTAAATCATGCAATAAATATTTTCAAAATTTTTGGATCATTATTAGTTGCTTAATTATAAAATAGTTTTTCTTTTTCAAATAATTGATTATAACGTATAAGATATAAATAATTTAATTAATAATTTTATTTCATATGCAATAATCATTATTTAAAAAAACTATGTTAGTAATATATTAGATATCCACGTATACAGTACAAATTACTTTTATAAATAATTTAGTTTTATCATTAATTGTACGATCGTTTAATGTGTCATTGTTTTGTCTCGAAAAAGCACTATTTACTTGTGTATGTGTTTACTAAAAATTAGGGGTACGGAATCTCCAGTTATGCACCAACAAAAATTGATTTAGGAGGACTTCTACTAGGAGCTGTCATAGGTATTGGAACGATTTTGGTAATACCAAAGTTGCTTTACGTCTTATCAGGAACATACGGTGCTTACGCTAGAAGTAAGTAATTATTTAAAAACTAAATATTTTATAGTATATACTTACGTACAAAGATTTAATATTATGAAATTGAGAGGGTATAATAGTAGAAAAACCTAGAATTAATTTCATAAATTTTAAACTTTTCTACGTAATAAAAATTATTGATTATTTGGAAAATAATCATTAAAAATATATAGAATTTTTTTCTGCTTATTCACTATTGTTAAATGCAAATATTAGTACTTATAACTTTTTATAAATTCATGTATATCATACGAATTTAAAGAAATTTATCCTGCACAAATTAAAAATTAGTTAAAATAATTAAAAAATTAGAAAGTCAAACTAGAAAAAGCGTTTTATATGTTATAAATATTAAATTACAAATAAGTATTGAAAAATATTTTACTCGTTAAAAGATGCCTTTCAATCAAAATTACTCATCGAATAAACGGGTAATAAAAAAAAAATAACAATTGTTTTGAGATGAAAAAGCCGTCTTGTTCTTAATAAGCAATATTTAGAACTGTTCATTCCACGCCAAGTTTGAAAAACGCTTCTATAAGAAAAAAATTAATATTTTTAAGAATATTTTCTCAACGCATAATAAATAGGCGATGACGGTGGCATAGCCCAGGTGATGACGAGGTTAGACGACGCACTCGCTCGGCACGGCATCGACACGACGACTTGTATGCAGCGCGTCGCCTGCTCTTACTCCAAGCAGGCGGCTGAAGCTATGCAGAAGCTCGGTTCCGAAGACGATGCTAGTGTCGAGGCTGTTTCAACCTTGGACAAGTTCGTGGATACGATCTCCTCGAACCAAATGCTACGTACCGCACTCCAGGGTACGGCCATACAAGAGGCGTTAGAAGCCGGCCGCAACGGTCAAAATTGCTCTCGGGTGTACAACCAGTGCGGCTTTTCCACGGAGACGGTGCTCATGATGTTGGCGAAGGTTGCGGCTAACAATATGGCCAATGCCAAGACCGCTACGACCGCGTGATCATATCTAGTTTTGATGTTAGATAATTTTTTCGCTCGCCGTTGAAATGTTTGTAAGCGCCGAGAGAATTTTTTATAATACACCAATCGAAAAGCGATTACGTTTAACCATTGCGAGGACGAATATTGCGGTAAACTTTTTAATACCCCAAATTTAAAAAGCTGCGATATATTAAATACTTAAGTAATAAAAGTCGTATTGTATTATTCTAATTATTATAACAAACCTTACGAAAAAGAAAATCATGTTTTATAATTGTTATTCTTAATATTTATTATTTATAATATTGTTCATTAAAAGTTTGTAAATTGAATTTTTTTTCAATAAATTTAGCAAGTATCAGATATTTATATTTACAAATATATTGTTAAAATTATTTTATTAAATTTCAAATTCTGATATTCGATAATAATATTGTAGATTATGTCATATTTGAAAAGATTTAATCATATTGTGATTCAACCATAATGTAATTTAAAATTTATTAATGATTTTGCAAAATGATCGATAGGAATAAAAACTGCACTTGTATTACAAAAATTCTCTCAGCGCAAATATTATTAATATACACTAAAATTGTATTAAAATTAATTCAGTATTCAATTACAGTTATGCCAAAAATATTTTATTTGTTGAAAAATAATGCTCTATGAATGTAGGTATATTAGGATTTGTTACGTAATATCGAAGTTAATTTAAACTTATTACTTTGAAGATGAAGATAATAATACTTCTAAGCCTGCCATTGTTTGTGGGTGCTGCCATGCAAAAAATAAACACATTGTATTTTGAAATATTTGAATATTTATATGTATCAATAATTAAAGTTAAATAAAAATTACTATTCGTATGAAAAAGTCGTATATCATTCATATATTATAAATATTTACATACATTGTGAACGTTATACATAATATTATTGCAAATTCTAAATCATCGAAAATTCTATATAACTTCTGTCTTACTATTTATATTTTTTTATAATTTTAATCGATACAAATATATATATATATATATATGTACGTATATATCTTTATATTGTTATTTATTATAAAATATTCTTCTCAAGAAGAAGTCTTCTTCAATAAATACGCTTTCGTGTTTTCATTATACACACATATTCTTTATTGTCAACTACAAAAAATAAACTTTAAATAGAGGGGATTATTATTATTATTAATCTGATAATAAAATTGAAGATGATATAATGGAATTTCTAATGAAAATAAATTTAATATATTTATATTTATATCAAATAGAATTCCAAACTAGTATATAAGTAAATATTTATTATTCTAAAAAATTGAGACTAAGGTCAACATGTTTTGAGTGATAATATTTTTTACACTATCTAAAATTTAATAGTAATATAAATTTTCAGTTTTGGTTGCTTTATTTTATTTAATATATTTTAGTTGTATTTAATCGATGTGAAGGATATTTTTTTAAATACTTTTACTTTCATACAAGAATAATCAATAATTAAATAAAAGTCCCTCATTTCAAATAACTATAAATAGAGTATTTTCATAAAAATTTGCTATTTTGTCTATTGTCTTAATATTAATTATTGTTAGTTAAATGGTTTTAATTTGAGGCTTTCCAAAATAAATCCAAAAGAACATTTGTGTAATTATTACAAAAATTGACGCAACGTTTTTTCAACTGTAAAGATAAATGTTCAAAACAATGCTGTCGGGTTGAGTTAATTTACTCTTAATTTTTCTTATTGTAACGCAATATACAAAAAATATCCATCGCATTTAAACTCGTTAAAATTTAGAAATGTTTAATGCTATAAGTAATCATTAATACTAGTTTATTAATGTAGTTTAAACTTCATTCGGTTTTTTTTATCTTAATATGTTTTGTTAATACAATTTAATACGATAATAGGTATTAATACTTAGAATCCGTTGTATACAGTTAAAAGATATATTTCTATTTAATATACTTCGTATTATCTTTTTCAAATGTGACGTATTTTCTTGAAAATTTCGTTGCTAAGATTTTACTACTATTACAATATATGGACAAAGTTCGTGCAAATACAAACTTGGTCTATATAAAATACAAAATTTATAACAATTTAGTCCGGACCTAAATTGGAGGACTTTAAGAAATGGTGTAGACTATCGTAATAGCTACTTATGTCTATAATACATTTGTGTAATGATGCGAGGACAGCGTCATTGCATGTACTCGTGTTTCGGTAATAGAAGAACAACGCCTGCTGCTACGCACACATGCCATAAGCTGTGCACGATGTAGTAGTTGCGCCGTGTTTGCAGGAAGGCGTAGCACACCAGACCAACGAACACGAATATAAGGCCGATCGGCAAGTAGATAAATTTGTATACACGCGCTGGATACTTTAGAGTACCTGTAATTTTATCGATTCAATTAGTACAACCATAATTTTTGCACGTGTAATTAAGGACATATAATAATAAAAAAGTCGTGTTAAAATTCTAAAAAAAACTCTACCAATTGTAATATCTATAATAAATGAATTATTTAAATAAATATTTCTTTACAAAATATAGGAAAATAAAATGCAGTATATTTGCATAATCAAATGTTTAATTTTTTAAAATGTAAAAAAGAACTAAAATTGTCTTTCTAAAATTTAGTAGAGATATTGTTATTCAGAATTCTAAAGTACAAAATATATTATAATACAGAAAATATTTATTTCAATTATTTTCATATGACACTAACGTTACTAATGAAATTTTGTAAGAACATTTTTCATCTTTGGCTTTTATTTTATTTTTTAATTATATTTAAAATGATTTTAATTCTATTACTTAAATAGAATATTTTATAAAATTGTTGATTACGGTAAGTTTTTTTATGTTTGAAAATATAGTAAAATATTTTTTATTTTTACTTGTCGAAATATTTAATGAAGAGATGTATGAAAATTTTATCTTTCAAATTTTACTTAGTATCTAAATATTGTATCAGGTTTTTATAAATATTCGAACGTATAATTAAAATAATTTACAAATACAATACGTAAATAGCAACATTTATTTCAATAGTACTTATCACAATGATATCTATACATCGTTAGCGCAACGATACATGCGTGTGCGCAAAATACAACAAATAAAACTATGAGAAATTGTACACGTTATTTGAAGAGTAGATACTTGTTTAAGATAAGTTAGGTAAATAAAGACTCTAATTCTTTGGATATTAAAGCAATAAAATACTTTTACAATTTCTTTACAGTACATTATCAATTGATAACGATTTTACGAGCAGATATATAAATAAAAAGATCAAATAAAATAATAAATTGAATAGATATAGATTGAAAAAGATCTTTGTCATCGTCTGCAATGAAATAAATTTTTCATACTTAAACTTGAAAAAATATTAAATGAACTTTTAGCAGAACTATCTTTGTATTTAATCCAAAATTGAGTTTATTAAACTGTTTCATATATAATTTTATATATAATTTCATTATAATTAATTCAAGGGCTAAATTATTAGTAATAGTAGAATATTTTTGAATTATAATCTCTGATCAGTCGGTTTGTATAACTATGATAAATTTTTCAAAGACTATTTACAAATATTTTAATATCGTTGTAAAAAAATTTTTAATAATAAAAATTTCTCTTTAATAATAATGTAAGTAGTTAAAAAATATCAAATAATGTATAGTGAAATGGTTAGAATATTTTACAGGCATTTAATTTTATTAATATAAAAAATATAATATTAAGATTCAGTTAATACGTATAAAATAGATAGATAATTTTAACAATATTCAGTTTGTGTATTGAATTAATAAGGACAAAATTTGCACATTACCTTTTTGTCTACATTTAAAGGCCCAAAAGACGAGAACAAGAATAC
Organism: Platyscapa corneri; assembly: GCA_018907185.1. Lineage (NCBI taxonomy): Eukaryota > Metazoa > Arthropoda > Insecta > Hymenoptera > Agaonidae > Platyscapa > Platyscapa corneri. The sequence continues at coordinate 165,828 of JACCHW010000003.1, forward strand.
ATCCCGATACTGCAGGCAACAGGAATACCCAAAGCGCTGTACGATCCATTTCAGCACCCACGGCCAGGATCACGACCCCTAGCATCTGACAGAAGGAGGTTGCACGTGGTCCCATTGATGCCATTGCCACCAGTGTCACCCAAATTGATAATAACGCGTTGTAAAAATCACAGAATTGCAGAACACTCAACTTCATCAAACAAAAGCTGTGTCTCTGTTAAATTTAAGAGTAATTTTTTATTTTTGATACTCGCTAACTTCATTTAATTTACTGGAATTTAATTATAAAAAAGTATTGGGAATAAAAGTGTATAAATGATTACTTAGAATCCTTTTATTTCTAAAATCAAATTATTCGGTTTCTAATGAAATCGATGCTTTCATCGTACTCATAATTTATTATTTTCTATATTTTATATAAAAGCTGACTTTTAGGCTTTTTAAAATATTTTTTACAACTCATATATTTTCAATTTTAACATAATACATTTCAATAATTTTTTATGTTTATGCTAACGTACATATTTCCTCAAGTTGTAAAAACTTTTTAAAGAAATTTTTTTGTAATCTTTCGTGACATTTATTACAAATATATGCTTAAAATTTTATTACAAATGAAGAAGGATATTTAATTTATTGCAATATTTATAATTTTGTAAATATGCATTTTTCACAAAAAAATTTTATCTCTTTCAAAATAATGACTTGAAACTAGTTTCACAGTCGTCTTTAGTTCTTTATAATTTTAATTAGTTTAAGTTGTATAGTTTACATTTTTTTTTTATTAAATTAATCGTGTATTTAACGTGTAATTGATATTCATTCTTACATTAATTTTCATTCAAATATTTTGTGAAACTATTTTAAAGTAATATTTAAAATAAGGTATCAGCATAAGCGATCGCTAAAAATAAAAAGCACGAGCGCACAAACCTCTTCTCCAGCTTCGCAGGCATGATAAAACGTGGAGAAGAACATAACAGCTGCGTAGACGATGGACTCGGTGTAGTAATGCCTGCTGATCGCCACGTAAATGGAGCCAACGAAAGCTAAATTACTCAATGTAAGCATGAACAGCCTAACCAAGACATCTGTTTTACTTAGCACGTATTCGCCATCGGCGCAGTCAAATCCCCGGTAGCCGCCAGTGCAATGGCAAGCCGAGAAGACGAATCCCCCACTCATGTAGTGAACGCATCGTCCATGGGAGCTGCATCCACCCTCGATACAGGGCGAGGAGGCAATGCTACTCTCAACGCGAGTGTCGCACTCGTGCGCGCAATCGCAATTATCGCAACTACTGCCGTTACTTGCACATTGCTCGAAGCAGTCACAACGGCCCATGTCCAGGCAAAAAGCCCGCAAGCTGAGGTACCAGAAGCCAGACTCTGGGTAAGGCACGTGTACGAATGCTGGACTACTTCGATTTGTTACCATGATGTCGGCTACGCTCGTTAATTCTTTGTGCACACATCTGCCAAACCCGTCTATCATTGTGTAGTAACCTACAATTTGAAGGTGCATACGTGATACTAATAGTTTAATTTATACGATCGAAAAAGTACTTGTTATCAGTATTATTCGATTGTTACATCAATCACAAATAATTTGACATATTACTTTGTACAATAGCTTAGCCTCTCATCTTATAAAGTGTAGTTGTACTTGGACTTATCTATGGATTTATTTTTTACATCATATTATTCAGAATTTTAATAGTAATTTAATAAAATAAAGAATCAATACTGTCAATTATATTTTAAAAAATTGTTAATCGAAAAAATATTTTTGTAAAAATTTCTAAAAATGCCGTGGTAAAGAATTTTTATTTCTTGTAATTTTTTATGAATTGTTAAATTTAAGTAAATTAATTTAAAAAGTTGATTTAAAATTTATTATGAAAAAAAATTGTAAGAATCAAAAACCAGCTTAATTAAAGGAAAAAATTTCCTTAGGGTTTATTTTTAAGGAGTATTAGTTTGCAAGTAAAAATATTATCGAGAAATCAGTCTTACTTATCGACCAATTATTAAAAAATTCATATTTATTGACGTAAAAATATATAGAAGCATTTAATAACGCTTATAAAACGGGAAATGCTGTAAACATTGTAGTACTGATAAGAGTTTTAACAATGGTTTGTGAAATTACACTACCATATTTGAATACGCACAAAAGAATTTGCTGCTGATAGGTATGTTTGTGTTAGTTCTGTTATTGTAGATTAGTTATAACTATCTCAATGACTATCGTAAAGAAAAAGAAGATATCTGTATTAAAATCAAGTACAATACACTACAATAAAATAATACAGATAATGAATTATACCTAGAGAAACACAACCAACGACTATGATTTTATCCTTATTATTGCTTTCGTCATCGGCAATTCTTAATCCCATAGATAATGTGCCTCCTGTATCATATACGGATCCAACCTTGAACCTCAATACACTCAGGCTGTCAGCTGTAAGATTCATTGGCGCTGGTTTACTGCTATTGCCTAGTAGATGTTCGTAGTCAAAAAGAAAGAAATCTGGTAGCGTTTTCCTCATAAGCCGCATCTCCGTCAGGTTAGAATCAATACTTTGATTGTTGTCCAATGTTACAGTAACGTTACTGATATCACCCGATTCAAGGCGCAGCATCACGTAGTGAACGGAGTCAGCGTACGGTCGAAAGTTGACGTTAATTGTGCTTGTGTTGATAATTTGGCCGAGCACGTGATCGGATGCTGTTACATGTAAGGCTATCGAGCACTGCTCGGCGCAGCTAGACATCACACGCAGAGTAGATTCGTCAGTGTTTCTAGGCACATAAAACTGCATGATCGAGGAATCGATGAGATTTGTCAACTGAACTCTGCCTTCGGAGTTGAATTCGCCCAAAGGAAAAACTGAGTCGGTAAATTCGACCGAGAGTTCTGCGTTCAAAATCGTATCACAACTTGCACCCAAACCTAAACCATAATAAAATATAGTGTTTTCTTCAACGAGCTATTCTTTTTATTAAAAAAAAATAGAACGAGAACTGTATAAATATATAATAAATAATATAATAAAATTAGTAAACATTTTTTGAAATTATCTTTACATTTAACTATATATTTGAAGCTTATATTTTAAGTAAGTTACTGAAAGATGTATTTTCATTCTTTTTTCCATCGAAAATGAATTAATTCTTTAAACTAAAAATCATGTGATTTACATAAATATAATAGAATTTAATTTTTTATAAGTTCATTCAAGATGTTGCACGGATCATTTTATTAAATACATTGCTATTAAACGTATATTACATTATTTATCCTTTTACTTTTCTAAATTTTAAGCAATTATTTTGACTTTTAATGGTGATTTGCATTAAATAATAATTTAGTTAATAATTACTTCTTCTATTTCAGCATAATAAATTATTGGTATTTCTACGCTGCTGCAATATCTGTAACTTTTAAATTATTCTATGAAATCTTTGGAAGTGATCGATGCAACTTTTAAAAAATTAAATTCAAAATTTGTATTTGCACGCATGTATGTGTATGCGTGTATATAAGTGCAAAAAATAATTGAATTTGACTAATTCTAATTTTTGTAAAGATAAAAAATTAGATTGTCAGCACTGACTAATAAAGTATGCACAATATTGATAGATGCATATCACAAATCGTTTAATCGATTAATCAACTCAGAAAAGATAAAGAAATATTATTAACGATTAGGTATAAAATCAAGCAAAAAACAGTCTTTAATTAAACTTATACTCTAAAAAAAGTAATTAGACTTGGTGTATCAAAATTAAGCTCGAGAAAGTAATTAACACGTTTCAGGTTTATGAAAGAGCTTTTAGAATCTCGTGAGTATTAAAACTAATAAGGTTTGACACTATGAGGGAATACTATACTTTAAAATTCCGTACTTAACAAATTTTAATACTTTAAAATTTCTAGTCTGAAATTTAGTATATGTCATTTTAAAATTTCCATGAAGTATCTGAACAGCATCGAGATTGTTATTTTAGGAGGAATTATACAGGCAGAAATAACGTCAGGAAAATATAATGAAAGTATTGCTAAGCATTTTACCCCTACCAAATTTATACAGAAAATATCTTTTGATAAGTTTTTTTTTACTACATTTGTGTTGAGCTATTGAAAATTTACTATATTTTTTGAAACCCAAATTGAACTTAACAAGATAAAATAATATTGCAGTAAAATGTATATATTTAAAAGCCATAAAAATAGTATAGAATAGCGAAATTAGGAGAAAATGGATTTTAAATGCATATCATCAATGGATAAGAATCTTTGAAAATTTTTTCGCCTCTAAATTGGCATTACTGTTATCAAATATTATGTATAACAATATTGTGTAACATAACAAGAAATATAAAAAATAAAATCACTAGATTTAAGATTATTCAAAATTTTCTAAAAAAAATGCATAACATTGTTTTGTAAATTTAAGTATTAATGGAACAATCTCAATCAATTTATCTATACTACTTACTGAACAACAGAATCGATAGCATTTCCTTTTTCAACGACGACCGTATTTAAATTAATTAATTAATTTTTCCTTGATTTATAAAAAAGTATAATATTATCTAAAATTCAAGAGTAAAATATGAACATAATTTAACTGTTAAAACTTCGTTGAATTCGTAAGTTTCTACATACTTTTAGAATATAAAAAAATCAACACACATACATTGGTAATAATGATTTAAATTTCTGCAAGTATTACTACTAATAAAAAAACGAAGTTTTGTTTTAGGTACATTTTTAAGTATATACCTGGTAATTTTTTTTATTAATTAAATTTATAAATTTACACAAGTTATTTTTTTACAATATGCATGTATAAATCGATAATTCTTTATTTAGTTTGTAGAACTTTATTGGAATTTAACATTTGTAAAAGAAAAATATATGTTTAAAATTAAATTCAAAAAAGGCCTTTATTTTTGTTATGCTGTTGGTATTTTATAAGTAATTTTTTAAAAGTTTATTCCAATTAACTTTGAAATTTTTCTTATCAACAAAATTTCAGTCAATATTTTTTAATTAATTTTATATTTGTTATAAACTTTAATTACAGTTGTTATAGCTCAAGTATAAACAATATTTGTGTATAAGTGACCTATTAAGATATGAAGAATTTAATTGTTAACTAGTAAAAGGATAAAAATTAAAGTCGGCTCTAGGTGATCTTAGATATGAATGTACACTCTGTACATACGGAAGATAAAGATACATTTATTAATTTATTATTCGATACGCGCATAAAAGAATTAATTCAGTTTTAATTATTAATCTTACGATTTAATTAGCCAAAATTACGTCTGCATTATATAAATGTAATATATTAGTCCATAAAAGTTTTATGTTTCAACATTTTACACTCAGATTTAAATATTAAATTGTTTTTTGAGATAAGTACTACTCCCTATGAAATTTAAACCGAGGTCGTAAAACCTGTACGGAATAAAAATGATAAACATTGCTTTTTATTATGATTAGGTGTAATTTTTTAATTTTTTTCGACCATAGTCTCATTAATTACTTTAGAATTGTAGTATTGTTGAAATTCATACAGCAATTGATATAAAATTACATCGAAAGAGTAAAACCAGCATGTTTAGAATGATAAGAGAAAATTAGACGAATTTGGAGAGCATCAATGAATTTAAATGTTACCCTGTTGCTGTATCTTGCCGCTGTTCGGATCAAACCATAATCTATAGGCGATCGCGTACCAGTCGCCTGGAGGCGGGGCGACGATGTTAACGATGTGCTCGTCCCCATTGCTCAGTGCCTCGACGGTGTAGTACCCCCGTCGACTCTTTAGCAATTTAGCCTCTATTTTCGATCCATCCGGTCTCACAAGTGGGAGACTCCCCGATTTGACATTTATCGTCACGTCACGCGGATAACACTCGCCGATTCCACCAGTCTTCTCTTCTTTAACAATAAACCTGTATTTTTTTTGAAAAAAATTAGACATTATTGGTTTCAGACAGATTATAAACTTTTGGCTCGTGGTTTTTGTTGTTCTTTTTTTTAGATACACATATTTTGCATTTATTTTATGATATATTTATCCTTTTCTGTTATTATATAACATTGTATTTTAGCCTGTAACTTGACACAAAATATTATAATTTTTTTTTAATAAATATGGTTAAAATTATCTTTTAACATGATTTGCCTGAAAAAGTAAAGAAATCGACGTTTCATAATTTATATTGTGAGGGTCAACAAATTTTTTTTTACATCTAGTACAGAATTTATATTTAATCGACTTAATAAATTAAGAACGTGTACTTAATCGTGGGAATAATCTTTGTTCAAGGATTCGTATCAATAGTTTTAAGTTTAATATTCAATAAAGAAAAATCAGTCCCGTTCATTGATAATTAAAATCGATAAAACAAAACGTTCATGAATCACGCATAATTTAGCGACGTGTACTGTACTAAAGTTTTAACAATTCAATCTGCTTGTTACAATATCACGAATTAAACGATAAATTAAATACATAGTCAAGTTTGTGCTTACTTGAAGCCAACAGATACAGCGTTCTCCGGCACATCGAAATGTACGATAGAGATGTGCCGATAAGCAAAGAAGTCGACAAGGACGTTTCCTGGCTGCTGGGCGAGCTTCTCCGTCCAGGTGGCGAGGGTCATCGCTGGTCCGTGAAGAACGAGGCTCCATGTCAGCAGTAGGACTATATCCTGACGTGGCTGCATGTCGATTCACCAGCCTGCGACTCAGCCAAGGCCCGCATAACACTTACAAATCTCTGCTAAACAACAACGGCCAACTTCAGTTATTGACATTTAATAAAGTTTTACAAGTGCTCGATACTTTTTATTAAGAATCAACAAAGAACGAAAACCCAGCTACTGCCGCGGAAATAAAAGTTGGAATTCAAAGATTGTCATGATTATACATTAATTTCCTGAATTTTTAAAATGCTAATTGGTGACGTTGCGCAAAACATTATACATATTTAAGACTTCAAAATGCACTATGTTCTAGAGTGGATACATTTTCGTGAATTGAGTTAAGGAAGCTCTAATCGCTTAGAAAATCAAACAGTTACCATTAAAAGCAATGAGCATTAACTTGGCCTGCGTGGTAAAAATTTGATAAAAACGTTCAATTTAAGAATTTGTAACACTAAATTAGGATTGACCCAAATTATACTATAAATAACATCTTGATAAAGCTCTAATCCTAAATTTGGTTATACATTTGAATTATGTAATATTTTACATAAGTAAAAAATATTACTATTTAATGATTACAAATTTTCAAAATTTTTATCTTTATGATTTTACTTTTATTAAAAATCAATAAGTAAAATTCCGTCTTTAAGATATTGTAATCATTTAATATTTTAAGAATGCATTAGATTAATTTAATTACAATTGAATTAAATATTTTTATCCATATATTATAAACATAGACAGATATTGTAATAAATTGAACGTGAATAATACTGATTTGATAAATAAAAAAAATTTACATGTATTTAATTTGTATATCAAAATTAATTTTCTAATTAAATAAAAAGTTAAAGGACACAAATTGCACTAAAATGAATACTGAATAACACATGAGAATTTATAAAGTATTTTTTAAGTCATAATTCAGAAGTAAATAGTGTTAAAGAAATTTCATAATATTATACGGATACAACGTTTTAAATGTTTGCTGAACCCGCGCAATAGAAAATATTCATGTAACAATTAATAGTACATTTTTTTTTATTAATTTAGCAGAAACTGATAAAATTTAATATGCTTTAAATCATTTATTTTTATGCTCTTACAAACAAGATTAGAACGATTATTAAAGAGTTAAGCTTTAATATAAATTCGGTAATCTGCTTATCGTTTAAACTAACGTTATCAATTTTTTTCTCTGGTTAACGAATCACTAAAAACATTAAAATAAAATTAAGTCTATACGTTATTCTCCTAGAAGCCTTGACATTTATGTAATCGACGTCTGAATTTGCCGGTAATTTGTAAAGTAATTCTAAGTACGTGCGCACCTACGCCAGATGTGTATTGAATTATTAATTATCTTTTAAGTTGGTGTAAATTGTCGTTTAAATCGAATTTCCAACCATTTTTATAACGAAGGTTACAGCTCGGTTTTAAGTAAAATGTATAGTATAAACAATTAAATAATAATCAAGACACTACGAGTAATTAAAAAATAACAAATCGGCTGTTCAAAATAGTTGGATAGCAAAAAGGGTTTATCTAAAAAATGTAGAAAAAGAATTTTATATTTTATTTTAATAAGTTAAATACAAATAAAATCAATCTCTTTTTATATTATTAACAAAAACTTTCGATTGAAAATAAAATAATATAAAACACGAACCAAAATTTATTATTTACCGAAGTATAATCATACAAAAGAAGAATATTTATAATAAAAACAAAAATATTAAAAAAATTGCTTTAAGAGAAATTTTTTACGCGATGATTATTAATCAACAAATTTTAAATAAAATAAAAGTTCAGACGAGTAATAGATATCAAGAAAATAATTAACGCGAAAATAAAATTTGGACAATACGACAAATCGTAAAAAGTGATTTTTTTAATAGATATATTTTCACAGAGCAAGTGAACAGTTTACATTTCACACTAAAGCGCGTCAATTAACTCAACTTCTTTTTCAAAGAAAATCGTTTAAGTTTAAAAGAAGATGAAAAAGAAAAAAGTCGCTGAAAGAAACGGGAGAATTTTTCGGCCGCGCCGAGATTTTGAGGTCGGATCTTGATCTCACGGGAACTCAATCCAAGATTTTTCTCCCGGAACAAAAGAAAACTTCTTCTTTTCTATTCGCTCAGTTTCCCGCGGTTGCGCAATAACGACGTTTGACCGCTTTTCCTCTCCACTTTCTTCCGGTCATCCCTTCCCTCCCTGCATCTCACACGCGATAAGCAAAGGCGCGTAACGCGCGCCGCAGAATATACGCACCACGTGGAGCTGCGTCGACGTTGCGCCGTCAACGTTGTCGCGTCTGTGTCTCTCACGCTCGTGGCGGTCGCCCCGCCGACGAGGCTCGAGTCGAGTGACTAAAGCGCGAGGAAGGGAATGCGGCTCGTGGCTGCGCGACCGCGTACGCGTAAAGAGAGACAGAAAACCAGAGAGGGAGTTAGCGAGCAAAGGAAAAAGTAGGAAGACTGGGAGGGGTTGGAAAAGCTCGCGCGGGGAACGAGTAGAGAACTCGCGCGAGTATCGGGAAACGAGCTTGCTATGCCCACATATTGATCGCGCCTTCTATATATTTCGATGCACATTGCTCTGTACGTATTTTTCATACGAACGTGCTTGTGAGCTGCATAAGATGCGACTTGGTTCCTGTTAAATTGTCAACTTTAAAACTTACGTACGGACGTTGACTCTAATATTTCTAACAAGTATCAGTGCTCACTCGCGCTGTGGTTCTAAGCTCGTTTGCGTACTTTTTCGTCTTGCATCACTGCAGTTCAGGATGCTGCGTCGGTGCTGCGCAGCATCTTCTCCCACGACGAACATATTGAGATCGTTCGTTTCAGTCTTTCATTTTTTAAATTTGGGTATTTTTTATTTGTCTTGTTTACATATGCGAATTTTATGAAAGAATTAATCGTTCACTAGTCATCGATTCATTAACATGACAAAAATATTTAACAAGACTAATAAATCGCATTGTTTACCAAAATTGCCGCACTTTTCGTTTTACTACATTTGAAAATCGCTTACTATCAATTACTTTTATCGACTGTTTGTTTACTATTTTAAGAGGCTCTTATGATTCGAGTCGTGGGTTGGTATGGTAGGAAACTATTTACATAAATACAGATAAGATTTTCTTTTAAATAAACTTTTTACATAGTTTTACGAATTCGTTAATAAAATTAAACGGTAAAAGCTTTACTTTTCTCATAAAAATACTCTGCCATTTAAAAATCTAGTGAATTTAAAAAAAAAATAGTTTTTTTTTATTTATAAAATTCTTTGAGATCTTGTCATTCAAATTTATCTCGTCTAATAAATAATTATAATAGAAGAAAAATTTGAAAAGAAAAACGAAACACTACGTATACTTTTGATAAATAAATTTGCAATAAAACGAATTACGATTCATTGTTCTGTGATCCTTTACTTAATTAATTACTTTTTGTTAAATATTAAAACGTCAAATGTTTTTCTTGTGTAAACAGAAATAATATATTTCTTTTTATATTTTTTAAATAAATTAAACATTACATAGACTATTGTTACTAATTGGAGCAAACATTATTTCTTTATTCGATCTTTAATATTTTTACATTCTATTTTTAAGTAGTTAAAGTCACATACTAAACAGGATCTATTTATATTTTAAGCCTTTAATCAATTCTTTTAAAATTTATTATTTAAGAAACATATGTATTGAAAGAAAAACATTTTCAACCAGTATTATAAAATAAGATATATTTTTGAAATTTTATTTGAAATTTCTTTTTTTTTAATTATAAACGAACGAATTTGTGAAATATTGTATAACATGTTTCGATAAAATATAGTTTATTAATTACAAAAATATTGTTAGTATTTAAAGGAGTAATATTTTATGATAGTTTTACACATGATTTATTCATTGTCTTTATACAATCCATTAAATTACTTTTACATTTTAATTATTGAATAACAACCTATCTTATATTGGTTTGTTCATGATTGTGTGTGATAAATACTGCATTGCTTATAAACGAATGGTTTAAAATAATATCACTGTTACGTGTGATTCGCATTCGTCACTTCTTTGCACAAAAGTCAAGGCTAAAGAGGGTCACTTAAAAAATGGTTAAAGATTCGATAAATAATAACTTTTTTTTATAAAACTATAGATTTATTATAACTGTTCGTGTCCTAAAAGTATGAATCTACGAATGTATGAATTATAATCCTTCTTTTTTGCACAATTTCTGTATCGATTTGATCGTTTAATTCTTTACGCTTCGACTTTTTGCTATTTTGTGTCCGAAGCAACGATATTAATGTCCTAATCAATATTTCTCTTTATTTTAAAAAAATAATTCATTTTAATAATGATTCTTTTTTTCTTTATCTTATAATAAAATAATAATAAAATAATAAATTTTACGAATAATATAATTATAAAGACATACGTATTATAATTGATTGATAAAATCAGTAGTAGAACATTATTCACATGATTTTTAATATAAAATTATCAATATAATTTTCATTTTTCTCTTTTAATGAGGTTGTTTTTCATAGAAAGTAACAATATAAGTTTAACTATTCTGTCTCTTCTTCTTCTTCTTCTTCTTCTTTGAGCAATTCCCTTGGTTTTCTCTTAAAGTTTGATAAAGACTCAAAAGCCTAAAAGTATTGATTTAGAGATTGTTTAGTTTTATAGAACGTTTTTTTTTATTTATTTTTTCTTTTATTGTTTAATATAGAATTAAGTTTGTTCACGTTCATTTTTAAGAGCACATATCTTTTTGTGAGCGTTGCATTTACTAACTTCGAGACTTGTCTTCATTTTATTTATCATTGGTTCTTTATAAGTTTACAAAAATAAAAACTTATAATATTTAGTAACATAAATATAATATCTTAGAATACAATAATCATAATACAAGGACATTTTGAAAATAACTTGAAAAGAGTTCAACATTCTTCATTCTATTTCGATTGTTAATCAATTAAAACCATTTACCATATTGTTTATAGCTTTGGAGGTTTGGAAATTCTATTGTATCATCATATCTTGATCTATCATGTTGCCATACATAATACGTTTTTTACGTCCTTTTATTAGCTGTTTTTGTAAAAAAACATCGACAAAAACTGTTGTCTGTTCTTTAAGAGTCTGCTAATTCTAAGAAATCTCTCAATATAAATGTTGTATTGTTCAATTTGATATTATTTTTCTAGATACACTAAAAAAAGTATTTTGTCTAGTTTTAAAAGAAGATTCTTGTTGTTCTTTCTGCTTAAGCATTTTTTAATTATCATTCACTCCTTTTTTATTGTTTTTTACGTTGTACATTTTATATTATCTAGGTTACCATGTTTCCATTTAATTTCTGGAAATTTTTAGATTTGTGTTGACGTATTAATTGTACGTAATTTCTATTAGTTCTTTTGTGCTTTAAAACTTATTTGCAAAATTATAGTGCACAGAGCTTCCTAGGTAGAATGTATTATGTAAGTAATCCCATAATTATTATTTTTATTATTATTGATGATGATGAATCTTTCTTATAATATATTCTTGTTAGCATCTTTGTAAGTATAATATTTATTATTTTATTTGTTAACTTCACTGGGCTGATTCTAACAGTATATTTGAAACTAAGTCTTCTTGTTGAATAAATGTATCACCGACATATATGACATAATATCCTAATTATAACAAACAAGATACAGATTTTTATTTTAATTTATTTTACTCTGTAATATTTAAACGTTAAAATTAATTAACTAGTATATATTTTATGTTTTTAGAAAAAACTGAATAATCTTATTTTCAAGAAAATATGTCTTCAAAAATTTTCATCTATAAAATAATATTTTCTATATTTTTTATCATCCAGAATATACATATTGTTGTTTCACTATTTATTACCTTTACATTTGATTAAAAAGGATGTAAATAATATTACGATATATTGCCATAATTATATTTAAGTTTTTATTGTACTTAAATTTTTATGTAATATTTCAAAATACCAACAAAAAATAGTTTTTAAGAAAAGAATATTGAATTCGCATATTACAAATTATAATCAAATATTAAAAAAAAAATATCTGTAATATAACTACATATATGTTTTCAAGCATACAATAAGTTTATGCGAAGTTTCAAGTGATATGAGTGTCTTAAAAATCTTTATATATTATCAATAATTATCAGACATATATATTGCAGAATGGAAACTATTTAAAATAACTTCAATAGTTGAAAATGAATTAGAAAATGAACTAAAATTAAAATAATATTTGTTAAAATGTAGGAAGAATGGTGTAATTAATGAAAAATAAAGTGTTTGCAACAAATACCCTGATTTATATTCTTTTATCATTGAAAAGCCATCATTTACTAATAAACTGGTAAATTCAGAGTTCAGAAGTTTTATTTCAATAAGTTTAATATTCATTTACACATAATTTTCATACTATCCACCGTGTTACAAATTTATTAAATCTTCTAAATATGGTATTTAAGTAATTAGAAGTAACTGAAAAATTAAATATTTAATTATAAAGAATGAATCAAATATTACACGGAAATGTAAAGCGTGGTATTAATGACACTAAATAATAACTTTTAAACTAAATTTTAATAAATCATATTATAAAATAGAAGAATTATAAAATATTATGGTATTATTTTAAAATTGATTCTGTAATAAAGAATACTTAAAGATATATTTATTTAAAATGTAAAACGTTTTGATATCAACATTTAAAACTGTATCAAGTTATACATTATTTTTAAATCTTAATGCATATAACTTAGAAAATCTATATTTATATAACCTCGATAAGTTTAATTTTGAATTTTCAAAAAAATATTTTTTCAAAAAAACATTGATTTTTCTTCGATAATATTTATTATGAATAAAAACTTTTAAAAATTACTTAAAACTAAAAATGTACATGTACTCTTTTGATTAATAATATATTCTAACAAAAGTTACAATTGAATTACATATTTTTTAATTTAAGAAGTAAGTAATGTACTATTATTCTTCAATCTTCTACATTTAATTTCGTGAATATAACTAATATATAAAAAAATTTTTTTTCTATGAATAAGCGTTATTAAAATTTATTAACACTTTAAATAAATTTATTTAAAAAAATTAATAATGTATAAAAAATATTATTAATATAAATTAAATATTTTCAATAAATGAACTAAATAATTCAAATCTATAAAAAATATGTCATTATTTATATTTATATATAAATATATATATAAACAAATCATTTTCAGGAATTGCTGTAAATGTTATCTTATAGAATAATAAAGAGACATTGATTATCGCTTTACTTCTTTAATAAAAAATGATTCTATCTCTTTTGCAAAAACTCAATAATAATTAATTATTTACACGAGACTAGTGTATGTTTTTCCGCGTTGTAGAAACTCTATTTATGATACAGTAAGATATATGTTGTTAGGCATTCTATTCATCAGAAAAATTAATTTGAATAGAAATACATTTTTCCTTAAGATAACACTTCTTTGAATGTTAATGCAAAGTGTGGATATGTAACTATATATAACTATGTATAAATAATTTATTTTGACAATACAAACAAGTTCATATATTAATTAAAATCAAAAATAAATTTTATAATTAAGAAATTTTGACTTTTAGTAATTACAACATCATATTTATTAGATCAACCGTCTTTATTTATAAATCTATGATACGTAATTAGTAATCTGAAAAATCTCGATTTATAAGAATGAAAAAGTTTTATATTTTCTATTTATAAGTGTGTGTTTTTATAATAATATAAATTATTGAAGTTGTAAGCTTATAAAAATAAAGAATTTTTTATAAAAGTAAAATTATTAAACTAATACAATCTAAATAGCTATTTTATATTTAGATTTTTTTTTAAATATTTGAATTTTTTATTTTTATTTGTAATTAATTGCAACATTTAAATATATAAAATTTAATAGTATAAGATGCAAAAAATTTTCTGATACAACAATGCATGTTTCAGAAAATTAAAACATTTTATAAAAAGTTCGTTGCAAAGTAAATTTAAAAATTTTTTACTTGATTTTGAAAATTTTTATTAATAAATTTGTAAATAACATTTTATGAGTATAAGCAAAATTTTTTGTAGTTACATACTTAATATAAAACTTTTCTTTCATATTCTATAAATATTTATACATACCAGTATTTTAAATTATTTTCTTTAATTAATAAAGTAGTAATTTTTATTTCAAATAAAGTTATATCAATATGAAAATCAATGTTTTAATATATAGAAGTTTCGAATACAATTATAGTATATAAAGTGTCAATAGAATTAGTACTTCTGTATAATTTTAAACATTTATTGTGTTTTAAAATCATGTCATGAAAAAGTATTATTTTACTAAAAAAGGAAGTAGTAATTTGTAATCACTTATTGTTATGAATATATTGGTCTTTACTGATATTATACATATTATGTAATCATAAATAAATGTATGAAGATTAAAGTTTTTTTCTCTCCTTTTAAAAAAATATTTAATTTTATTAAAATTCGAAATACTGTTTAAAAAAAAATTTTATTTTTATTTTTTACTACTGATTCACACTATTTTATTATTATAATTGTAAGCACTTTTTTCATTTTGAAAAGAGATACAAATATTTAAAATTTTGGTATGTGTAGAGGCACGTCACTAATAAAATGTTGGATGTAATGTAAATTGAATAAATAATGTACACAGATTCATAGATAATATAAATTCACAATTATCAAGTAGCATTATATGATTACAAAATATATTAGCCTTGTATTTCATAAATTTCAACAATTTTTCAAAAACTCATTAATAGTCGACTTTTGCAAATACATAGCTGATAACTACAAAATTTTAAGTAGTCAGATGCATAACGACGTGACAATAATATTCAATATTTTTATTATCGTAATATCAAATAAATGTATTTTACAAATATCTATAGAAATATTTTAGTAATAAAAAATTCATTATAATCCGGTCAAACTTCATTTTTCCTCTGAAATTTAAATAACGAAAATAAAATGTTTTATGAAAAGTATAAGATTTACTTTTCAGATAAAATATTTCATACAATAATTTCATATTTATGAGTCCCTTTTTTCATATTTTTTTTCTTTTTGTATTCTTTCTATATAATTTTATTTTATTTTAATTTAAAAGAGTATTTATATTATTGTTTTTATATATTTTAAATAAAATGCTTATTTAACAAAAAATATATATTGAGTAAAAAAATTATTTTTTATTTAATTGCACAATATAATTTATTTTATGTATTTTTTGCAAATTTTAAGTTGTTTTTATGATTATTATAATAAAGTAATTTATAAAAATATATTGAAATGGCGAAGGTTTTAAAATATCTAAACTTGCTTTGTTATTCGAATTCAATGCAATAAAATTCAAATGAAATGAAGTCTTTTAAAAAAATTATTTTAAACTAATTATCAAGATGCCATTTATTTACTTATAATTATTTTTTTATATGTTATGTTTAAATATTACAGCGAAATAAATTTTTCAAACTTTGTAGAGTGTATTTACAATTCTTAATTATTTAAAAAAATGTGAAATCTTTGTTCAAATCACTTTTAAAATTTTTTTTAATATATTATAGAGGGGAAATGATTAATTCCTATTCGTGTATTTGAACACAAAAAACTAAATACATTGATTAATTTAACTTACACATAACCTAAGGCCAAAATAGTAAATCTATAATTACAGCAAAATCACATTTTACATTAAAAAGTTCTGATGAAAAGGTTTGACAGACAAATATAAATTAATAATCCATTAATTAATATAATAAAGTTAGTGTAAAATAATAATGGGCATAATTTTTGTAAAAAATATTTTTTTATTACCTGTAAAACTTTTATAATAAATATGTATACGCGTATGCGCGTAAATATATAAATATTTAAATATTAGCATATCAAATTTATATATCTACCATATATATATATATATATATATAATATAATATAAATAACAATATAAACTTTTTACTTAAAATTCCCCTGAATCCATCCCACCGCAACTGAATGCATTGTACTATTGGATCGTTGGCGGATGGCCCTTCCATTCCATAGCCAACGGTGAAAATACATAAAAACTATAAATTAAAAATTATAAATTACTTTTTATTTTTAAAAGAATAAAATGCAAAATTATTATGGTTATAATTAATTACCTATAAATAACAGCAGAAATTACAACACCAAGAATGACATGATAAACAGTTTTACCAATTCTTTCTGGTAATTTTATTAATAAACTGTCTAAAATGTAATTAAAAGTAATTCCAGTAAGCATTGAGCTATAAAGCAATGCAGGAAAGTAATGATGAAAATACAAAACACGTGTCATAGCCCAAAACGGTGCGTAGTGCAGTATCCACCCAATAAATAACCAACTTCCCGCAGTCACAACAGTTTTCCTATGTTGAATTAACGCTTCATCTTCTTCGCAACCGCGTTGTTCACATACAGCGGCATTTATATATACTAGTACAAAGATAACGAGAAAAACTATATTTCCCCACCAAATTATCGGATTGCCAAGCAAATATATCCTTTGACTGTTTCCTGAGAAAAACTGTCCCTATATTTACAAATAAATGTTTTAATATTTAAAAAAACATTATAAAATAGTTATATGAAGCTATACAATTTACCCTATAATTTATGGGCCATTGCCATGGTTTTGAAGAAACTTCACCTTCCTTAACTTTTAGGTCAGAATTTCCTTGCAGCATTACAGCATGAGATTCAAAAAATCTTTTTAAAAAACCTGGTGCATAAACTTGGAAGCTAACATTTGGAACTGTAAACATTAAAATAAACAATATATAAGTTATTTTAAATATTTAAAAAATTAAATTAACTTACGCTTTGAATAATTATTATCTTCAATATTCCAAAAAGAATTCTTATCTCTCATGTTAGGATTACATGAAACTTCTTGTTGACTGTATCCCCTATAAAAATACATAAAAAAAAAAAATAAAATTCAAATAATTAAAATATAATTTAAACATTTTTTAAGAATGTATTCGTTTATTTATATACCATTTAGGTAATGTTTTCCCACTACATGTAAGAGCACAATGATGTAAATAATGAACAAATTTTAATTTACTAGTCACTGTCTCAATAATATCTCCATCCTTACCATGATGTATTAATACTTTCCAAACGTCATTTGCATCACCTGTTCCATTCTACAAATACATTTACTAATAAAATATATTATAATTTTACTGATACAAATTAATATTTATTCATGTTAATACCTCGCCATAACCAGTAACTTGATAATGCTTTTTAGATAGTGGAGCAATTTCTTTATGGGAATGTAAATTTCGTCGAGTGATAATATGTTCTAAACGAACAAGATCGCCGTGTTTAACCAATTCTGGTTTTGATGAGATCTTATCAACATCATATTTTTTAATAAACCATAAATTATTATCATCTTTATGAGAATATGTTGTTATCTAAATTTATTTAAGAAATAAATGTTAATAAATATAATAGAATAAACATTATATAAATATGAATAGTCTACCTGCTGCTGTCGTGCTCCAACACCTTCTGGATACAAATGCCAATGTGAATGTAAATAACCACCTCCAGTACGATGATTTTTTAAAGTAATTTTTGCACCATAAGCTAATTGACGAGGCATAGATGCATTATGCAAGGAATTACCTTGTAATAAAGATTGAAATTCTGAGCTATAAAATCCATCACCACTTCCACTGTAAAATTATGAAAATAAAATTAATCATATTTATAGAAAACAAATTTATTATAATAAAATTTTTAATAAATAATTAATTACCTTTTATTCAAAACAGTTAGATGGATGTAAAAAAAAAACATATATAAGAGAATAGGTATAATAATAAGACAAATAGTTCTAGCTAATAAATGTTTTCCAACAACAATCTAAAAACAAAGTCAATGTAGTAATAGATTACATATACAAATTTTCACTCAAAAACTAAACAACTTACAATAGATTGATTTAAATTCCCTAATTCTCTCCATAATTCATAAATTGTATAAAATCCAACAAGTAAAACAACAAATAATCCAACAAACTTTACACTAATTGTACAAGAAAGAAATATTCCTGTGAGAGATAACCAAGTCCACCAAGATAATGAAAATGGTTGATTATGTAAAGATCCTACTTGAGTCATAGCGTACATTGTACACATCATGAAACATAAAAGTATCGGATCCAAAAGAATATATTGATTTAGTGTCAGTAGTCCAACATCTATAAATTACAATGTTTTTAATCTATTTATTGTACATTAATTCAGTCATAATTAAATTGTTATGTTATAATAAATATACCAAATAAAATTAAGCTAGAAGAGAAAACAGCAGCTCTCACACATTTAGTAAGTTGCCATACAGTCAAAAATGATAACGGTACAATTGAAGCCCCAAGGAGTGTACAAAACTGAAATATTTAATTTATAATAATTATTTATAATTACTTATAACATTTAAAATAAATTTATTAAGTTATAATTGATATATTTAAAAAAGAATACTTACAACTCTCATACCAATATAATTAACATTTTCATACTTGTCTCCAGGTTTTTCAAAAGGAAACATCCCATCATAACCCGTTAAGTATCCTGATAATGCAATAAGCATCTATAAAAAAAATTTGTATTCTCATTTAATGTTAACATAAATAGATAGAGTAAACTAAAGTTTATTTACTTTTCCTAATGGTGGATGAACATCAAAAAAAAAAGTTCTATTAATGTACCAACTTCCCATTTTACCAAAGTGAGTTTCATCCCAGCTGTAAATAACAAAACTCTATGCAATTTAAATAATACATTTAAATATAAAAATTTAACAATCTTTGAAATATACCAAACATGAGCAGGCTCTGATACTTTATAAAATCTGGTAGCAAACGTGAATATAAGAATAAATCCAAATAGTAACCACCAGTTTCTAAAAAAAAAATTAATAAATAAAACTATTGAAGTATAAAAAAAATACATCGAAAAATTTAAATATATTTCATTGAAAGTCAAAGAATACTTACGAATCTTTAACCTTATTTTCATTTACTTTATTTTTGTCATCATTTGATATCTTTTTAAATCCTCCCTGACATTTACTCTCGATGACATTGCAGCTGTTATTAGCCATATTCAATATTTCTCTTAATTTTTAAGATTTTTACTAAAACTGAAGTCATCTGTAAAAATTTCAAAAAACAAGATTTCTTTTTAATATTTTAATATTAAACAACTACCACCAACGAAAAAATATGTTATTGACTTAATATCATTGATTGATAAGAGATTGAAAATGAAAAAAAAATTTTTTTTTTTAGTGTTGGATACATGAATTATAAATAACATGTATAATCTGTATTAACTTCAATTTTTTATTCTTAATATAATAAAATTATTAGTAGGTTGATTTCTTACCAATCAAATCATATTTAACAAGTGCAACAGGTTATTGAAGAAACTAAGACATTTCTGACGCCTCCTCTTTTTTCTAGAAATTCGGCAACATGGCTAACTGCACATTCAAAAATTTTATATTCAAATATAAACTTTGTCCTATTTAAATAGGGAATCCATAGTCAATTGAAATTATGTACTATTTTAATTTTTTGTATAAAAACAATGTTTACATATATATTTACTTTAAATAAGAAAGTTGTCGTTATTTGTTTTGTAATTAAGAGTAGTTGATCCGTGTGCTGCTCACATTGTTTTTGAAAGTCAAATTTTAATGTCATCCGTATGTACATGAATGTATTAATCATAATTTTAACTATCAATGAAATACTACAAAAAAGAATTATTGAAAAAGCTATTCTATGTTATACTTAATATAAAAGAAGCTATTAATTAATGTATATATGCATTTTTATTTAGGAAATTAAAACTCCATTAAAAAAATTAAATACTATTTCGTCTGAAATATTATTTCATGTTTTACTATCACTAATATTTATTATTCAAATAAAAATAGTTTACCAAAAACCTCAATTTGTCAAAAATAGTATAATTGCATGTACATGGGTATATGCATATATTTTATTAATATATCAACATAGTTTGTATATCTTCAAATATTATTTTTGTTTTTTTAATAAAATTTGATAGTTTAATTTTTCAACTACATTCAACACATAAAATTATTAAAAATTTTGTATATTCGGTACAAACAATAGGTTTATAATAATTAGAATTTCAAAATATAAGATTGGGCTAAAAAAAATATGTAAAATAAATATAATATAGAATAAAATTAAAATAATATAAAATATACTTTAATTGAAAAAATGATTAAAATAATCATTTTTATATATTTCGTAGATTTTAAAAATCAAATTAATTCACCTTATGTTCTCTATTGTTTGACCTTGTATTAAATAAGTACCAATTGTTTTGATTCTAAGTAGTAAATACAAATAATAATAAAAATAGAATTACGTTAATCCAACAAACAATAGTTTAAGTTAAATATCTAAACTATACGTAGAGGATGTAAGATTAGGAATTTTCTACCATAAGTAATATTTATTCAGTATTCAAACAGTATTTATTTGTGACAACTGTATATAAACATCGAACTGCCACAAGTTAGACGCGCAAAAACACAGGTATAGTTCTGCTTAAGTCTATAAATGCCTTCATTATGCTATAATCGTATTTCGGAATAATGTCATTAATGCACAGTGCTTGTAAAATAATATACTCATTATTTTACCGAAGTGCATAAGATTGAGATAATGGAGAAAAAAGAGAGATACCTAGAAGAAAGCAAAAGCTTTTTACTTGTGCTTTTTTCTATGTGTAACATAGAAACACAAGTAGAAAGGCTTTGCTTTCTTCTATGTGTTGGTGCGTATAGGTATATAATAGATGTCGCGACAATGCACTACGGCTCAACGGAATATGTAACTTGATACGAAGTTCAAATTTCAGATAAGAATGTTGACAATTTTAAAGCTTTAGAGAGAGTCTAGAAAGTAAGATGTCCTTCCGTTATCATAGGTTTATATATTATGAAATACAGTTGAAAAACTAAGTATCCAATTATATATTTGTCAATCGTATAATATTATAGTAAATAAAAAATCAGGTAAAGTAAAATATAACTTATTTTAATAAAGCAAACTGACTAAATTTTATATTTTTAAAATTAAGATAATTTTAATATTTATTATTAAACACAGTATAATTTTTCAACATTGATCTTTTAAAATTATTTTATAGGATCAATCAAAATGGATTTATTAAATATCTTTAAACTTGATAATAGTTTTAAAAGAATAGATATCCGACGACATAGACCTGTAAACGATGAGAATGAATCGAGCATAATTTCACCAGCAGTAATAGTTAATGATGAAGTAGGAACCAATTATGTAAAGAAATATGTTGATGAAGAAAATAAGAAAGCTTTAGAGGTTTGATCTATAAATATAATTATTTTATATTAAAAAATTAAAATATTTATTTATCTATTTATGTACATGTTTATATAGTCTGTAATGTTATCAGCTCATAAAAACAATGAAAAAAATATTGATGAAATATCAATTGGGACTGTTCAAACCGAAATTAATAAAGAAGAATTAACAAAAATTTATAAAACATTTAATTTTGAATATCGACCTAAAGACAATCTTCCTATTAATCAAAGCATGAGTGAAATAATATCAATGATTGAAACTCATTCAATTACAATAATTGAAGGTGTTACCGGATGTGGTAAATCAACTCAAGTACCACAATTTATTTTAGATAGCTCTTATAAACAGAGAAAACATTGCAATATAATTGGTAAGCTAAAATTGAATTTAAATAATTTTTTAGTTTTATCATATATAAGTTATATAGTACAATATAAGTTATGCATTGTCTTTTAAGTCACCCAACCACGCAGAATAGCAGCATTAAGTATTGCAGAAAGAGTTAGTAGAGAGAGGGGCTGGCAATTAGGAACGCTTGTTGGTGTCCAAGTGGGCATGTATCGTAATACTTGCCAAGATACAAGATTAACTTATTGCACTACTGGAGTGCTTTTGAGAAAATTAATTAAATCGAAAAATATGCTAGAATTTACTCATATTGTTTTAGATGAAGTTCATGAACGTGATCAAGAAATGGATTTTCTCTTATTAATTATTAGAAAATTATTAAGAACTAATTCTCGACAAGTCAAAATTATTTTAATGTCAGCAACATTTAATGTAGAAAAATTTTCTGAATATTTTTCAGTGCCAACTGAAAATGGATTTGTTTCAGCTCCAATAATTACAATTCCAAAAAAACGCAACTTCAAAATACATACCCATTATTTATGCCAATTAAAAGGGCTTGGATCTGTAAGTACTATTGTAATTTTTTAAATTAAGATATACAGCAATAATTAATTTGAAATTAAATAATACAATAAGATTCATTATAAAAAATAATTAAAATATAACTCTAAATTATAAATTTAATTTTAAGACATACACATATATTTCAAATTATTTAATTTTTTCACTGTAGTTACCAGAAATTTCAATTAATGAACCATTTGTAACAGAAAAAATGATGATGTTTTGCATAAAGCTCATAAATGTTTTTGACGACATTGATCATAATAGTGAATATGATATAGAGGAAATTCAAGGATTTGGTGATACAAAACCTAGGTATGCAGTTCTCATATTCTTACCAGGAATATGGGAAATTGAACAAATGCATACTCTTATGTGTGCTGCTGATGAATCGTCGAAATGGGATATTGTAATTATGCATTCAAGTATAACTTATGACGAGCAAGTAAAAATATTTAGAACACCACCAAAAGGGTGTCGGCGCATAATTCTCTCTACTAATATTACCGAAAGCAGTATTACTATTAGTGACATTAAATATGGTAAATATATCACGAAAATAATATTTTTTTTTTGAGATTTTAATTTTATATGTTTTAATTTTCAGTTATTGACTTTTGTCTGACAAAACAACTTGTCACGGATACTATTAGTAATTTTCAATGTTTAGAATTAGTTTGGGCAAGTAAAGCAAACTGTGATCAACGTGCTGGACGTGCTGGGCGTATAATGGATGGCAGAGTATATCGACTTATTCCAAAACATATGTATGAGGTTCGTATTTTATAAATATCCAATTATTTTTGTTCAAATATATATTTTACATATAAATAAATAAATAATTCTGAAATGATAAATTACTTATCAAATTGTTTTAAAATATAATTGAAGATATAAACATATTTATTGCAGAATAAAATTAACAATAAAAAAATTAAAGATAATTTTTCAATAGAATATTTTTATAAAATTTAAAAATTAAAAAAATTAAAAAATAATTTGATTTTATTTTTAGATGTTGCCAGATGAGGCTAAACCTGAAATTCTTTGTGCTCCACTTGAAAATTTGGTTCTCCAGGCAAAGCTATTTGACATGGGTGAACCAAGAGCGATACTTGCTCTTGCCATAGATCCCCCAGATTTGACAAATCTCGAGCGTACAATTCTTTTATTAAAAGAAACTGGTGGTCTGATAGATAAATCCCCTGTTATTCATAAATTTGACGGCGAGCTCACAGATCTTGGACGTATTATGGCTGCTCTTCCAATAGATATTCGCATTGGAAAACTGATAGCTTTAGGACATGTGTTTAATGTTCTGCGCGATACTATAATTATGGGTGCAAGTATGTCCGTAAAAAGCATGTTTAGTAATCCTTTTGCTAATCGCATGGAAGCATATACTGCTAAAGAGCATTGGACTGATACTTCAACAAGCGATTGCTTAGCCTATTTAAATGCCTATACTGTTTGGTATAAGGAAATAATAAATAATCGCATAAAAAAGAAGACTGCTAGTGAGAATTCTTGGGCTAAACGAAATTTTATAGAAATAAAAGTAATGCATGAAGTAGATTATCTCGTAGGGGATTTGATGACGAGATTGGAAAATCTAGGTTTAAAAGAGACTATGGGTCCACAAAAAATTGTTATTGACAACGTGGAACGTAGTTTTTTACTCAAAATCGTAATTGCTGGAGCTTTTTATCCAAATTACTTTATAAGATCTTATGTTCCTGACCAAAAACAAAGTGATTTAATGATTAACAGATCACTAAGTGGTTTAGACCCGAAACGAACTGTTTATATGCAAGGTTGGACAATAGATCATCCCGGAAGACTCTATAGTAAACGAATTCAGGAAATTTTTAAAAAAGTAATACCGTCATATGATCAAACATTAGTTGAGTTTGATGGCTCTAAGCGTGTATATCTACTATTTAGCGAAGATAAAAAATATGACAATGAATATACAAAAAAAGATTTTGGCAAGATCTCGCCATCTGTTTATAAAGCTTTGAGACTGAAACAAATTCATAAAGACTTTTCCGTTCCGGTGTTGGATTTGAGAAGTGCTAAAGAAGTAATTAATTAATTATATTATTAATTAAAATTTTTTTTATTATATGTTTAGAAAAGATATTTCAATTGTTGTAATATACTAAGATGTCACAATGTTCTTCTTGATAACGATAATAATAATTAATAATAATAATAATAATAATAATAGTAACAAATAATTTTTAATTAAAAACAATAACAAGTATAATTTTTTTAACGAAACTTAGTCAATTACTTAAAAAATCGAAATATATAAATTTGAAGAAGTTTTAATTATGTAAAAATTTGATTTATAAATCAATTTTTATTTCTTATATGGTTTTACTTATTTGTTATTTATCTTATTACAGAGGGCTGAGAAATTAAACATTCCATCAATTATGTGTACCATGTTCTTTAATAAGGAAAATTATGAGACAATACGAAAAAGTTTGCCTAAAACGCTTCCAGTTCTACCTGGTTTAGATGATACGACTATTCCTATTAAAATTGTATATTTTGAAAACCCCAGCAAATTTTGGATTCAATTAAACGACAATGACACAAAAGCGAATCTAGGAAAAATTAATTACTATTTAAATAATCGAAAAAATAAGAAACTTAATTATGTTAAAACTCTACCGAAACTCGGCTGTCTGATGGCGGCGTCTTGGAAGGACAAAAAATTTTATCGAGTTGTAGTGGAGAGTTATTATAAAGTTAAAAATGAAAACATTGCTAAAGTTTTATATATTGACTTCGGTTATCGTGGTTGTTCGAGAGTAGCCGATCTTAGATTTATCAATAATATTTATGAAATTTGTAATATAGAGGCTTTGGCTTTAGAGTGCAGATTATCTGGTATCGAACCTTCGAAGAAATATGATGCTAAAGGATTGTGGTCGACAAAAGCTTGCGAACTATTTAACAAATGTATAACCGAATCTTCTGATGTTTTCGGTATAATTTATTCTGTGGTCAATAGTGTTACGTCACTAGAGTTGATATGTACTGGTAAAAACTCACAGAATTCCATTAAATTAAATGACCTATTAATTGAAAAAGGTTTAGCGATTTCCGCCGAAGAAAGTTATTGGTCAAAATATAATCACAACATACGACAAGAAATTGTTGAGTACAATCCTGATCATAAAGAATACTTCAGATACTTACAGTATGATAAGAATTACCTAATTAGAACCTATCCAGATCCTCCAGATTTAAAAGAGTGTCATTCTGTAATGGTGCTAAAAGGACCATATTCACCATTGGAAATTACCCTATCAAGTCTTGCTGTTGCCTCATCAAGCAAGAAAGTTACCATAAATAGTATGTCGGCAAATTCTGTATTACTCGACTCGGAACCAGAAAACCCGCATGAATGTTTTTTAGTAGCTTCCACTGTCAAACAGAATCAGTCTGGCACGTGTTTATCTTTGCGTAATACGACTCTCATGCCGAATATCCCCGGTTTGACTAGTCTGATTTGTTTAATTTTCGCTCCAAAAATTGAATTAAGAATAAACTCAACTGGAACTCATTATATAGGAGCTCTTTGTGGTTTGGGTTACGATAAAAAAACGAAAACCTCTTTACTACCAGAGCATGATTTAGAAGTGTACTTTGATATTGAAATTACTATTGAAGACATGCTTAATGTAATTATTTACTATTTCTCTTTTGTTTTTGAAGTCAATTGAAAAATTAAGATTGAATTTACAATTAAAAATTTGCAATGTTAAAAAATATTACTATGTTTGTAAATATGTAATGAAATTTTTTTTATTTTTTTTAATGTTAATAAATTTGTAGTCATATTTTTCAGAAAAATAATATAAACAGAATTTCATAATTAACTATATAGCATGAATGTTATTATAAATTTTAAAAACATATATTTTGTAATACTGTATCTATTGTTTATTTAAGTAACACGTTTAATTATTTCGTATTGATAAATGCAAAAAGCCAATTAATTTTTTATTAAAAATTATATGTATTTTAAAGATCAATAGGCTCCGTCATTGGTTAAACATGGGGATTTGTGTAAAAAATGAAACAATAAGTACTAATAATTTAGAAGAGCAAGCTATACAATGCCAACATAAAATATATCAACTTTTGAAACAGCTGATAGATCGACCGATGAAATTACAGAATCCTACAAAAACCTTAAATTTTACTAAGTGGGGACTTTATGACGAATCTTCATTTTTGTATCCCAATAAGGGAGTTATAAAAGTAGACAGTATTTTTCCTCTTCATTGTGCCCTTCAACTTAAACAGCGAAATGAAGCAGCAGAAAATTTAATTCAGCATCTTGATGAATTACGTTCATTGGCAGCTTCGTAAGTGTATTGCTAACATTTTAAAACAAATAATAAAGCAGTTCATATATTTGTAATAAAAAACACATATTTCAGAGATGTGAAGTTGCAAGAAAACATTTATATTACCTGCCAATTATGTGGAATGGAAATATTTGGGAGAGAAGCTCTTAGAAATCATTTATATATGCCAGAACACAAAAATCGAGAGGCGAGTTTAAATATTAAAGTATCTTAGAATACTACTAAGATGAAAATACAAAAATTATTTTATTTATTGACACGATTCAAATAAAATCATAGAAGAAAGGTGTATTAATACTAGACTTAGTTTATCAATTAGTCCTTTTATAAATTCAAATAAATTGTTATGTCAAAACATTGAAAATGTTATCATGCATTTATATTATAAAAAACTAGTCTTATGTTGTCTTTAAAGAAAATATTTATTTAAAAACGAAGTTTTTTATTTTGTTTACAGTATATCAGTTAAAAAGTAAATTACATTTTATGTCTACGTTTTTATTGTGTTCTATTACATTGTAACAATGTGTTATTATTACTTTTTACTATTAATAAAAACACCTGAATAAACTATAATTGTTAAAAGAAAAAATATTTTATCTATTTTTTGTGGATAAATTTTACAACTAAAGTACATTACTACTTTCGACCTACAATCTACATTATAGTTACAAGATAGAAATTTTTAATGCCTTATTAGACGTCGCGTTGAAGATATCGTGGTCCAGGCTGTGTATATAAAAGTCGTCCCGGTACATTAGCACCGGCGACACTCACATAAGTACCAGGTGAAGGTGGAGGATACGGACCTTGCGGAGGTTGAGGAGCTCGAACTGGATAGCCGGTAGTAATACCACCCGTCTTCGCTCCCTACAAAAGTGCAATGTTTTTTATGTTAAAGATTTTTTTGAAATTATTGGAAGTGTTCCAATTATATATGCAATCTTTTTAAAGATATATAATGAAAATGATTTATTAAAATAGACTTTTATAAAGATTCATCTATCACACAATTAATAAAGTGGGTTTGATAATGTTTCATAATAACGTTTTATTATAGTATATATATACACATATAGAATATTATAATATACTTAATAAGTTAGTTTTATAAATATTTATTTTTGTCAGAAAAACTTTTTGGCAAGGTAACTCAAATATAGTTTAAGACTTCAAAATTC
Source organism: Platyscapa corneri (assembly GCA_018907185.1). Lineage (NCBI taxonomy): Eukaryota > Metazoa > Arthropoda > Insecta > Hymenoptera > Agaonidae > Platyscapa > Platyscapa corneri. The sequence goes on from JACCHW010000003.1 coordinate 194,599, forward strand.
TTTAAAAAAATTTAAAAATTTTTCGTAATGTGAATTTGGCTAAATAATTTATAGTATAAAATATTAAAATACCTGTGGGGCTTGTTGAATTGGTATTGCTCCACCATGAACGCCTACGTGGTTTCCGGGTCGTGAATAGAATTTGTCTTCGGTGTATGGCGCTATTAAACAAATTTTTTTATTAGAAATTTTCAGTACGAATTTTTTATGGTATTTTTATTTTTTAAGTGTTAAATTAATAAAGTTTCATGATATTACTTTTGATTAACATAAAATTTATAAAATATTTAAAAAAACTTAAAATATAGGTTAGTATTTAATGTAACTATTTTTATCTTCGAAATTTATTTTATTATAAGATCTTATCTATTGATAAAAATTAAAATATTAACAATTATTCATTCACATATTTTATTCTATTTTATTACAATAAATGTTTACTAATAAATTACCTAAATTGAAAATTAAAATAAGTCATAAAATAGCTTAAGGAAAAATATTAATAATTTTTTACTATAACAAGTTACGTTATTGTTTTGCTTAAACTAACTTTTTAACTTCTTTTAAAAAATTTCATATTTACTGAAATAATATGTAGCTAAAAATATATAATTAATATAAATAAATATTTATCTTTAAAACATTAAAATTACCTGTCTGAATCGTTGGTAATGGAGCACGAGTTGCCGTCAAGTATACTGGCTTGGGGGACTCCTGCACGCGTGATATGGGTTGCGATGTAGGTGCACCGAAATCGTACTGTCCACCTGTAGGTCCATAATAACTTGATCCGAGGAACTGATTAGGAGACTCTAAAATAACATTAAATAAAATATTAATACTACGACTATAAAAGAAGTATAAATTAATTTTTCATAAATTTTAAATCTTATTACTAAAGCAACATATATTAAAGTAATAATATAAAAAGAAAAAGTAATAGCTGGGTAACATACTATTCCAGAGAACAACTCGAGAATCACTGGACCTCCTAGCAGCTTCATCAGATTCTAAAAAAAATGTAATTTTTTTACTATTTATTTTCTGATAATTGTGTTTATTTTACATGTACTCGTTTTTATATTTTTGAACAGAATGTTGTTACATTAATTTTCTATTTTTTAAAATCGGGTTTTTCAAGTAAAATAGAACTGTAAATTCAAATTATTAAAAAATTTTTTGTTTTTTCTATTATCATTTTTTAGTTAAATATATAATTTAAATAATTAAATTGTAGTTGTAGTGTAAGCTAGTAAACCAAATTTTATTTCTAAATATATGATAGACAAATTTTTATATATATTTTCAAAATTACACGATAAAATTATACTTACTTGAAGGTGTTGGAATATAGCTTGGTATAGATGGAGGTGGTTTATAACCATAACCCGGATGATATGATGAAACCGGAATCGGTGGAGGTGGTGACGGACTATGTGATCTTTTCAAAGGACCCTATTATTAAAGAGATATTAAATATTTTAAATTTATGAACATAAACAATTTAATTAAGTTTATAAATAATGAAATTAAATATATTTGAAAAAGTTTTTGATGATTTATGTAGTTTAGTTTTATTCATAAAAATTGTAAATAACTTGTTTTTAAATTATTGCAATTTTTAATTAGATGGTTTTTGGTTACCATATAATAATATATATATATTTCTTACCATATAAATTAATAAATTCTAAAATAAATACTAAAATTTGCACTTACACTTGACATTAATGTGTGTGGCGGCGTAGCTGCTGTAACTTTATAGAGAGAACTTCGGGTTGGAAGTGGAAGGTATAAATGAGGATGGACAGCAGTACTCGGATCAATGTATCCACCAACTTGTTGCATTGGTTCTGATAATACACTTAAATAAAAAAATATATTATGTCATATTGTAATTTATGATATTTAATAAAAAAAATGAAATTTTAGTTATGTACTTTGTTTCCTTTATAAGCCTTCTTCTACTATCATCTTCATGAAGAACTTTTTTTAATTGTACAAATAATTGATGTTTTTCATTTTTTAACTGTGTTAGTTCATTTTCTAAAGTTAAAATTTGTTCTCTTGTTTCACCTAATGTCATTACATTCTGTTTCTGTTGGGTTTCTCTTTCTTTTCTCTGACGTTCCTCTTCTGCATCAGCTTCTTGCTCTGTAAATAACAATGATTAAAAATAAAATTACCTAAAAATATTATATACAAAAACATTACCTTGCTTTTTACGCTTCCTTTCCTTTGTAATATGTGTTTTAAGAGCTTGCCACATCTGCTCACTTCGCTGAGGTGGTCCAACAACTACAGCTGGCATTGTGATTAAACTAAATAAATGGAAAAGAGCAAGTCCATACACAATATAACTCGCTTACTTCAATTAACAATTAACTAAAACGATTAAAAATGTAGTTTTGTGGTATTAGAAATTACGTTGCATTGAAACCTATAAACAGAAATTAATACATCACACATCGATTAAATTTATTTTATTCATAATTTTTATAAAATTAATTTTAAAATTTATTTTATTGATTGAAAATTTAAAATAAAATCATGAAGAATTTAATGACATTACTTAAAAAATATACTTTTTTAGGTTATTACTTTATGAGTGTAATGTCATTTAACTAGTGGTTAAAAAGCCAACATTAGTAATACATGGTTGCCAAATCTTTCCATGAAACCATTTATAAAATAAAATAAAAAAACTATAGTAACACTTTAAAACTATATAATTACATTTTTGAATTTGGTAAAATAATTAATATTTAAATAAGATTATATTTCTTTATACTTTTTCATATGAGGAATATTATTTTATAAATATTAAGAAATTTTTAATTATAATTAAAATAAATTCTATACCTATGTACCAACACTTCTAAAATTATAACTAGAGTCTTTTATATAATACATCTTCGTCAGCATTTTTACCGTTCAGCATGATACATACATAGATGTGTAAAATATTAAATAAATAAAATTCTATAACGATTCTACTAATAATTGGGTCAACTATCTATATGTACATTAAAATAAATTAAGAAAATTTTATATTAAAATTCATGGAAAATTCTGATTTATATTTCCTATGTAGAATGAAATAAAGTTATAGAAACTTTTCCATTAAATTAAAACATGTTTCTTTAAATTATTTATAAAGAAAATGAATATAAATATAAAAGAATGAGAGAGAGAGAGAGAGAGAGAGAAAGAAAGAAAAAAAGAAAGAGAAAGAGAAATAAAGCGAGCAAAGAAAGTAAGAGAGAGGAGAGAGAAATTATATTAAAGAAAAGTAGAAAATCTTAACATGTATAATCTGTTTGTTTGCAAAAGTAGGATCTAAAATATACATAAAATAAAAATAGCATATCTGCATTATGCTTATTATTTTATGTAGCTTCGATTTAATATAAAAAAATTAAAATAATATAACTTGGAATTCAATGTATAAATAAATTTTTCTATGATTCAAACACCTAAAAATAAAAATTTATCTTTCTTTAATTATATATCAACTAATTTTTTAATTATCAGTAATAAACTATTAAACTAATTATTATAGTAATAAAAAGTAAATAATGAATTTAAAGAAGTTTGATTTTAAGAGTGTATTAAAAAGAAATAAAAAAAAATTATTATGGATGTTTTAAAAGTAATAATAAAATTTGTTAAGAAGATCGATTACCATTAAGGGTAAAACATTTTTTTTAATCGTATAATTATAATTTAAAGTATTCTAAATATAAAATTTATTATTTTAATCAATCTATTTAATTTACATACATTAATTAATGTTTTACTTCAGTTGTTATATTTTCTAGTTTAATTGAAATAGAATATTCTATTGTTATATAATATTGTATTGGATATTGTAAATATTCGAATATAGTATACATTGCACAAATACTTAACTGATTACGTCTAATCAATGAAACAATCATCATTTTACAATATTGATATTACAGTATTAACTTCTATCTTGAGTGCATTGGCTAGATACAACGTTTATCATTTGATATTTGTATATTATTCAACCTAAAGAAATATCATATAAATTATGTTTAATTGTTTCTTTGCATTAAAATAAAGTATGAACTTTTTACGCGTGCTTCACAGACAAACGTTTTAGTGTTCGATTGTGTTTCGAGTAAAAATTACAGATCTTTTTTTCAAATTAGTACTGCAAAAAAAGTAATTATAAAATATTTGCAGTATGATTAAATCGAAGGAACTGGGCATTCACTAGGTAGGTTCAATTTAAATACAATTATACGAAAATATAATATTGAAACATGAAGTAATTTTTAGTATAAGATAATAAGAATAAATTGTATAGCATAAAAAATACTAGGAATAATTCTCGGAATGAATAATTTTTCATTATCCAAAATTCATATAAAATATTTCACGAAGTAAAAGTACTTTATAGAATAATTTAATTTTATTTATTCTTATATCAAATAAATGGTATAAATATTTTATATTTTAACAGTGTAATCTTCAGTTCAAAATATACGTATTATTTTAAAAATACTCCAAATCTAAGAAGAAAAATTTTGTTATACTTATTTTATATTACTTTATACTATTACAATAAGCTTGTAATAGTATAAAGTAATATAAATAAAAATTAAGTTTAGTAAAGGTACTCAGATATACAAACATTTATAATTCTATAAAAAGAAAATATTTTCTAAAAATTACATTAAGACTAAATATTTTGCAATTATTATTATACATGAATTTAATCATATAGTCCTTTAAGCAGATTCATTTTAAAACACTTTAAAATATTTTTAATTTCAACACGCTTACGATAATTATAATTAAAAAAATATTATCACGCTAACCATTTAATTTAATTGTTCTTACAGAAGAACTGTTATCAGTATTTAAAAAAATGTCAAGCCTGAAAAATGATCTAAGATTACGTGTATTTCTCAGAAAGAATTTGCAGTAAGTTTCATTAAGAAGTAATAAGTGCCGCTATCTGTTAATCCTTGCACTCAAGTAACCGCTTCATTTGCAATCTCAAATTGCAATCAGCTTCAAAAAAATAGATACAACCGTTGCATATTCTTTTAATCACTTTTATTTTTAATTTTATTTATATTTTTTTAATTAAAGTCTTTCTAATAAAGAATTACATATAACTATTGTGTTCAATTATATTATACTTTATTAAATATTTTTGAAAAAATAATACATATAACATAACGTTTGTGTTATTAAATAAAATTATAAACATGTATAAAGACAATTAAGTGTAATTCTTATTATATTACACATATCTACGTTTTTTATAATTTAATATTCAAAAGCTATAGATTTTGTTTTGAATATAATTTTAAAAAGTCAGATTAAAAAAATAAAATTATTAAACGTATAGTATTAATATATTCAAAGTACTTGTCTAAAATAATTTATTTAATTTATAATAAATATAATAAATATGTTGGGCATGTATATAATTAAATGAATGGATGCAATTTATGATGAAAATAAAAAGTATTTATTAATTACACGTTGAAAATATTTTTTATGTTAATTCATTTTTGTATGCCATATAAAATTAATTAATTTTCTTATATCATACTAATGTTATAATAAAAATATTTCACTAAGCTTAAACACTTATAAAATAATTTAAAATTAAAAAAAATATAAATTATACAAAATTTTAATATGATCTCATGATGAAAGATTTATAAAAGTGTTATAAATTTTTAAGCATTACTTTAATTCCACTTAATTTTTGAATGATATAAAATAATAAATTTTTTGCCTAAAATTATAATTTAAAAAAAAATTGCAGCTCTTATATTACTATTTTTTTCTTATATGAATATTTCTTGAAAATTGTTGAGTGTGCCACATATATTTATTGTAAAGTGTGATGATTTTCAATTTTAAACTAGTCTCGCCAGTGATGATTCGATTAACAAGTGCTTTAGGAAATTCTAAGAAAATTAGAAAAAATTAGAGAATGTTCAAGATATTTTTTCTGTATTTGTGTATTATTATAGTATAAGAAGTCGTATTGGGGGTGGAAAAAAGAGAAGATTGGCTTAGTTCCAGCTCAATGAAATAATATTGTATTTGAATAGATGGATGAGTGAATGAAGATTACAGTTAGTCTTCTAGCCAAAACTAATAGTATCATTCGTTAAAAGGCGAGTATTGGCTATCTCACCAATAAAGTCGTGAATGAAGCTGATTTGAATAAGAACTTCAATGAAGTATTTGAAAATAATGTTGGATAAAGATTTTTATTGTTCAAGCATAAGTAATGCTTTAAAAAAATCTGTAGTCACTAAAATCTTCATTTTTGCAGATTTTAACATGGTTGAGTTCTTTGCGTATTGCAAATATTTTTAATATTCAATTATTTATTGCGACTAAAATAAATATAAAATAAAATCTATAAATATTATAGACGCAGTTAATAAGATTTGAAATATACTATTTTTTTGCACGAACATTGGTTCGACAACATAGAATATCTAAAAAAATCTAATTTTACAACGTGTCAAGACTATTAAGAAGATTAATTAGTATTACCGTTGTGGATATAAGAATGATGATGAGCTGTATAAAATATTTGAAGTGAAGTGGACATACGTCTGAAAAAGAAGAAAACAAGTCTAGTCAATATCTGATTAATTATTATAAATATAAAAATAAGAAAATTTGAATGAACAAAAAACAACTAGCCTAATATTTTGCAAAACAATTCTGATGTAATGTTTTATATTACATAGATAGAATATTAATTGTTAAATTTATGACTTGTATTACTACATATATTTAATTTTAAAAAACTATTACTTCCTGTACAATATAACGCTTATTTATAAAATGTTAAATTATTGATGGATCTTAACAGTATAACTTAACAGTGATATTTATTAATACTTTACGAATTATTCTTATTTCATATGAATTAATATGTTATTCAGTAAGTAAACAATTTATTATGCACTAATCTTATAAATTATTACATATTAATTCTATTAATATTAAATATAATATTAGTTTTTTATTTAAAATTTAAAAAAAACAACAGATTATTCGTTTTTGTAACAAAAACTAACAACAAGGTTTCACTAACTTAAATGTTATACAAGTTAAGATTATTACGTATATGCTCTACAGCTTTGCTTACATTGATTGAAGATAAGAATTAAAAAAAATCATGTATTTTATTCTTAATTTATATTAATTTATTAAAAATATTAGCTAAATAATTTTTTTAGAGTTTTTACTAGATGTTGAATGTAAAAGAAAACTTTCAAAATTTGCTTATAGTTTAGCACAAGAAATTATCAGATTTCAGAATATAAATTCTTTTCAAAGTTAACAACTTATTTTTATTACTATTTAAGAGGGTCTTATAATAAAAATATAAATATAATATTTACAACGTTAAATTTTATAAATTTAGCGGCAGAAAGACAGGGAGGGAGAGAGGGGAAGGTAAATATATAAATTTTAAATCACTAAATTATGGTTGAACACAATTTTCAATTTAATTTAATAATTAAAAAAAAAAGATTAAGAAATGACGCGTAATTAGTTCTTTGAAATAAAAATACTGAATTTCTATATATAATGACATGGATCTGGATTTTTTAAATGAATAGATTCCTTATTTTCTATCTATTTTAACTTGTTTTTGATCTTTCAATAGATCATGATGTTATATATTTATATATTTTGTATCTGTAAGTAATTTTAATGATATGCCTTGAACATTAATGTTTGATCGTTTATTAATTTCGTGATCAGACATAACCAACTCACAATTAGATTATGTCTATTAATCATTTGAGACAAATGCTCATTAATCACCCCTTTGTTTTTTCCGTTTGTTTCGTCAAATAATTTTAGAATGGTATATCTGCCTTATACAAATGACTGACTGATTTATACGCGATTTAATATAATGCGATCAAAATGTACGACCTAAAAATAATTATGTGCGAGCTTAAGCTACACCTAATGTAATGCTCAATAATTAAATATTCAAATAAGGTTTCAATAATTAATAGTAATTAATAAAAATTAATAATACTCGTGTATGTAGATTTTTATTGTTAGATTAAATTTTAGAGAATTAACAATTTTTTTTATTTTAAAATATTAAAAGTCAAATACAGTATATGCAACAAAAAATGTGAATCAAATACTTTAGTCTGAATTGTGGTTGAAAGAAGCTCAGTTAATATTTATTGACGTCTAAGAAACTTAATAAATAATTAATTAAAAAAGAACAGAAATATCTGCTATATAACAGGAAAAATCAAGGCAATAATTTTATTGAGAACATTAGCGGAAGACATTACTTTTTGCCAGTACTAGACAGATATATTTAAAATTAAACACTATTTAAAATTTATTGATCTCCCATCTTAATAATGTTATATTTTACTTTATTGTATTTAGAAGTTAAATTTCATTCCAACGTTTTAACATTAATTAAAAATTTTACATTGCGTTAAGACTAAATAATAAATTTGCGAGAAATTTAATTTATAATTCATGTTATTTTAAATAGAGAATGATATAAAGTAAAAGAGTTTTGTTAAGTTATAAGAAAAACTTTCTTGACTATTCAAGATAAAATTGAATATGTCATTGGGGATGTAAAGAATATTGAGGAAGTTTCATAAGGCATTCCTGGCATGGATGGAGTTATTGCTATAATTGGCAACAGAAATGACTTCAGGACATAGTTTTATTAAATCATAAATAAAAATTGATATGAAAGAACAAAATTTATGTTTTAATCTCTATAGATATAATAATAAACTGTTTTTTCCAAGGTGTTGTGAAAAAAATATTTATAGATTTTAAGTTTAATAAGTAAATTATTTTGGTTCGTATAATAATTTTAAATCAGAATTTTAAAAAGTTGACTTACTAACATTTTGAAATTGTATTAAAATGTAAATTTACTTGAAACGATTTTAGAGTATTTTTATTATTTTTATTATTATCATTGCGTTTTTATTTTTACAAGGTTAAATATAACTTTATAATATTGGAAAACCTCTGAAAAATTATATAAAATATTTAACGTTATGATATAACAAAAAAAAATATTTGTATGCGATAAAGGTAATTTTTTATCATTTTCTTGTAAGATTAAAAAAAATATAAATTATCATTTAATTAGTTAATTTAATTAATATAAAATGTAACAATATAACAATGTAAACATTATTGAACAATGGTATATAAAACAAAAAAATGTTTCTAAAATTATTTTCTTGTAAAATAAAAATTTGTTTATTGAAAAATACATGTATAATCAATTAAACATATTTTTTTTATAATTTTATAAATAATTATAAATTTATTTACAATAAATAATATAAATCATAATAAACTGTTCAGGATTATAACGTTTTCTTCATGAATGTTCGTTCAGGAATTGTTAAACAGATTTGTGCAGATGGTATTTTGAGATCCGTTGGCATTGGTGGAGGTGGAGGACCTGCTGATATTTTTTTTATTTCTAACTTTGAATCAGTTTCAGTCTTTGAATATGAATCAGAATCAAATTCTGAATATTCATTTAAATCTTGAATAGGTTCACAAATAATATACTCATTCTTTAAATAAAATTCTTCTTGCCCTTTGGTCATTAGATAAATATTTTTAATACCACGTTTGCGTACAAAATCTTCTACCGCACGCAGTAGCATTGACCCAAGCCCCTGATATCTATGAGCATGGTCAATTATGACTGAAAAAATATTTAATTTATTATAAAACATTCTCAATAATATAATTTATAAAAGTTTTTAACAGCAGATTTCATGTTTTTAATTCATAAATTAATAAAATGAACACATTAAAATATATTAAATTTTAAATAAATTTGTGAAATTTAAAATTAACAATTGTTTAATTATATATGATTAAGTTTTTACTTTAATTTTTATTAATTAATAATAATATTAATGTATGAAATCAGTTTGAAATATGATATTTCAATTAATTATTAAATTATTAAATATGTATTTCTAACATGAATTTCTTTTGGTACATTTGTATTAAAAATTAAATCAATAAATCATATTCAACAGTATGTAATTTGCTTACAAAAACGAACATAAAATTAATCTCTTACATGATTCTATAACAACCCCATCAATTGCATTATGCGCTAATGAGATTTTGCAGAGCCCAAGAACTTTATTTTTACTAAGTAGTAGAAGATACATGGGAAATTTATCACAGGACATGGTCAAGCTCCTCAACCTATAAATACAAAGAAAAATTATTAAAATATTTAATTGTATTAAAAAAATATTTGTTTGATAGAAAAGTATATTAATAAATATCCTTAAATAATACCAAATAAAATTTATGAAAATATGCAGGTATGCAAGGAAGGTAAAACTCAATATAAAATATTAAAGATGTAAAATTAGTTGGAAAGAATGTGTTAAGCACTTGAGCGAAATTACCTTTTTCGCTAACATACCGTGCAGTTTTACTCCGTTTCCATTCAGAGTTTAGTAGGTTGCAGCATTGTTGTAGAAAATCAGGCCTTTTATGAAGTGGAACTAAATCATAGCGGGAATCTTTCTTAAATTCTCTGAAAAGCAGGTAAACCAAAACACAATCAAATCTACTAAATGCACACAAACTACTCAATTCTTAGAAATATATTTACTCTAAATTAAACACTAGCTTAGGATGTACATATCAATTAATTACACGAAGAATGGGTTGTAGTAAAAACATTAAAACAAACAAATGGAAAAAATTTATTCTGAAGTATCCTCTACTTCAGTAAATAAATTTAGTATCAATGTTTAATCATTTATAGGATGTAATATTTTTTAAGGTGAGAAATGAAAACATATTTCTAAACAAACACACAATATCCAAAACTTACAAGGGCCTACATGGTAGAGTTTTTCTACTATTGTGAAAAAGGGCAGCTTGATTTTCAAGCCATTTCATGTAAGATGAAAAGCTCTGGCGTTTTTTTGACATTTGGAGCTATCACAGTGTACACGGAACTACTTCAAATCATACTTTGCTGTATTCTGTGTGTTAAGAGGCGCCCGAAGCACGAATGTCGCTGCGCACCTCTTCCTAACTAATGCCTTACCGGTGTATATTATTATAAAAGTGCCAGACATGTTCAGCTTTATCATCTTCATGTTGACAGGCTATTTAAATCGCGCATTCTGTTCACTCCTAGCGCCAATGTTTGCAAATGCACGTGTTGGAAAGCTTAGTAGGCCTTGCTGATGTACTGCAGCTGTTCAACTATTTTTAGAAGACATCAAAATTGTACATATTGTCTTCGAGCAGACGACAGCGCGCACGCAGGCTTCCTTTGAATTACATTGACTTTTGCCTTGAACAGACACTTGACACTACCCTTTTTTTCTTCTATTCCTTTACGTGTTAAGCGCAAACATCGAGCATATACTATTTATGTGAAACGTCAAACTGCACCGCGACGTTCAAATTGAAATTTTACTTTTAGGTGCATAAACAAAAGCTATGGCTTATTAATAGTTTTTCTACTAATAAATCACTTGTTCTATTAATATAAATCTAGCGAATTATTACCTACACATACGTTGACGTATCTGTTAATGTATATAATTTTTAAAAGTTATGGAAATTTGAATATTTATTTTTTATTATTTAAAACAAGATTAAAAAAAAAGATTATATGTTTTCTTACCTTGTAATTGCAAAAGGCACCATTACGCTGAAAATAAACTGACACTCGAGAAGATGTAAAATTTTCTAAAATTTTGGAGTAGTATAGACCCCTTATAACAATCATCCACACTTATTCTTGTTTTTGATTCTGAAAAGAATAATGACAAATAAATTACTTATTGTTAAATTCTAATTTTTATTTATTAAACAATTTTTAAAATAACACGAGTAGCAGCTTTCGCGTGTATCTGGAAATTTTCTCGGGAAATGAGTGGATTATATATATATATATATATATGTACAAATGAAATGTACATCAATGGCTAGGTATTTTACGTTATATAGCAAATATGATTTACGACGCGTATAATATTACATAAATTACATTGATAATTGTACCTACCCAGTAATTACTTTAGATCTTTTGTATATAAATGACATTTTCTATCTAAACAATGTAGAAAATAATCATAGCATGTCATTTACTCCTATAGGCTTGGATATGTTGTGCCGATTGAGCAAAAGATAGCGCTGTTATTCAATGTGTTAACAATTTACATTTTACTTGTGTTTTCGTGTTGTATTAAATGAATTGTTTGAATGAATAAAACAATTTTTTTTATTAGTTTTATGAGATAAATTAAACAAATAATTTATCAAGATGATTCCCGGTCGATTACCCGTACCAGGTAGATATACTTTTATATTGTATTTACAAATATTTCATTTTAGTTTAATATTTGTAATTTTAATTCTATGTAACCTCACATTTTTCTAATTTAAATATTTAAAATTATATGTTATAAATTTTTAAATTTAACGTAATTTTTAACCCAAAATAATTTTTAGGATATATTTTAACAAATTGATAATTTCTTTTTATATCAAATTAAAATACTTTTATTTATTACATCAGACTTTTACATAAATTTATAGATATTTTAAGACTTTCTTATTTTTTAAAGTTACAAACCTTATTTATATTTAAATTAAAAGTGAACTCGTATGATTTCAATAAATAGGTTTTATTTTAAGCATTAAAATATCATGATATTTGGTATTTACAAAATATAAACCAAAGGCAATATTGCTACAAATGTTTTTTAACTGATTTAAATTTAATTCAAATTATAAAATTATTTTTACTTTTATGATAAATTTTTATTATTGTTTAAAAAAATAACATGATAATTATTAAAATGAACTTAATATTTATGTTAATATTAATGAATATTTTAGAAAATCCTTTGGGACTTTCTTGGCATGATAGTGCCTGGATTCCAATGCTCAATCCAAGTAATATAATGGACTACTTTTCAGAAAGGTCTAATCCATTTTATGATAGAACTTGTAATAATGAAATTGTAAAAATGCAGCGTCTCAATCCTGAGCAACTTACGTAAGATAATTTACTTATTCAATAAAATATATTAAGTTAACAAATGTATTTTATGTAACAAAGGATTTTAATATATTTTGTTATAGAAATATGACTGGCTTAGAGTATATACTTTTGCATGTTCAAGAACCAATTTTATATGTTATACGTAAACAACATCGTCATAGTCCTACTCAAGCAACTCCATTAGCTGATTACTATATAATTGCTGGAGTTGTATATCAAGCTCCTGATTTAGCATCTGTAGTTAATTCTAGACTGGTAAAATAATAAATATTATATTTAGATAACAAATTTGAAATATAGTTAAAACAAATATTTTATATATTATTTATTTTAGCTATCAGCAGTTCATCATATACAATCTGCTTTTGAAGAAGCTAGTAGTTGTTCTCGATATCATCCTAGTAAAGGATATTCATGGGATTTTAAAAATGGCAAGACTGCAACAGCCAAAAAGGAAACTCCTGTTAGAGAAGAGCCTAGCACATTATTTCAAAGACAAAGAGTTGATATGTTACTCGGAGAATTAACGAGAAAATATCCTATACCAGTTCCAAAACCGGTGCAAACTGTGATTGAACCATGTATGTTAAAATTTTTCAAATACTATTTTATTTTAAATTTGATTGTTATAAAAATTATTAATTAATTTATTTTAGTGATACAAATTAAACAAGAATCACAGACTGAGAAAAAAGATATGAAACCTCCACCAGAACGTAAGCCTAGAGTAAATTAGTATTAATTGATTTTCTACTTTGATTAAAACATTATTTAAATGTTGTGTAAATGAAATAGATTTATAAAAGAAAGACTATAAGTGAAAATAAATTTATAAGATGTATCGAATTAATAAAATATTAAAAATGTTTAAATATATTTTTACCTTAAAAGTCATTTTTGTTTACTGTTGCCTAAAGTATTTATAAGAATATTATCAGGTTATAATTTTTTTTTTCTGAAAAATTATTTTAATATGTTTCAATATGATTGAAGATTATCTACATACAAGGATACATTTTGATGAAATACATAGTCATTTTTTATTGATACAATTTTTATTTATTTTTGTTTTAAATATTTCAGTGCTAAAAATATTTTGAAGAGATATTAAATATTGAGAAATAGAATTCAGATTTCTGATTTTTATTTATTTCATTGTAATTATAAAGTTTTTTTCTTTACCATAAAAGTTTACAATCTGAAGAGAATTGATGATTGAGATAAAAAACATCGTTTGTTTTTCTGATATTTTCAGAGCTTATGTTTGTCAGTCTCGAAATATTTGAAAATATGCTTATAAATTTTATATACAAAAAATACTATGACATTTGGTGAATGTTTATGTAGTGGAGAATATGCCGAAATTAGCAGTGTTGACAATACACTCGGTGCTTTATCTAACGATTCTACTTTACCAGAATTTCGAAAATACGAGTGCAGGGTATTGATGTTTATACGGCAACAAATAAAATCAAGAGAAAACGAAGTAAGCGCATTTTTAATGCTATTATTTTAAGTGAAAGAAAAATTTCTTTCATAAAGAATCTATTCTAGTTTCATTGTGATCAAAGTTGTAATACGGTAAAGGAGAATGATACCCAATTGATGGATTTGGGATGCGATATAAGTACAAATTCTACACATTCTTGTGAATGTGAACAAGCAACATTATTAAGTTCATCAAGAATTACAATTATACTCATTACTTTAATGGTCTTATTGATTCTGGGATTATCATATATTAATAGAGATTTATTTTGTATTCCTATTACTTTAGACAAGTCCATATCATCAAAATTTTTTTGATAAAAACGTACGAGCATATTTGATACATTTGATAATATTTCATCGGAATAATGAAGAAATAGTGTCAGCTGACATGATGTTTTTAGTATTATTTTATAATTATTATTGTATATTTTTTTACAATTAAAAATATAAAATGGATTCAAATATAGTACAGTAAATAATTAAAAAATGATATGAAAATTGTTTTCATATACAGGTTTGTCGATGGAAAGATTGTGTAAAACATCAATGTACAAAATAGAATAAGTAATGAACTTGAGTAGTTAACTCAAGTCGAAAATTTTTATAAATTTTTATTTGTTGTAAAATACATTTTAATGCTAGTCACTAATTAAAAAGATTTTTATAAAAATTTTTATTTTACAACACAATATTATTGAATTCAATATTTATTGCTTTTATAATAACAAATCTAAAAGACGAATAATTTTAATAATTTTAACAAAATTTGACAAGAGCTATGAAATTTTGAAGATTTTAAGGATATAGTTTCTACTTTAATATATAACTACTTTTATAGATTCTTTTTATTATTATATTTACTAAGAGACTAAAAGTAAGATGTTTTTATATTAACAATTAAATTAAAATTAATTGTTCAAATTTTAAAGTAGTTTTTGCTTACATCATTCTGTTCAAAATTTTATCTTAGTATAAAATTATGAATTCGTAAAATTATTTTTTCGGACTTATAAATTAAATTATAAATTAAAAAGGGAAAAGTATTAAAAACGAGCTTATAGTTATTTCTATTATAAATAGAATAGTAAGCAAAGAGAAATTTTTGTGTCCATGAATAAATATTTTTTAATAAATATACATAAGCACATTATTTTAAAATGTTATATTACTTGTTTGGAATCAATAAAAATAAAAATATATGTTAGACATAAAAAAATGTTTGTTTTTCACAACTTCTGGTACACTGTATCAATGTTTGGTGTTGCTATTTGTGAATGTAGCATAAAGTAAAGAATATGTTAAATGAATAAGTAAGAAAAGATGTAGATTTGAATTTTTCTACGTGAGTATAAGAAATCTTAAATTATAATACTAATAGGTTAATCAATGATGAAATCAATATTTGATAAATATAGTACGTACAATTTAGAAAATTTAAATAAGAAATCTTTTCTCTCAACATTTTGTATTAATTTTTTAATATTGAAATGAACACAAAGGATGTTTGAGTTATAATTAAAATAAAATTTACTAAATTACTACTGTCAGATATTGAAACATGTTATAATAGAATTAATCAAATCATATGATTCAATTTTTAAGTTTTTAAATTTATATATGTTATCAATATTTATTTTAGGAGTTGAATAGTAATTGGCACATTCGTTTTAAATTATTAGTCAATTTATAAGTTACACGTAATTCAAATTAATTTGTTAATTCCGAATTTTTAAAGAATTGTGTTATGATAATTATAATGATATATATATAATATATCATTATTTTATAGTAAAATTGTTATAGTAAAAAAAATTAATTTTTATGGAATAATAAAATTTTTAGGATTACAACATTAAAAAGGCAAAGAATAAAAACTAAATATTTGTAACTTTTTTTACATACATTGTTATTAATTTTAATTAAGTCATAGAATATTTCTTATAATTATGAGGTATAAAATAGAAACTTTGAATATATTTAAAGAAAATTTTGTTTTGTTTTACTTTTTAATATTATTTATGAAGAGCATTAGTATTATTAGGTATTTTTTATTAAATATAAATATATTGCAACAATTATAGCAAATATAATTTTAAATAAACCGATGTATAGAAACTTTTCAGTTTTTCAGTAGAAAATTGCAGAATACATTACCCAATATTAATAAAAACATTTGAAATGCAAAACTTGATATCAATTTATTAAAAATGATGAATGTATTATGTGAATTATGTGATTTCGAAAAATTTTGATTAAGATAGTTGTGCCTATTAAAACTTGTCTAAAAAATGATGCGAAGAAGAATTAATAGAAAATAAAGAATGGGAAGAGAACAAATATTATAATGTGAAATGAAGTTAATTATGTTCCAATATGTTTGTTTATGAGAAAAAAATTATGCAGTTGTTACGCCTTGATGAAAGTTTCACCTTGGTGAATTCTAAAAATATACTTGACAACTGTAAATACCATGGTTGCCCTGCTGCAAGGCATCGAGAATAAGAACTGCCGGCTTTACCAAAGTCGCCCCTGTGGTTCTATCACGTTGCCATCTGATTAATTACACTCCTTTCAACAAGCCCAGATAAATCGGAATCGAATAAAAAACCCAACAGAACAAGAATATATTTATCCAAAGGAGAGTTTTTGTACGAATAACACAATGAAAATATGTAATGTGTAATACAAATTTAATTATAATTAATCATTGAGAAGAAACTTTATTGTAATCTAAGCAATATGTAATACAGCAACTTAATAATAGTATATTTATAATTTTCATAATGATAATAGCATTTTAACTATGAAATATGCTTTCATTTTAATATAACTAATGCTGGTCATCAGTTACATTAGGAACAAAATCTAGACTTCAGGTAGGGTACCTTTTACGATAGATTTTTTTTAAAACCACTTTTAAATCCGGAGGAAAGAATGCATTAAGAAGAATAATATATCAAATTAAAAATATTTGGTTTCTTTTTTTAAAATGAAATGGGACTGGATATGGGTTTTACATATCTAAAGGTAAGTATCTTTATTATCGGAGTGATGATGCGAGTTCTTATGATTGTATATATGTCAAGCTAAACTAGCTATCGCACCAAATCGATGTGCATTTGTGAAAATTCTATAAGATTAGACTGATCGTTGGCGTCTTGGGAATTTTATTGAGAAGAAACGACCATTTTCACGTTTAAGCAGATAATCTTTTTTTTATTTTAAATTATTTCCAGAAAAACTATATTTTTAGGTAACTTTTATTTTAACATTTGTTTACGTAAATTTTAAAAGATTATAAAAAATATTTAAAAAGATTTGATATACGACTGTTGAGTCTTGATACACCCAGTGTTAATTTTATAATGTCACTGAATTTAGCAAATTTAGTGGTAACACTGACAACGTGGAATCGATGTATTTATGCAAATATCACGTTCAGTCAAGTAAAATAAATAATTAATAATTTTTTTAATTTATGGGCATTCATAAGTTCGTGTCATTCATTCGTATGTATTATTTATAAAGTACGACAAAAGTATAATGTAATAATGTGATCAAATAAAATAAATCCAAACAACGTATACTTTTAAGTTTGTAAAATTTAGTTATTGTCTAATAAGATACGATAAAAAGAAGACTCTGTTTTATTTAATAAATAATGAAATAATACAATCAATTTTCTAATAGATTTAACAATTAAATACACGTGGTTAAAATAGTTGAAAAAATGGTTTGGAAGAATACGTAAATTTATTAAGATGCATTTTTTGTAATATACAAATTGCTGACTAGAGATAAAACTTTTAACTTAAAAAATATTTTTGTGTTATTAAGAAATTGAAAAATTTATAAATGTGTATATCATAATGGATTTAAATATATCTATTATTCACAGATGCTTATATATATATATATGTAACTCTATTATTAGACAGATATAAATAATTTAAAGAAATTGAATGAATATTTCATAAATATTTAAACATTTATAGCTATTTAGTACAAATGTACAATAATTTACATTTATCAGATTTTGTTAGGATTGAAAAAATGTAATGTTATTTATAAAACATTTTTTTGTGAATATCGTATTTATTATTTTATAAATAATAATTTGATTAAAATATTATTGAATTCATAATTTATACACGTTATTTATTAAACAAATTATATTTAAATAGTATATTGTAATAAAATGTGTAATATCAGCGTAAGAAAAAATTGAGTACTTTATTGTTCAATAATATTAAATTGCATAAAAGTGTTAATATTTTTTTCTTAGTTGTAAATGAAAACTGACTTAATTTGTACTTGTGTAAAATTTAAACCATTTTTTTCTTTTTAATTTCTGTGGTAATTTGTATCTTACGGACATTAAATTTTTTTACATCATAAAAACAGAGATAAAAGTGTATCAATTGAATGATAAATCACAATAAAAAAATAATGATAAAGACACAATAAAAATGACGATAGACATGTAACAAAAATGTGACTGAAGCAGAAAGAAAGAGAGGAAGATAGAAATAAAGATAGAGAGAGACATCAATAAAGAAAGATATAAAGGAATAAAAAAAACAACGATTTGAAAACAGCTAGTTAATTACTAGATAGCTTAGTTCCTCTTGAAATTCTGTAAAAATAAAATATTTTAGTTCATTTTATTTGATCATTTTCATTTCAAAAAATTAAATTGATTTTTATAATTTATATGCTACAGAAAGTTTTTATTTGGGATATATATAAATTAAAATTTTAGATAAAATATTTAAAATAATTTTTAATATTTTTACTTCTATTTATCTGGTATAGGTTTAAAGAATTATATTTTATTGTAATATATCATTAAAAAAATCTGTATTGTAAATAATAATGTGATTGAAATTTCTACTCATATAATACGTATATACAATTTAAAAATCTATTAGCGAAGAAACTAAAAATGGATATAATGATGATAGATTCTATGATCTTTAAAGTATATTATTCATAAGTAAAAACAAAAATAAATACAAAAATAAGATAAATAATGAAAATATTTGACAACTAAAATCAAAATTAAAAAAATTAACGTAAATACATTAATAAATATTTGTAAATATTAATAAAAAATTCATGAAACTGTATAATATTTTATACTCTTTTAAATGTATTTTATTTTTTAATTTAGCGAATGACAATCATAAATATTATTATTATACATTATTTTTAGAATCTTTTAAATATTTTATAACATCAATAAACTTTACTTATGTTTCTAATTATTTAAATTTCGAATGAAAATAAACAAAAAATTTAGCCTTATATTTATGTCAATAGATTAATAAGCATAGTTTTAGTATTTTTATAGGAGAAATATATATTAATGTGAATGAAACTTATAAAAGAGCTACACTAATTAATGTATTTATTAAAGATTCATTTATTAAAGATGTATTTATTAAGATCTAGTCTTTATTAGTATACTAAAAAAAATATATTAAATTTTATATTATATTTGAATTTACGTGCTAATCTTATTTTAATACAATATTTAAAAGGATTTATTTTATTTTGCAACATTCTGAATTTATTCACTAGAGTTTAAATTTGTTTTTAACTTTACATAATATACAGTTTCTTTTTAATAAATTTATATATTTTTTCTGTGAATGTCTTTGTCGCATTATATTATTTCTCATGATTATTAAAGTAGTAAAAGTAATAAAATTTTTAAATATGATTATCTTTATTTTATATTATATATATTAAAAATTAACATATTTTTTATTTGATGATATAATTAAGCAATCTTAGCCATCATTTTCAATATATCAAATAAATTTAAGGGAATGAAAGCTAATAAAGATGGTGAATAACTCTTCTAAATTTACGACCGCTGATTTAAATTTACCTCGAAATATCTTATATTGTCAAGTATGACAGTTAATTGAGATTTATTAAAAGAAAGTGTAACAATATGTTTAGAAACATATTTATTTTACGCCACAAAATTAATTGTAAATTTGATTTGATTATTTAGATTTTTCATTATCATTGTTATTACATAAAATTTATATAAAATAAAATTAAAGTCATAAAATAACTTTAGAATTTTATTATAATCGTACTAAAATGAAAATTGTAATTTCTTGGTTTAAAAGAAAATTATTCTGTTAAAATTTCATAGTTACCAAATGTTCATATCGATATATTTGGATTATTAAATAATATAAAAAAAAAATTAAAATCCTAGTTCAAATCTTTCATAGTACGCTGATAAATTTTTATCAACTTAATATTTTTTATTAGAAATATTTTTAATTCTATTGTTAAAAATATCGATAAATTATTGAATTATATTTATATTAAAATATCTTTTTATAGAATTTCAAAAATGTTTATTCGTATAAATGTCGAATGGAAATATAAAATTTTTCGCAAGAATATGAATTAAATTACCAGATATATTACTTTATCCGGAGCAAATAAAAAATGCTGGATATATAAAACGTTTCATATTATGTCTGTATCTTACTCTGAAGGCCTGAAGTGTCACATAGTAGCCTATAATAGTAGTTGAGAATCCTTTTATAAACTTACGCTCGCCAAATGTGTCCGGATAAAGGCCAGAAAATTTATATATGCAAATCACTTTTTAAATAGCAATTAATAAATAATTATTATTTTTATTTTTATATACTGAAATTTATTTTAAAAATTCAGATATATCAATATGGTAAAAAATTATTTTATGAACTATTTTAAGTCTTGCAAATTAAATTCTACTTTATAAAAAATTTGTTTTTAAAGAATTTATTTTTTATTTATTTCTACAGCATGATAGTTGTTTTAATACTTTTTTTTATTGAAAAGGCATTAATATATAACAATACCAGTGCACTATATATGCTCTTAAATAAACTATGTTATAATATATTTTATAATTTTTAGGTTTGGGATTGGGATATTTTTGAGATTGGGTTAAATCAGACATGAAACCTACTACTATTCCTTTCAAATGTCTTGTAAGAGTTATATGAAAAATCAATTTGGATTCCTATAAAAAATACTACTAAATATATATATATATATTAATAAAAGATGCTGCCAAATAATATATATATATATAATATTTAGTAGCAGCTTCTGTAGGAATAAAATTAAATATTATATATATATAATATTTCACAACTGAATTGCTCATTGTGTTTTTATACCATTTAAAAATCATTTAAAAGCTCTTTATTTGACATTGAAAAAATACAAGTTTAAATTCAAATATTTACATATATTATTTTATAAGTTTTTATCCAATAAAATATAAAACTTTTAGCGTTTGATTTGAAATCTTATATCTGTGTTGATTAAACGCTACCCTAATAATGAAAAACATGTTTTCCCAATCATTTATCTTTTTCACACATCTTTCACACTTCTTTCACGCATGCAAGGATTTGTGCACTAACGTAAATAATGTAAAATTAAAACATGAAGTTAAAAAAATTTAAATGTATAATTAAACGTTATATAACCAATATTTTAATTATTATATTTATTATTACGCTAAATTTAACTTTTAAAATTCAACATATAATTTGCAAATTTAAAAATACATAAATGAATTTTATTTATATATCATATTTAAAATAAAATTATAGGAATAAAGTTGAAGATTAATATTTATTATTCTCAATGAGTCAAATGAATTTTTTTTTTGTTTATGGAAACAATTACGTGTTTTTAATTATTTAATTATATATAGAAATCTGTATAAATTTTTTCAGCTTTATACTAAGAATAACTTAATTTAGAAAAGAATAATTCTCAGCTATTTCAAATATCATTAATACATTAGCAATTTATACGAAAAAAGGACTGCTTTTAAAGAATAATTTGTTGTCTTTAAATTTGGCGCTTTAATAGTAATGTAGTATATCATTACGTCAAAAAAGAATGTAATAGGCAAATGAGGTTGACACCCGATCCTCATTAGTTAGTTTGTACGTCAGCTTATATATATTACATCTTAGATATATACGATTTGACTTATTTTAATTATAAAGATAAGACTTAAATATTTATACCTTATCCGTGTAATAAACGGAATCATTATTGTGTAACCAAAAGCGTTTTGCATTCATCGGGAGAAAAATACGAATTACGTATTAATTGACATGAAGAAAATTGTCATATTTGGCGCCACGGGCAATACCGGCTTGTGTTCCCTGGAGTTTGCAGTAAAAACAGGTTATTTATTCAGTTCTTCATATTTACAGTAAATTAAATGTATTTTAGGTTATGTGAAAATA
Organism: Platyscapa corneri; assembly: GCA_018907185.1. NCBI lineage: Eukaryota > Metazoa > Arthropoda > Insecta > Hymenoptera > Agaonidae > Platyscapa > Platyscapa corneri. The sequence continues at coordinate 217,489 of JACCHW010000003.1, forward strand.
AAAGCATATACCTATATGTAAGAGAAAGAACGGAAGTGAAAGACAGTTGACAGGGGTGGGAGAGTAATCGTGCAAAAAGAGACGGTGTGAGTGAAGGATAGACAGAATCCAAGTGAGTGAGAAAGTGAAAGAGAGAGAGAGAGAGAGAGAGAGGGATAAAGTAAGAGCCAAAAAAGCGAATGGGACAATTAAAATTACATTCCATTATTAGAAAGATGATTGTAGGCACAAATGTCAAATAGATTAAAGAGCAAAGAAATTTAAACGTTTAAAAATATATTTAATCAACTTATTTATTAATGAATTGATTATCGGGGAATTTTCGATTGAAAAATTTATGTATTTTACATATAAGTTGCAATATGTAAAATATATTTATAATATTTTTACATTTTTAGTAATTTATATTAATTATTTACTAATGTAAACAAGTAAAGCATCTAATTTTATATATATATTGTTATAAAAAAAGAATTTCTTCTAATAGAAAAATTACAAATGCAAGAACAATTAAGCGAATCATGGAATTACTAGATATTACATTTGGGGGAGATGAATAATTAAAATTAAATTATTTTCGGGAGAACTGAATTTATATGACCTTTTTTTATTCGCTATAATGTACAGATAGAAATGTATATAATTGATAGATAAAAATTTATAAAATTTTCAGATACAAATTTATATAATGTATCAACGGAAATTATTTAATATGCACAATTCCTTACATTCGAATAATTGTACATTTTTTTAGATATTTTTAATTAAAAGAACTCGTATTGATTCGAAAACCATAACTTTCGTGTAATTTATGTAATGTCATGAAAAACCAACTATTTTTTATGTTCATCATGTTACTATAAAAACTATTTTATTTAAATAAATTTTATTATTTCTCAAATATTTTTCTAATTACTTTTACTGGTATATAAATTGTTTTTAATATTTAATTTTGTTTTTGTTTTGTAATTGTAACAAGTAAGACGTAAGATTAGTGTTGGAAGAATATTATTTAAATTCAGTGTTTGATTCATTACAGATTATTTTTTTTTGTTTTATAAATAGATATAAAATATTTTACGAAACTTTCGGATTAATATTAAAATAAGAATCATTGTAAGCCGTAAGCTTACGAACTTAGAAGTTGATAAAACTATGATTTATTTTCGCATAATTCTTAGATGATGAAGTCGGCAAAGCAGGAATAATGGAAACAGCTGCTGTGGCAATTTTTTTTCTTGACTAAATTAAGTTAATTTAATAGTAGAATTGAACGATTTTTAAAGTAAAATAGTAAAGTAGCAAAAACAAAAATACAAGAATAATTTGGTAATTATAATAGCTAATAATAAATTTATAAGTATTAAAATTTAATCTATTGTTAAAAAGATAAATAAAAAAATGTTAATCTTATATTTTCATTATATCAATAAAATTTATATAATAAGTTTGATTGTAAGTTAAATTATAATCAAGAATTTTCGCATATATCTCAAGAACTTGAGAATTCGCGATAAAAGTACGATACAAAACTCTTATTCATTGGGATCAATCACCTACTTCCTGTGCTTGTTATACTATATTGCATCTATTTACACCTTTGCGTATTATAATACAAGAAAGTTCGTAATTCATAGCATGCATTATATTTTTTGTAAAAGATTAACCATAAGTGTTAACTCTGATTCTATCTATTTATGTCATAGTTATAATTAGATACATTTTGTCTTAAATATAACTTTTGGGCTGTTACGCTTTTTACTTACATTTCTTAAAAGCTAAACTTAAAACTTTAGCTTCTTTAGGAGACGCATTATGTTGGTTTTATCATCTGTTGATGGATTTACTTTATTGCTTAATCACTACATATTTAAGCCAGATGTATATCTGTCAGAGACATGATTACAGATATATTTATACGTAGAATCATGTTATAAAGTATACTCCACATATTAGGTTGCAGTAGTAAACCCTAAAAAGTTTACGATTAGGATCTTTTACCACACCATAGATCTGTAATAATTCTTCGATAATCTCAAATGATTAAAAAATATGATCAGTAGATTAGTTTCGTTCAAATATTTTAAAAGCATCTTTTTATCTTATCAGGTTAAATTTAACCGTTACAATGGTGACAATTATAATTACAACGATAAATTACAAAATAAAATTAATAAAAATAATTATACGATGATAATAATGATTATAATAAAGCAAAAAATTTTGAATTATATTTTTCTTTTTTCAAGAATTATAAATAAATTTATTGGAATTTAGAAATAGATTTATTTACTATGGTTCTGAATTTCATTAAAAATGCAATTTTTCATGAATTTTTCATCAATGTTAAGGAGCTTAAATAGATGCATTAATAAAATATTAATTATAATTGATGTATGATTGACTGTTAAAGATCGAATACGTCACATAAAGTATAATTATAAAACATATATAAAGCATATTTATTTTATACACACATGTACATTATTAAAAAATATATTGCTGATTCATATGTTATAATATTTTTATAGAACAAGTGGAATAAATTTTTATTTAATGAAAACATTAAATAAAATGGATAATAAAATAATTTCATTTGGTATAAATACGAAAATTTAATAGAAATTCTTTTACGATATGGTTCTGCACAAGGAAATTAATTTTTTTAATATTTCGCACAAACAATTCTTAGTTCTATTCATTCATATTTATACGAAGAACGTGTCATAGTGTTATAAAATGTGATTCAAGATTACGTTTTTATTAAATTAGCATTAATAAATTAATGGTTAACTTATTTAATACATGTGTTGAATTTTTTAAATTAATCTTTAATTAATTTAAATTAAGTTTATAATATTGGAGTAAATGGTGAAAAAAATATAAATGAAATTTCCATTCGTAAATAATAATTAATATAATTAAAATAAAATGGTACAGTTTCAAATTAAAAAATTTAACCTTAATAGCTAAACCATAATATTATCAAATATTATTTTGGTTTACTTTATTTCTGTATAAATTAAGTATTTTTTCTATTAAACAACAAATTAATTTTTACATTCTAAAATTTTATTTCTAAGGTTACGAAACAAGAGCATTTGTTAGAAGTGAAAAAAAAATTCCCGATCATCTTAAAGATAAAGTAGAAGCAGTCGTTGGAGATGTAACAAATGCTGGAAAAGTTTCAGAAGCCATTTCTGGCATGGATGGAGTTGTTGTTGTACTTGGCACCAGAAATGATATTAGCACGTATTTTTATTAAATCATAAATAAGAAATGGTAATAAAGTATGAAATTTATGTGCTGACTTATGTGCAGAGCCAACAACTGTTTTGTCCGAGGGTATGAAGAATATCATTGATGCTATGAAAAAACATAATGTACAGGTGGTTTCTGTATGCTTATCAGGTACATCTATTATAATTTATAATTAATTATTTTTATTTTTTGTATGAAAGAATTTAAATTGTGTAATTTATTAAAAGGAATTTATTCTAAAAATTTAAATATTTTGCTTACTTACATTTTTAGCATTTTTATTTTATACTCCCGAACAAGTTCCTAGAATATTTAAAGATCTAAATGATGAACATCAAAGGATGTTTGATCTTGTTAAACAATGTGGATTAAAGTGGGTTGCCATTTTACCACCACGTATCACAGGTAATTAATTGGTTTTATTAGGATTGATAAAAAATAATTTTCTAATAAAGATAAATTTTAATTATTGATTCATTATAGATTTTCCTAGTTCTAAATATACTATTGAATATGATCAATCACCAGGGCATGCCATTTCCAAGCATGATTTGGGTGAATTTTTAGTCAAAAGTTTAGAAGAGTCAGAATATTATCAAAAAGTTTGTGGAATAGCAGCTAGTTCTTAAAAGTAAGAGTTTTTTATAGAAAAATATATTCTTTGGCGATGGAAATATGTAACTAACTTTTATATTTTCATAAAAAAAAATCATAAATTTATTTTAAATAAATAATATTTGTTACAATAAATTATTTAGACCTTTAATTTTTACTTTACCAAACAATATTTTAGAATTTTATAGTATTAATTAGAATATTAATTATTAAACGTATGTTAAGATTAACACTTATCATGTACTGAAATTTTTATTTTAACAACTAAAATTATTATTAACCATTAATTTGAAATCAATGTAAACATTTTAATATCTATTTAGTATTTCGATCTAAATATTTTTTTTATTAAATCTAAAATTATCAATTAATATTTTGAATATCGTCGTTCAATAGAATTTGTTTTAATATATATTAAAAATCACTCTTAAAACTCACGTGCATAATTAATTAAGACTAACATACCAAGATTTTATAACATGCAATAAGTTTTAAATTAAATAAGTACAATTTATAGAATAGAATTAAATCATAGTAAAAATCTGTAAAACAAGTAAATAAAAAAAACTAATTAAATTTAATAAATTCATGAAAATTATATTTAATTTTAAATGTAATATAGTCTGTGTTATAAGCGTGCATATTATCTAGTTATATATGTACATATATGCACATATACGCATCCACGTATTTTCGTGTCATTATGTAAACATACGACTTGTATATTTACACACCAGTGCAAATGAATTTAAATGACTGTACTACTATAAGTAACGTGATTTTGTTTTGATTTTATGATAATAAATATTCGATAAATATTTTCAAGTATCAAAATTTTTGTTAATCTACTACAATATTAGGCATAATTGAATATATTATATATAAATATGTTATTTTAGATATTTATTTTAAGATTTAAGCTATAATATAAGTTCTATAACCTCAAAATTGACAGTTATTAAATTAAAAAATTTAAATGAAGTTTAATTTTGAACATAGAATAATGAAGCTGACATTTGAATTAATATTAATTAAAAATGATAGTTATAAATATATTATATTTTGAATATGAATAAATTGTCTTGAATTATATTATATTTAAAAACTGGCTTTGTTCTTTTTTAATATCTATTCAAGTTATAAATTGATTTATTAGTTTAAAAAATTTTTATTTATTCTTAATTTATATAATGCTCATAATTTTCTTTTTTTTTGATAATATATCAATTATTTTCCAACATATGTTGAATTTCTCTTTACATGTTAGTACTTGAGTTACAATGATAAATAAATACAGTGACACTATGTATGATTTTTGAGAAGCTTAATTCTTTTCACAATAGAACACGTTGAAATGGAATTATACAAACAGTATAATTACATTAAATAACTTAATTGATACAATTTGTTAAATTAATAAAATTACATTAAATTATCATTTAATTTACAAAGATCAAAATATTATATCCATAATTTATATGATATTTGGAGAATTAACAATAAAATAATTTTAGCGAGTTCAAAAATTAGTAAATTTTACTAGTTCTTTAAGTAAATATGTTACAGATTTTTATATTTTTATTTTAAACTTGTTCTTTTTGAAAAACATGATAAACAACTGTTATATATTATTACAGAGATATAAATTAAGCTGAAATTTAAAACTTGAAATAAATGTAAAATTATTATCAAAATAGATACAAATGGTATAATAATTATAATTATATTATCTAAATCGATTAGAGTTTTATTTTAATATTATTAAATGTAAAAATGATTGTTATAGAAACCACATATTTAGTTTAATATAAAAACATATAAAATAAAAATAATTTTTATTTATGTTTTTAATAAAATAGAAATTTCATTTAATATATATTGAGTTATAGTTTAATGTAATCGTTCAACATTCATAAAAGATAAATTTTTTCAGATTTGAATAATATTATTCATTATGTTATTTATAAGTAGTATATATTCTGTAATTGGTACTTCTTTATAAAGATACCTTTTTAAAGTAATATATTTTAATACTTTGTAAATATATTAAAATATTAAATTTTTTTGAAGTATTAAATATTGTTTAAATGCTTTTTTATAATTTTAAGTTTACTGATAAACTAAAAAATATTTACAACATGAAGAGATCAGTTGATCAATGAGAAATATCGATTGCTTTACAATCTTTTCATGTTTGGCATTTTCAAATAAGCTTTTCAAAATATTTTTATTTTAATTAATTTATGTTACAGAAAATACAATGAAATATAGTGACTCTTTTACAAATTTAAGCTATTCAGAAATTAATAAGTATGATAATCTGTTTACTACTATATCTGATAAACCCGTCTCGGAAGAATTTGAACCATATAAGTACAAATTAATAATATTTATTAGTCATCAGATGAATTTAAATGAAAATGAAGTAAGTGTAATACTTAAATTTTTCGTTAAAAAATATAAAATAGTTTTTTATAAAATATCTGCATTATTTTTTTTATGTTTAGAGTAAGAAAATGACAATGAGTATTAATGAAAATTTAACAATATTAAGGTATAACAAAGTAAAAAATTTTTTATACGAATTTGCATCAAAACTATCATTGTACCCAACAATGATAGCCATTATATTATTTACTTTGTGGATTGCAATTTTTCTAGAAATTATGTTCTAAAAACTAATTTTATATTATCGTACCCTTTCTAAAACGTCATCGTAGATACTGTTTTGACAGCTATTGTAAGAGCATAAAAAAAATAAAAAAACTATCACTTGTGTTGATCCGTTTTCAAGTACTATTTTTTTAATAAAAATCTAAAAAATATCATAAAATTAAAAAGGAAAAAAATAAAAGAAATAAAAAATTATTCAAATTTCAAATGTTTATTTATTTTTTAAGTGAGCAGTAAAACATTTTTTGCAGTATGTTTAATCTTATTTGCTACTATTCAATTAAATATAATTTATAGTTAAATTAATAAAGATTTAGAAAATGTAATCTTTGTAATTGATGTTGATTTTTAGTTTTTATTTTAGTTGCATGTATAAAATTATCGAGAATTGTTAAATAGCTTTTAAATGAGAACGATTCTTTAAATTAAAAAAAAATATTTTTTAATTTAAGATTTAAATTACATTCTTTTATAACAACTATACAAACGTTCCCAATATTTTCTCAACAACCATAAAAATTTAATTTTAAATACATTTTTCTAATTTTACTGTAATGATATAAGTTTAAAAATTACCTTAAATTGTTATCGCAAAGGAGCCATTGTATATACATTGCAGTCAATTTGTTCTTATGGACAAATTTCTCTGATGGACATTGTTTTTATTTTTTAATGTTTTAAACTTTCAATAAAATGATCAGAAATGGTATTCTTTCTGTAAAATTTCTGAAAGAGTTAGATTTGTGTAATAAAATCATTTTTATAACACTAATAATTCCGTGCTAACATATTCCTTGATTACAATAAAATTACTATTTATAGATATATTTTTAATTTAGAACATAAAGTTAATATATCCCTTATTTACAAGTAAAAAAATTAATTTCTTTTGAATAATATTATTTATATCACTTAATTACGTGTTATCGTTCAAATTCTAATGTGAAAACAATAATATTAAAGCGTTAAAATAAAATATTAAGTACAAAAATTAATCACTTGAGTACGTTGTATTTTTGAATTATATTTGTCTTCTTTTTTTTAATTTTTAATTATCCTATTGATGCATCCAAGGAAGGGGTAATAAAAAACGAAACATTTTTCAAGACTTGACACAAAATATATTAAACTCGGAATAATACACCGCATATAGCGTTTGCTTGTCAAAGATACGTGGCCAGTGTAAGGCCGTTCTCGATGTGTCGTCATTACATTTTACTCACTTTTGTTTTTCGTTTTTGCTTTTCTTTTATAATAAATATCGTGCGTGTCAATCGGGCGGCATTGCGAAAATGTTTTGAAAAAATGTTATTCTCGCATGCGCGTTTGCTCAAAATTTTGTCTTGTTCATTCCCTCATTCGCACATTTAACAGTCATTCTCCTCTCCTCGAATGATTTTTGTGTAAGTATGCGTGTAATTATATATGTATAAGTCTCTTATCCTTTTGAAGGAAAGAATTTGCGCGCTTCAGTTTTTTTAGATTATCCTTTATTTATAATCGCTAATTGTTTGAACACGATACAAATAGGCTTATATCGTTGAAGATTACATATGCTGCATCTGCTTTAAACGCTGACTCGTAGTCGTCTTGATATGTTTCTCTGGGGTCCTTAACGAGCTGCATTGAATCTTTTGTAGGCCTTGACATTTTTTCTCGTCGCCTATTTTACGTGTCGATTGTATTTTCGTATTTTACACGCAACTCTCTGGACCTGGTATGGAGTTGGCGATAATAATTTCTTTCATGAGATTACGATCAGCTTTGAAACTTATTGGCTCCCACGATTTTGCGGAAAATGGATTCAACTGTTAAATGGTTAAACAAATGATTTAAAAATTTTTAATTTCTATATACATAGATTGAAACAAAATTTTCGTTTACAAAATTTCAACATAATCGACTTTAACTAATATTTATCAGTCTATAAACGTGTAATTCTACTAAATTATAGAATGGGGAGGTGAGAAAGATAAGAGCGATAATATTTATTTAGCACGTTTTCATTATAAAACGATTAAAAAAATATTATATATCGATGAAACAACGTTTCATCTCTTACTACAGTTAAGACTAATTATCTATTATAAATATTTGATTTAGCTTTAATTTTATTCGCGTATAACGATATTGTGCTATAGTTTTCGTTGATATGGCACTGTATATTAATGAAACACTTTATTCTATTAATATTTATTTTTAATTTATTACAGGTATTACATTTATAATTAATTTTGAAGAAATTTTGAAATAATGATGAACACGACGACTTATTATAACTCTCAAGTGGATTCGCAAATTTTTGACTGTCATTATAATTTGAATGTCATCTTGTAAGTTATAAAAATATTTTTCTTTTTCTTATACCTCGAAATAAATTGCATTTAGTTTCATTATTTCAAGTGACCTATTAATATTTTTACTTTCAACCGTTTTTCTATATTTTTCTCGCTTGTTGGCAGTGCCTATGAGAAATAAATTCTGCCAAGTCGTAGTTGTATCCAAGTCATTAATTATTTTATTTATATACAACGAATCTTCTGTCACATGAAAGATATACTAATTTATTACCAATAAATTTTAACATACATTTTTAGACATTTTCAATTAATCTTAACAAGAAAGATATCGTAATTTACGTTGAATATTTCCCTTATACCTATTAATTGTTTTAAAAATATTATACGATATATTGTATTTTGAATTTAAAAAAATCAAGTTTTGTCAGAAAAAATTCGCATTTAGATGAACGAGATATTATTTTAATTCGTTATTTACACGCATTTCATTTTTCACAATATTTCATTATATAAGATTAAAAATATTTATGATTATTATTTATACGAAGTAAATAAAATTATCAAATTTATAATTTTTAAATAGTTATTTTATATTAAATGAAATTTAAAATGATGAAAATATATAAAAATTTACTTTCATCTTTACTATTATATTTAAAAATACATTCAAAAGACAATTTATATAAAATTATAATACTTACACTACAACGATTTGTTTGGAGGCCTTGTTTGTGAATATCGTATGGAGCGAAGAGTGTATCGGGCCTAACAGGTAAGAAAAGTTGTGGCTCGCGTTTTATTTTTTCTTGGTCTGTAAATTAAATAAAAATTAAAATAGCATAATTTATTTTTAAAAAAGATTAAAACTATAATCAATTTTTATTAAAATTTTATATAACTTTTTACGTAACTTGATTGTTTTTTTTGTCTGTTGCATGCTTAAACAAAGCCAAATCATATTTAACATATTACAATATTTTTATAATAGTTAAAAATACAAAAAAATGGGTTATTTATATATTGTCATGAAATGTGATTGAATTGCTTAAATTCTATTTAATTGTCAATCCCAGTCATATGAGTTTCTTATCGTGTGATATAATAATGAATAAATTTACATAAAATAATTAAGCTAATTTTGGTCGTTAATAATAATATATAAATTGACTGATTTCAAACTTTTTGAGCACACCGAGTCTTTATAAAGTATTTTAATTTTTTAGTAATACATATTTAATGATATAATAAATTGTTGTAATATTTTTATTAAAGAAATTTTTTTAAAAGCTTTCATTAGATCTTAATTTTGAAAAATATAATAGTTTAATTCTTAAATACTTCGTACTTTGCAATCAGTGAATATTTGTAATAATTTGTAACATATAATATATATTTTGTTTTTAAATTAAGAATCTGTTAGGCGATCAATCAACTTTTTTTATTTCTATTACTTATAATCAGTTAGTGGAGGTCTATGCTTGAGCTATTGTTATAATTTTTGGTAATACAACAGATTATTAAATATTTTCTACTTACTAAGCATATTGGTTAGCTAAATTAAATAAGATAATAAAAATATTTAATAAAGTAGTTTTTCCAAAATGTTCAATGACTTACAGCAGCCATAGACTTTATTTTGACATTTAAAATTTAAATTACACGTAATATATATAACGCACAATACCAGTTGTAAAGCATAATCGTTTTACTATCTTTTATAGTTATTAAAAATTTAATAATTCCACGTGTAAACATATGAATTAAATGTTCTTTCAAAAGTAAAAACGTAAAACATTTAACCTTAATTATAACTTTCTTCTTAACACCATTCGAAAAAGAAATTAAAATAAAATACGAAATAAATTTTAAGATGGGCCTATTGATTAGTGTACCCAAGATATTGAAAATTAGTATTCAAGCCTAAGAAAATATATTCTGCCTATACATAATAAGAACAGTAGGAAACAATGATGGTACCTAATAGACGCGTACCTTGGGGCGACTGGATGATGTCGGGTTGATTGTTGAGGGCGTAGTCGGTGACCTGCTTAAGGGTGTACTCGACAAAGTAGGTGTGATCGCCGTGAGTGACGTCGAGCATGGAATTGTTACGTGAGTCCGGGGGTGTAATGATCGGCTGCTTCATGTATGGTTCGATGTGTACAGGCGATGTAGTACCCCGACGCCGGTACATCATGAGCATCACCGAGACGACTGTGATGCCGAGGGCCATCAGGCAGCCCATAAGCAGCAAAATCAGAGGAACCATGCTCACCGAGCTGTCTATTATATGGCCGAGACAACCAATGGGTTTTATTAGTAACGGATGTCACAGCTCTACTCTTACGATTTCTCTGCTTTCTTTTTAAGTTTGCTTTCATTTATTTTAATTTACATTTTAAGCAGAAAGATATTTATACGGGAGATACCTTTTATCGCATTATCTATAAATATTTTATTTACAATAGGGTTGCATTTAAAGGCATTTTTCACGCACGATCATATATTTTTGGAGGATTAGTCGAAAAGCATATATCATAAATTATTTACTTTTCATACTTCATAATTTGAATAATCTTGAGAAGATTAAGAAAAAAATTGCAAAAAGCTCAAATGTAACGTACTCGAGTATAAATTAAACATTCGTTTATAAATCAACAATTCAATTTTTGAAAATAAGTCGAAATTCGAGGTTTTTAATTTTATTAATTTTAGAGTAAAGTAATCGAGGAATTATCAGTTATAAATTATTGTTGAAAAATTTAACGATTTCCATGCCAATTCTTGCATCAATTTACTGTTCCGATATAAATGGTTAGAAATAAGATATTTTTATTTTAATTATGAAGTGTTTGACCACTTTTCTAAACATAAATTACATTTAAAATTATAATAAAATTCGTTTGATGAAACCACAAATCAAATTCAGACTTAGAATATTTTTATTTTACTTTTTTAGTCACACATAGAAGTACTTTTTAAAATTTATTCTCATTTTTAAAATATTTCGAAAATTTTTTATTTTAAATTTATATTAAATTAAAAAGTTTCTCATACTATGAATTAATGTTAAAATTAATTTTTTGTATAAAATATTTACTTTTTAAATATAAGTATAAAAGTAACGACTCTATTTATTACGCGATTTAATCTAAAATTTAGCATTTTTGAAGCCATTGTTTTGCTTTACAAAGGTATTTCTATCCGTTATAAATCATTTTGAAATAAATAGAAAATAACCTACTTTTACAAGGACTATGCAACAATAGTTATAATTATGAAAAACATTCTGAATAATTTTAAATTAAGATGTAAATTTCCTACTTATAACTACGACCTATTTGTTCAATGATTTAATTAAAAAACTTAACGCTTCCAAAATCACAAATGAATTAACTTTTTTAAAAAATACAATGGATTTTAATAAGATGCATAGAATTTATAATAAATATTGTTTACTATAAAACTTGTGTTATAATGATAGAAGTATTATTAATATTTTTAGAAATATCGCACTTTATAATTAAAATTATCGATGAAAATTTGAAATAAAATTAATAGTTATATTGGAACTAATACCTTCATTAGTATAGTAGTAGAAGTATTTTTATTTTATTTAAAATCAATTTAATTATATAAAATCAAACTTATTTCTGTGTAATAAATTATTAGAAAATAATTTTCGAAAAGAATATTTTGTACTTCAATATAATGATGATTGTATTTATTTATTTTTCTGCTGATTAAATTAATTTTCAAACTTTATAGATGTGAGCGAAATAAATTTATTTACCACGGGAGATTTTTATTTTGAAACGAACGTTAATACGTACTATTTTGATAATTAATTTTCTCCCAAGTTTAAATATAGTTATAAAAACACAATAAATAGATAAGACACTGCAGTGTCGGTTCTTATTTGTCGAAAAAATAAAATTGTATTCAATACTAAAAAATAATGTATTGGTCTTTTTAAATACATATATTATAGAAAAATAAGCTTACAGCATTTCATAAAATCTATTTAAGAAAGATTATTATTAATAATAAACTATTAATAATAAATTAAAAAAAATAATTAAAAGAGAATCTATATAGATAATTAAAAGATAATCTAATACAGAGAGAAGAATATATTAATATATATATATATATATATTTGTAAAAATTTGATAGGTAATTATGTCTACATTTTCCTAATATTTTCTCTCAAAATCAAAAAATAAATTGTTTAATATACTTTGACATTTTTTATTATTTAATAAAATTGTTTTACAATAATCATTTCAATATAGAGATTTATTTTATAATTTAAAAATATTATTTTGATTCTATAACATATATCCTACGTATATTTTGACATTTCTTTTTTTCTCCATATTTTCAATAATTATCGAAAATATCCGTAAATCTATCTATATTTTTATTCAATTTAATAATTAATTATTCAAATATCTACTTCATATTATTTTTCTAATACTTATTAATTATTTTTTATTATATTTTATTATTATTGAATTTTCTAAATATGTTTCGGCAATTTTTAATTTTCAATATAGAATCAACACCAATTAATAATCTATTAACCCGTCAAATTTAAATGAATTTTTTTTATTAATTAAACAAGCATGAGCTCAAATACTTCCTATCAATTAGAACTTCGTTTTTTATCTTTACAGGCTCTGTACCTACCACATATAAAGACATTTTAAAAAATTAGAACTGAAGTGATTATCTCTATGCTTTATTTTGTAAACGAAGTGCTTTCTAAAATTTTGATGCGTTGCAGCGTTTTTTCAAATATTTACCTTACTATTTTGTTTTAATTGAACTAGAAATAACAAAGTGGATATTGCGCTTTGTGCAAAACGTTCTCCAAAACAGGCAAATGGCAAATATTTGAAAAACGAAGCGATAACGAGCAGCAACACGAATAATTTACTCAAATCACAATATAAGTACAAAAGGATAAGGCGTAAAAGTAAATCGTCGACGAGTACACGCGAGTTAGGAAATTGGCGTTTACAAAGAGACAAAAAGAAGTAGAAGAGAGAAGACGCTTATAATGAAGTAGTCAAGGCTACATTCATTTGTCACGAGGGATACAGATAAAAAGAGGGAGATAAAAAGATTAAAAGCGACGGACACTAATGAAGCTTCTCGAGTGTAGTACCCACTTACCTGTATGTTTCTCCGAGTCACCGAGCATAATGTCCTCGAGAAGAGATACTTCGCTCCGGCCCTTGGCGTTTACCGCGTACGCAGCTAAATAGAAGAGGGTCGCGGGCAGCAGTTCGCTAACCGGTATTCGAAAGATCGGCATTTCGTTCGTTACGCTCGTTACGTTCAGTCTCAGTTTGCCTGTCGCGACCTCGTACGCCTCCAATCGGAATTCTTGTCTGGAATGGACCTCGTTATTATGTTACGCTCGCCAAGGGTGTAATGTGTTGAGTTTTTTGAAATTGTTTATTTGTTTACAAACTGCTTATTATTTTGTTCATAGTTATTGCTAGGACAATTTTTTACGTAAAAGAACATAATTATACAATACTCACGCCTTATCTTGGTACTTGGAAAAGTACATATTTTATTAAAATGACACATATATTATTAAAATATACTTATGATTCTGTTTTTACTTTATCGTTTAAACACTCTCATCCTCTTAATTTTTTATTTAATGGTAAAATACATGTTTAATATTATCTGAATTAACTTAATTATATATCCTAATAACTACGTAATATTTACACTTTATTCAATGAGAATTTAGATGTTGAAAATACTCATAGTCTTATATTAAATTGGTTTGAAAAAGTGACTAATAATTTATAGGGTCAATTTTATAATAATAAATGTGAATCATATTCTGAAATTCTCTTCAGAAAACATAATGTGCATCATACGTTTCATATTTAAAGGAATAATATTTTTTCAAATGTGATGTATTTCTTTTAAAATTTTTTAAAATCTTTTAACTACTGTACTTTACTAAATAACTTGAGTATGTATCAAATTTAACACAAGCATTTTAAAAAATGTTTGTTTCTAAATGTTTAAATATAGGCAAAAAAAAATGTAAATGTTTTTTTCCAATCATCTAAAAACAATAACTTAAAATAAATAACAGCTTTTATTTTATTACAAGTTAAAACATAAAAATCATAGACAAATTTATTGTCTCTTAAGTCATTAAACTGCTTCGTGAAATTTGTTATTGAAAAAAATACAAATTTGCTCAAACATTTTAAAAATGGTTATTTGCTTTAATTTATATAAAAATTATTATATATTATAAATCTGTATACAAATTTAGTTGTAACATAATTAATAAAATATATTTATAGAATAATGTATAAATATTATAAAAAATTGAATACAGACGTAACTAAAATAATTTCCATCATGCTACGCTTGTACGTCATTAAGAGAAACATTACCATTAATTTATAGGGAATATGAAACACCATTCGACTTCCACTTGAATGAATGAAGGACTATTATAAACGAGCTCTTATAATGCGAACAGGGAATCCTTACCAGCAAGTATTGTGGATGTGATTAATGTGAGAGAATAGATGATCCATGCGTGTTGATTATGAAGACATTGTTACTTCGTCGATGGATCGACGAAAGCATTTTTTCAAATTGATTTTGCTGTCAGTTTGAGATAAAATAGTCATTAAAGTGATGAAGAGGTATTCTGCTACTTTCAGATAGTAATAACTCATCAAGAACATGCCTACGATTTCATCAATAGTAATACCAATAGATATTATGCTAATATTGGCGGATTGATCGCGCACAGGGAAGGCGGTGCATTGTCAGCGTCCATGACAAGTTAGTTGCTGCTGTACTTACTGAGGGTGTGCACCCGATATCAAGGGCTAGAGATGATATAAGAAGCTTCTTTTATCAGAAAGCTTGTACTGCGTATCGCGGAGAACAGAAATGGTACTTTAAAAATGGGGTCAATGTAAAATTTATTTATATTTTTCGTTTCATTTATTTACATTTAAAAGAATGTCAAGTACGCAGATTGCTGATTGATTAAATTTCTAAACTGATTGAATTAAACTATTCTAGCTAAAAATAGTAGAAAAGGGTAGTAGAAACACAATAACAGCTGGAAATACTATTTCATTAGAAATAAAAATAATACGAAATCCTAAAGGAAATGTAGGTTGAATAGAGCATCGCTATCTAGTCGTAGCAATTAAGGAATGGCCTCAAAATTGACAAGTAAAAGACTTGTGGTCTGAAATGGGCAGTAAGAAATATCGCATAATAAAACAATGGGCTTTAAAATTAGAAGGAGTGGCAGCTGTACGCATAATAGGTAGATTACGATAAAGGTTGATCTAACCCGTAGAAGGGAAACAATGGGATATAACGCGTCAATATGTAATATTAGGTCTGTAACCGGTTAACAAGAGTCAAGGCATCGTGAAAGAGGCTGCGAACATCCAAGGGTATGGATGCGCAAGAGGTAAGCTATTGTAGAACTATTGTTGCCGATCTGAAGATGACAATGGCTTCTATGCCGCACTCTGTTTCTAAGCGTACGGAAGAGAAGGTCGAGAGCTTACTTGAACTACCTGTTCGATGTATTTCCATACGAGAAACATCACCTATGCTTTCTGAACACTTGAGTGGCAGGAGGGTCTGTTGATCTACTACCGAGAAAACTGGAACATTACGTTAAAGGAAAATGCGAACGGAGCCAACCCTTGGGAAGATGCTTATCTTTGTTTATTTAAGCGTAGTTTTAGATGGCAGGGTCACGTTAAACGCTCTCTATTCGATCTTATATACATTTAGATTGGATATGAAATAAAAATTCGTAAACAAGCAATAAGATTAGCTAGTTGCAGACACTGTACAATTATGCTGGTGTATTTATTCGAAAACTAATTTAGATAAAAACAATTTTTTATTAAATATTAAAGGTCCTTTTCATTTTATTTTATTAAAAATTTCACAATACTTATGAATCAATAATTAATAACGAATTGTGTATAGTTTTTGCTAGGTTGTTACGAGTGAACGTTGATAAACGAAGAGATAAAATTTTAATTTAAAAACAAAATAAAATCACAATTTGTTGTGTATATATAATATTATGAAAAATACATAATATGTAAGCATTTAAATATTACTTTAATATTAATTATTAAATAAATTAAAATGAATAAATATATTATATCAATGAATTATTGTTTAATCAGTAAAATATAATACATATATAACATAATCTTGTATTTGCAACAATATTTAAAATTTTTTAAAATATGAGATTATCAAGGGATACGCAATAATAAATAAGTGGAAATTCCTAGGAAATTGAAAAGATATTAGATAATGTTTAATCAGTGCGTAATCTTTATAACGCCAACGGCTGCTCCCTACCCTTACCAGTATTAGTTTGAATTTTATTTTTTAAATTATAAGCATATTTAAAATTACATTCTGTTTATTTTATGTTTATACATTTTCTATTATTACGAACAATGCTTTATAAATAAATTGTATTCAATTTATTTGCAGTGCACAAGTAAGTTCGCAGTTATTATTATATCGTGTAGAGATGCATTTGCTCATTAATTTTATAGTATTTAGTATTAAATAAACGTGTATAAAATTATTTATAAATAATAAATTAGAAATGTTATTAAAACAATTGTATCAGTTCAATAATATATTTTATTTAATATATATATTTATATATCTATATATATATACTAATTTTGTAAATATTTCAAATGATATTTAAAATAGAATTGCATTTCTTAAATTGACATAAAATAAGTTTAAAATATAAATTTAGCTTAATTTTGAAAGTTTCAACTCAAATACAAAATTAATACACCTAACGTTGACGTTGATGTACGTATCAGATTACAAAGGTCATTGATACTGTGCAGCAAACTCACAAGTTCTTATTGCAGTTTATTATTTTAAAAATAGATTATCTTCATTTTATTATTTTAAAAATAGATAATTTATTATTTTAAAAATAGAAATATCGATTTTAAAAGAACTATAATGACAGTTAATAAATATACTGCAGTGATAGATTTAGTTTCAATTGAAACGAAAATTTGAATAATCCTATTTTATATTTCGTATTGAAACATCGTAAAATGTCGATAAAACGTTAAATTTACAGTATGTATTATACTCGGTGCTTTAATGGAGCGTACCGTTTCATAATAATAATAATAATAATAATAATAATAATAATAATAATAATAATAATAATAATAATAATAATAATAATAATAATAATAATAATAATAATAATAATAATAATAACAGTGATAATAATAATTATAATAGTCATAGCAATAATAATAAATACTTTATTAAAATATTTTATTGATGATACTAATTAGCCGTCTAATAGTTGAATTAAAGGTAACCGTTTTATGCAAAAATACAGATGTGAAGTATGTGCCGATAATATATTGATTACTGTAATTTCCAGAATTTTGATAGAAGAGCTTACAGCTTTAAATAAAATCACCTTAATAACACTAAACATTTTTCGATTTAAAATTTATTTTTATCAATAATGCTTTTTTAAAAAAATCGTTAATGTTTTATTTTTATGAATTGAAATGCATTAAAATATACACATACTTGCGAGATTCTTTAACTCCAATATTGAAACAACGTTCTAAAGTTTATACGTTCGCCATACCGTTAAATTATCAAGAAATTTTTAATAAATGCTAGTATTTTTTAAAATTATTATATCATATATTTAAAAAAAATAAAAATGGCTTTGATACTACCTATAAGCTTAGACGTGCGGAATGGACATATTAGTTATGAATTTAGATCGTATAAAATTGGGTTTTAAACTTCACTATTTAGACCTTGGGTAGAAAAGAAAATCAGCTAAGTAAGGGTGTTGAAACATACTGTTGGATTGTCTTAGGTTACCCAGATGAAGCGTACTTTGGTCTGTGAACACTGCACGCTCAAATAACATAGGAGTAGCTCTAAACCCATGTAAACTTGTACACAGAAGGAATGCCAGAGTGTCGGATCAGCGAAAAGAGCTGAGGAATTGTCACTCGGATGTTCTTTCAACACTTGGAGACGCAGTAGCCTGTGTTGGCCTAAAATGCGTCACGTAATACAAAAGAAGATCCACAAAGATCGGAAAAGTCGTAGAGCTTAATCGAGAGAAACATTGACGATTGTCCGCGAAACGCAACAAAAGTGCCTGTGACTTGTGTTGCTTCACTAAGAAATACATCGACAAGATGAAAAACCAAAGGAAATATCTACTACTCTGTACAAAAAAAGATTCAAACGTTTATGTTTAACAATAACAATTCACAGTCACCTACTAATCTACTTTCATAAAATGCCTCGTGTGGATTTTTAGATTAGTTTTTTAAACATATGAAAATAAAAAAACAATAGCATTATTATGAAAAATTAAAAATTTAATCAATCTACTTTTTATAAAATTAGTTTGCAATTTAAATTATGCTTCTACAAAATTCAAGTTATTACTTGAATCATTACAAGATGTTCGTATTAAATCAATTGTTTTTATAATTTAAATTTAATATTGTTCATTTTTTTTAATTAATGATATTTTTTATCATATAATTAAAGATTTACATAAAATTTTAAGCCTTAGAGATTATTTTTAATAAAAAAAAAATTTACATTAAATCAAATTGATGATGTTTATTCAATTCCAATCATGCACGATCTGCATATATAATAGAAAATTTTGTTATGCAATAATGTGAAAAATTAGGTAAAATATCTGTTATTAAAATATTTTTTTCATATTTAAAGTTGCAAATATTTTAAAATAGTATTTATAATAACTATTTTTAAAGTCTTATCATATAATTAATCAGTTTCGTATTTTATGTTTTTTAATAGATATAAATAAGGAGAAAAATGTATTTAAACAAAAATAAAATTATGAAAGTATATAGTTAAATGTATGGATAAGGTACAATAATTTTAGATGTCAAATTCTTTTTCTAATAAATTTTTTCGCTACTTTACTTTAAGAATTTAATCAATAAACCTATTTATTGATTTTAAACTTATTGTACTATTTCAGAATGAGTATATAAATTTTTGTACACGCTTTTAACTGTAAATATTGACATTCAATTAAAAGTTTAAATGAAACATGTTAATTATACAAATTACATCGAAAATTTATTTACATATATTTTATTTTATATATAATAAAATGAATATATAAAGTTGAAAACTCTTTTCAACTACGTTAAAACCGATTTAACCAGAGTATTGCAACAATAATAAGCTTGAAGGATTTGGGTAAATTCTGTAGTTACGCGAAAAGCTAGTTTGACAAGCTTCGATTTTTAAGACCATCGGGAGTAGGAAAAGCAACCAACCTGAGTCCACCGTCGTAACCGGGCACACACTCGACCTCGAGCATTTCCGAGGTCTGATTAAGTAAGGACTTGGCCGTACAGTTGCTGAGGGGGCTGGGCTTGATAGCAGGTATTATTTGGTAAATGCAGGGCGCCGCCTGTTTCCCTATAGGATTTCTACCCCAACAGGTGAGCGCGCCATAGTCGCGCTCAGATTTTGGTGTGTAAACGAGTTCGCTAACGGTGCCGTTGTTACCGTCGAACCTGGCCAATGCTACATCGAAGTTTTCACCACTATTGTTAAACTCCCAGACGAAGTCAACCTCAGCGGGGTCGGCTTCAACTTCACAGCGCACGCGCACTGATTCCTCCAACGAGGCTCCGATTATCGTCACCTCCTTTTTCTTGCAGATTGGCGCGACTATAAGGGCAAAGACAAAAGTTTTAGTGCTTTAGCAAAGTTCCGATTGTAATAAAAAAATTTACTACATGTACTGATTTTTCTATTAGAGAGAATAGAAGCGAGGGAGGGAGGAAAAGAGTGTATGAGAGAGAGAGAGAGAGAGAGAGAGAGAGCAGACTTTTTAATAAGTTAAAATCACAAATACCGATAAATTCTCGACCTTTCTCTTAGTGATAATAATTTTACTTTCTGTAACCATACTTCTTCGTAAAATAAAGATATAGAAATATTTCACTTTAAGCATTGTTTCCTTTAGTATTGTTCTTACAACATTGGTTTTTATTCAAAATCATGTTTCAAACGTCTGCGTATGAAATATTAAATATTGATATTTAATTCAACCATCGTAGATTTCACTCATACTGATTATGAAATTTTAAAATTTATGTACCATTACAAAATAGAAATCGAAACAATATATGTATATGGTATGTAAATACACACATTTATCGATTTAAGTATAAATTATATGAACGAGTGCAAATCATTCTTTTACGAACAGTTATTAAATTATTATGTAAATTAATGCAATTGAAAATGTAAATCACTTCATACACAAAGCTTTACATTAAATTACCCTTTTTAGTATTATTAAAAACTACTCATGAATTTTAAACAATTTTTTTCTCATTATATTAATAGTTACATGCACCAAATGATAATATTTTTATCAATACTAATAGTTTTGAGAAAAATCCTTACAAGCTTAAACTGTTAAAATTGCCTACATGTAGAATATTTCATCGCTTGTCACGTTTAATTACGCCTCGAAATAAAAAATATAAAATTAATTAAAGTATAAAAGCGAGTCACGTTAATAAATAAAGTTATATACTTTAAGCAAAAATGTTCCGTTTTCACAATTTCAATGCGATTAGACATTAATACTTCAATATCGCAACATTCATCAGAGAGTGTCGAGAGGAACAAAGCGTTTAGCCGTGATCCCGCGTAGATGCCGACGTGTCAAATACCTCTTCGATTCATTGGAGTTTCTCGTAATTCATGTGATACTACGCAAGCCGATGCGAAGCGATAAAGAAAAAGAAAATAACGGTCACGGTTGGGAGAGCAAGGAAAAAGGGAAAAATTCCAAGCGAGGTGGCAAGGAATGATCGATGGCATGGGTGGTCGGACGCATCGGGCAAAAAAGGAATGGTTGCTGTTAGAAGGGCGGGCATGGTTTGCTTGGTCACTTACATTGGACTCGCAGGGCCACGGTTGGACTGGTCGTCTCGCCCCTGTCGTTGCTGACGAGGCACGTGTAATTTCCGGCGTTCTCGCGTTCGATGCGCTGTAACACCAGACTCTGCGTACTCGTTATTATTCTGGCCGAGTAGTTCTGCATCAGTACGCCACCCTGAGTAAGAGCCACGTTATTCTTTACGTTCCGTTATTTTCTCTTATACGTGCGTTTATATATATACGTGTGTGTGTGTGTGTGTGTGTGTGTGTGTGTGTGTGTGTGAGTGAGTGTGTGTGAGTGTATGGGTGGGTGTGGGTGTGTCACTTTGCACGTGTGATCGAATGCTCCATATGACTTTTTGAAAGGACGTCGACGTGCAAGTCCAATCGAATATACGAGATTGTGTGTGTATTTATGGTGGCACGACAAGAAGCTCGTAATCGGATTGAATTTCATCGAATTCGATCGGGTGTTCTTTAGCAAAATATGAGTAAATAGAAGTAATGCGGAGATTAGATTAGCATAGATCTTTTATATCGATTCCAAACGAGAGCATTACATCTTTATAAGCATAAATATACATATGAACAAGATTAAATTTGAATTTCCACATACTTAGTTATTTTTGTATTAATTAACCATTGTATTATAATCATATGCGTGTTAATAAAACAAATTTTATGCATATTCTCATGTACATGCAAATAAGCGCGCTTGCGCATACATGAACGACATCGAGTAGATTTTCATAAAAATTTTACCCAATTATATGCATAATACAGTTTCAGAACTAAAAACCATCGAACATTATAAAATAATATAATAATAATTGCTATATTCTTAAGTTATAAAAAGTGTTTACTAGGAAGTTACGATTTATTCCTGAAATCAGTATTTGTCATGATTATTTAAATTTATTTCAAACGACGATACACTGTAATTTTTAATAGCACATCATTTTTAAAACTGAATTTGTTATATGAAAATTCTTACCAAATGTTTTTTTATAAATGTAATTAAAAAACCCAACATACTTCTCGAGATAATTTATTTTTTTTATGTGCATATATAAATTAATCAGTAAGTTGAAAGAAATTACGCTAATCATCAATAATAAAAATATTTGCAATATAAATTGCAAACATAAATTTAAATATAAAAAAGCAAAAGAAATGTTAAATATCAATTTAAATATAAAAATCAGTAATAGAAATTTTAAATTAAAAATGATTTAGTTTAAAATGCAACCACTAACTATATGGAAATTAATATTTCAGGAAGTAAATTATTATTATAAAGGGGAATCACGTTAATACACGAATAAAATATTTGCATTAAATCAATACGTTATAATTTATGCATACGAGCTTCAAGACACAATGCGCAAGATTTTAATGAGCGAACAACAATTTTTTTCAAGCATTATAAAATAATAATAACTTAAAATCCCTTAATAATATTATCATTTAATAGATAGTTATAACTTAATGGATAATGACAGAATTCAGAAATACAGAATCTATTGGAATTTTTGTAATTATGAGATGGATTTGCATCACAATCTATGTACGTACAGTATTTTAAATTTTTATATGCAATCTTACACCTCTTTTATACAAAGTATTGTGAAAAGCACAATCTTTCATTTGCTTTTCACTATGTTTAATATAAATAATGGAAAGAGATATCTATCTTATTTATTATTTTTAAATTTACTTTCAGTCATATCGTATTTAACTTCTGCTATTCCTTGTCGAGTTTTTTATCATCAATAATTATAATTGGAATAAAACTTTTACACAATTTAATTTTTAATTTAAAAAATATTGATAATTTCAATAGTTCTTTTGAATTATTCAAATTAATGTTACAGAAAATACTGCTGGAATAATTAAAAATTAAAATGTAAAATTTAACATAATCCATTAAAAAAGAGTAAAAAGGTATTCCAGAGTAAACATGGGCTTATTATCAACCAAACTTATTTGCCCATGGTCTTTCAGCGAACGCCGACGGGCAGATGTAATTTATTGTTTCCCTTTAAATGTTAATTACAGGCGAGTTTGCAGGCAAAGGTATTTAAGGAAAGAAGTAAAAAATTGAATTGTGAGGAAAAAAGGTAAAGGCAAAGCGGCGGCACCCTTAAAAGGAAAAGGCGCTGCAATGGTACTCGAAGAAAGGTCTCGCGTAAGTTGCGACAATTAAGACTCACATTGTGCCGCCAAGTGATCTTGTGATGCTCCGGGTTGGCGCGTACTTTGCACTCGAAGTAGACATCGTCGCCTTCCTTGATATTCTCGGCTTTCAGGGTACTTCCTAACTCCAGTTGTACTTTCGGTGGGACTACGCACACAGACAAGTACAGGGTTTAAAGCATATTGTGCGAATCGTTTTGCATCCTGTCTCTGCTTTGTCGGTATCATTTTCATCGTTGCAATGTAGTGACTCCACTTCAAATGCTATTTTTATTTTAGATTTTGAATATTGCCTATACGGCTGTCTGTTTTCTACAGTGTAGAATAAATAATGTGTTTTTTATGTTTTTCATGCTCCAGGCACGCGAAACATGACAGCACTTCTTTTTCAAAATATTTTCAAAGTATGTATTTTTAGCGGATTGTAAAAAGTTCAAAGTTTTAAAGTATCTTGTTTTCACCTCTTTGAAAACACGAATGGTGCATTGTAATTAATTCAGTTAAATTTTCCTCATAATGTTTCACATATTTTCATAATTTAATTGTAAATGCTTTCAAAATATTTCAAAATATTCTTTAATCCAATCATTAAAACTTCCAATAATTGAGTGAAAGTGAAAGTATTTTATTCGTGTAATTCAGTTTTTTACTATTAGTTTAACATTGTTTTGTATTACTTTTATTTTGTTATGGAATTCATAAATATGTTATTAAATTCTATTTACATAATTTTGTTAAACTTTTGTTTGTATTTTAAATTTATGTAAAATAAAATTTAGTTATTTTATTCGTTATATTTATAAAATAATAATTATAAATAAAATTATCAGAAGGTAAGTAGAAGACGAATATACATTAATATAAAATCGATTGCTTTGTATTTTATATTTTAATAAATGTAGCTTTAATTAAATTAGTTGAGTACTCGTAAGTATTAATAAAAAGTAGTCTTCTGAATTATGTATAAGATTAGTTTTGAAAATTAGTTTTTAATTAATATCTGAAATTAATTTAAGCAGTTTAAGTTAAAAATATTTGTTAATGCTAATAGACTTTCTTTAATTCGGTATCTATAATGTGTTAAAGAGCAGAATTTCGTTTAATATATCATATTTTAGTTACGTTATAAATATATGATTGCTTGTACAATAATAATATTCCAGTTAAAGATTGAACTGCATTTTTTTTTTAGTTTTTAAATAGTAAACTATTTACATAAACGAATGTTTTCGTTGTTTTTTTTTTATAAATTTATCACGTGTAATTTGAATAATACTTATTATTATCAGACTCGTAGATTTTCCATGACAAGAATATTTTTAAAACATTGATTTCAATCTATACAGTACATTGTCGGCACATTACAGTTATAAATACATTCTTATGCACGCATGCATACGTCAAATAGGAAATAAAAGAAAAGTAAGAAAGTAAAAAGTCACTAAATCGTGCGTCATCTTGTAAGAGTTCGTAGTACATTACACTCCCCTGAGATCGCGAAATTAGGGTAGAAAACTGTTCGGAGCTCTTTACGCGTACAGTATAAAAAGTCTGAATGATTAGACGGGCGCGGCAAACCGCCCGCGCATTGTGTTTGTGCATACTTACATACGACGTTCATATGAAAGGAATCCTCGAGGTAGGTGCCTGAAAGGGTCGGATTCTCCCCACGGCACTTGAGGATCTCTCCGTGGTCCTCTGGCAGGGGCGAGAACATTAGAGTACTCAGGACCAGCATCGATTCGTCGCCATCCTCCATGATCTATTCGACACACACAAACACTCATCATGCAGTGCTCTGCTGTGCATACCCGCCCCCTACGCTTATCCCTCGGCTCTTGTTCTTATTCTTCCCCTCGCTGTTTCACCCATCGTGCGTGTATATATTCGAGTGGTAAGATTAGCGCAATTCCAGGGACTAAAGGACGATTAGCGCGAAACCGATTGCCAACCAGGGGGCAACGTTGATACGTCTACTTCGAAAGCGGAAAACTAGTTCGCATTTAAAGATCTGTGCGTGCGAGCGCCGCGGTTGCTAATTAAGGTATTGTCCAAATTGAAAGACGACCGCGTTGAGACTGGAATTCCCTATTTTTAGACTTCAAGCGAGGGAATGCAAATTAGTGCGGCGATTTTGAAAAAATCTGTTTTTAAGCAAACAGTGCACGTGTTTTATTAATTGCGAATGAAATATTGTTTTCTGTTTCTAAACTGAAACACTTTATCATGAGGAACTTGACATTTTATTAAAAACATACGATTTATTACTGGTCCCACGCTTCTGAGTGAAAATTCATTTGTGTATAAAATGAATTTTTATTGTATTAATTAGTATTATATTAAAAATTTTGTAAATATTATTTTATCACTGTTATTCGATACAAATATAAATATAAAGCTCAAATTATTCAATAGTAGCTAGAGCGACTAACATGTACTTTACAATTTTATATTACTGTCATAAAAAGTTCATTTCATTAAGCTGAAACAGATTACAAAATATAATATTTTACAGTTCAACAAATATGTTAAAAATTACTTGGTATTTAAGAAGAATGAAAAATTAAATATATTACGATGAAAACTTTAATATCCAAACGTTTTAATATTGGAAAATCCAAGTACTTCGTTATTTTTTATTTAAAATATAATTTAATGAATGGTATGATTCAGTTATAAAATTAATACCTTGTAGTTAAATTTTTAATATAAACTCTAGTGCACCGTTAAATACAAGATATTGTTAATTTCACTGCGATGTCAAACCTATTCTGTTACCAGTAGTTTGACTTCACAATGACCGTTACTGCGTGATTCAATATATTAATTTTATTTAACGAACTACAAATAATGTTAACAAAATTGTTATTGATTTTTTATATCTTGTTCAAGTGTAGAAAAGTAATTGAGCAATTACACAAAGTATGTAGATATATCATTTAAACACGTGTACATACAGTTTATCAATATTTTATAAATTTTTATCACAAACTATTGTTAAAAATTAATATTTATCGTTTATACAAAACTGTTGCCGAGTATTTTCATATAAAGGGAAAGCTTGGATTAAATTAAAATATCCTTACTGTTCGCACCAAGTATAGTTATTTTTTTCCAACGAATTATAAGATGTAAAGGTAAAAATATAAGAAATGCAAAATATAAAATTGCGCAGAAATGTGTTATAAAAATGGGTATCTAATATTTCGTTGTGGATAATATTACGCGAATCAATTGAGCAATAGAATTTTAGTTTTTAATGTAAATAAGAATTATCGAACGAATGGGCAAAAAATTAATAATTTCAGCGACTTTAAATGAACGTTATAAGGAAATTAATAATATCTACGGAAGTCTTCTTGAATGTAAATACCTTGCAATGTACATGTATCGTACAAATTTACGGAACCTTTTCAAAGACAAATAGAATCCAATGAGCTGCACGTGATATGTCTACTGCGCATTTCCATGATATTTCACTGTACGAAGCGAGATCAAAGAGAGACGGAGAAATAGCAAACTGTTTCAAGCTTCCTCTTGTTTAAACAAATATCTCTTAAAAAATCGAATACGCGCGCTCGGAGTGTCTGCGTGTAATGTATACTTCGCCAGGGGCGCAGGCGCACCTCGTCGCAAGATCCTCGTTATATCTCGAATGGGATTCCCGAGAGCAAATAATGTGCATTCACACGTCATTATCGGAGTCTCGCGGAAGTGCAAGAGCCAAGTTTTCCCTGCGTGATCGTAGGGGCTGCCGATCAGTAATGACAAAATCGTGTACAGACTCACCCGGGCGCTCGTAAATGGAGCATTCGCCTTGAGCCACGTGATTTTCGCCTTGGGGTGCGAGCCCTTCGCCTCGCACGCAATCGAATAGTCCTTCTCGGCCTCCATGATTGGCGGCTTCGTCAATATCTTTACGGATATGGGTTTCACTATAAATACATGTCAATGTTATAACGTGAGTCTACAGCTGCTCGCTATTTTCATGAAAATAAATCGATAAGAATGATAAGAAAAATGCGTGCCGAAGCCGATTTACTCTCCACTGTTATCTCGCGACTTACCATTTATATAGAATATTAAGAGGGTCTAATGATGCTGGTATTCCCATTATAGATATAGATTTTCATGAGTTTACCTTCACGAGTCGTGCAGAATTATTATAAAGTAAAGTTTAAAAGATTCGATATACTTATTTTCGCTATAATGCTGCATAAAGTTCATTTTTTAATAAGTATATTTATACGATATTGGTTTTTACCAAAGTGGTATTAAATTTATTTTCCGAAACTGAAATGAGGAATTACAAATAAAATCTGTCGGTAGGCGCATTACGAAAACTTATAATGATTATTTTACAGAATCGTGTAAGAGATCTATTTAAGTGTTTTAGTTCAATTCTGTTAAAAATTGATATTATTGTTACGAATCAACAATATATTTCATATTAATATTTATCCAGTTTTCATATTATATGTCAAAAAAATTTGTCACTGTAAATTAATTAAATCGTTTCAAATATTGAAAAAATATTTAATTTAATTATCAAGTTGAATGACTTTAAAATTCAATAAAGTCTTTTTTTAATAAAATAATAAATAAGTCTTTTTTAATTTATCAAGAAGTTTATTCACTTTATAATTTAATTTGATTTTTTTTTTATTTTTGACATTTATTTATGTTTTATCTCTATAACGTTTACGTGAACATATTTAACTTCTTTATGAAATCTCCAGTTACCTCGTAAGCATCATATTTAATTAAAAACCAAAACTTTTCATCGCTATAAATGATAAAATACTTTAGAAATAATATATTAGCAATTATTGAGACCGACTGCAATTGCGGAAAAATAATTGGATATAGAAATTAAAAGAAAACTTTCAAATCCTTAAAATATATTGAAAGTCTTTATTCTACAATAATTTATAATTTTAAAGTAAATCGTGTATCGAGTTTGGGTAATTGAATTTTATATTTACGAATATGCAATAATATAACAATATTTAGTGAAATATAAAGATTTAATATTGTTTTAAATTCAATATTTTTACTTTATTGACATGTTGAGTTATTAAAAAAATGATATTGAGATTTTTTAAATATTGAACTCATTGCGTCTGAAGACTTAATTTTTATTTTTTAAATTGAATTTGAAAAAAAGTTGAAATTATATTAATACATATCGATACAGAATATTAACTTGACATCGAAATGCGAAAATTGATAGAAAAAAATTAAATAAATTAAAGCATTGCGTTTCGTTTCATGTAGAAGCTGATGGAAACACTGGATAAATAAATCTATACTATTTCGTACTTTGTTGAACAAAAATAAACTTTATAATAAATGTTACAATATTATGTACATCGTTTCATTAATGTAGAAATATTTAAACAAAATAGTATTTTGTGTTGCATAATATTTCTTTGTTTGATGATTTTACATAAATATTATACAAATAATGTATTAAAACTTTAAATTCTATGTATCATCTGAATTATGAAATTTGCTTTTGCAATTAAAAATGAATATTAAAAATATATATAATTAAACGTCGTGATAAATAATTCGGGATATTTGTAGTCGAATTGCGAAGCTGTATAGAAACGTACGTTGAATACCTATAAAGTGCTAAACTCGGATTTAAATTTCAATCGTTTATTAGGTTAAATATTATATTTTCAAACTTAACAAACCCGAGGCAGCGTTATTTTTGTTTTAGTATTATTTACAATTTCAAGCATTAATTTAAATTTCTTTCATTTATTTAATTACAAGAGCAATATCGAGGTAATTATACGAGTAAAACAGCCATAAAGCAGTTACAATATCATGTTATTACTTTTACTTGCGCTCTTAATGTTATGAATTTTCAGTAAAAAATGAAAAAAGAAAAAAGAAAAATTAGTACATTTTTTAAGGCACTGAAATAGAGGGTTTAATGCACGATATCAACTTTTTAAAACGTTCTTTTACTTTTTTTAGTAATCTTTTTCTTTAATCCGTGGCAGATATACTTTGTTATAAAAAAGTTTTGCACAAATTATATTGCACGATGTGCAGTATAATCCATTTATAATATAATATTATAAATATGCAATTTTTGTTATAAATTTTAATTTTTATGAAGAATGAATTTGCAATGCTGCCTTTATCGGTTAAAATAAATCAGCCCCTGATTACTTTGATAATCCGACGTATAACTACTCTGTATAGTATAACTGTATCCGTAAAACTAGATTACCTCATGTCTTGATACACCGAGGAGTCGCTTGGTTACGATAATGAAAAAAAATGTTAAAGCAGATGGTAGTTTACGTTATAAATATCTGGATATAAATGAAGTGAACTCACGGTGGACATCTAAAAGTACAGTCTTCTCAAGCGGGGACATTAGATTCGTATTGGACGCCCTACATTTGTACGTGGTATTGAGATGCTCTCTTTTGAGCTGCGGGACGGTGAGTCTGTTGACCACGATCGTGTTGCCAGTCTCGTCGATGCGTCCCGCCACCTCCTTCTCGTTCATGTACCAAGATACCACTGGTGTCGGCTTGCCTGCAGACCAATTCGACAGCGCGCGGATTTAGTGACCGTAATTTGCATGACCTATGGCTCTTTGTTCTCCCACACTCGGTTAGCTTTAGCACTTGTATATTGGTGTAATGTTAGGTTGGTTGAAGGGAAGATGAGATTGTTTATAGATATTGGATTCCGGCGTTCGTATTGATAATCTTAGGACTTTTATGGCTTAGTGCTGGGATTTGGACAAAATATTAGAAGCTCGTGTTTAACTTATAGAAACGAACTGCAGGATTATTATCTCGCTCTACGTGATATTATTAATAAATCCATTGATAAGAAGTCATAGGGGTTAATCTGTGCAGTGCGCGATACATTTATCAAAGGGAAGTAGTGCCCAGGAGGTCCCTTACTTCAATCTCATTCTTATCACGCCTCACCCGCTTCATCTATAAACTTGTGTTTTTCTTAACGTTCTTCTCCTCTACTTATAAATGACTCGGTTGAAAGATTGAGAGCAATTTAAGCCCTCTCCGAGATAGTCGTTTTTTTAGTTTCGGGAACTAATTTCATTTTGTCGAGTGTTAATTAAACCTGAGTTATTTTTTATTTTCAAAGTTATATGCTGTACGCATTCGTGCGTAATAAACAGAAGTTAAACCCCACATAAGTTTTATTAAAAATTTATATTTTATTTCAAAGGAAAAAGTTGCTGCTTTCTAGTATTTAAAAACGTATTAGTAAAAATGTACCAATTATGACGCTGTAATTTCTTTTATTTAAAATAATGTTCAATTATTTTTATATGTCATTGAAAAAATTCTAATTTATATTTTTTAGGAAGATAATTTAAAAAATTAATTTGTATACGACACGTATTTTTATTAATAACTATGCGATTCTTATAGTCGTAGGTTCATTTTCAGCGTATTTTTATTAATAAATATGTGATTCTTATAGCCGTGGGTTCAAGTGATTAAATATTTTTTCGCAAAACATTATTTCAATTATTTTAAATATTTTAGAAGTTAATTAATGATTGTGTGAGTATCAATTTTAGTGAAAATTAATAAGGACTATTTTTATCGACTTTAACCATAAAATTTATCTCACTATCAATGTTTTTATATTCTAATAAATTGATAAGTTATTGAAAAGAATAAGATTTATCAATAATTAATTGATCATGACTGTAAATTATTTATTACTAACAGATTTTAATGTACTAATCAACTATTCAAATTAATTATAAGCAGGAAGTTTCTAAGAATAAACAGAATGATTGCTTGCATTCTAGAATTCAATAAAAATTGTCAGAATATTATGAATCAAATATAACTTTATAATAGGTTAAAAAAATATCCGTATTTATAATTTGATAACAATTATATGATACAAGTTATATTTTTAAACGCACATCGATCACTTTTATAGAAAAAGTTAATATTTAAATATAGGAGATTTTCTACTTTTATCAGTATTTTCAGTTTTAGTTAAAATTTAATTGTAAAATCAACTTAGTGTTTCTGTTAATTAAGTCAAGAAATTAATAAATCTTTCTAAATGTATTTGGAGTGCATTGGTTTTTATAAAAAGTTACTTTTAAATATATAATTTATCATTACTTACCTCCTCTTACTTCACATATAAGACTGAACTGCATACCGACTTCATAAGGCCCAACAACCGATTTCACTTGTGCTCCGGAACTGTTGTAAATAAGCAATTGATGTGGCGGAACTATTAAAATAAAACACTTATTTTTATAAAAAGTAGAAAAATGATCATATTTAAATTTTATAATGTACACAAATGTTAAAAATTTATATTTTAGTGTTTATTAAATATATTGAATTGTTTTTTATCGCTTATCCTTTAGGTTAATTTTAACATCATGTAGTTTATAAAACACATGTACAAGAAAAATTTGTGATTAAAAAATTTTAAATATTTTTAATATATATTTAACAAATAGATTATGTAAAAATATTTTTTTTGAAAATTATAATTAAATTTTGTTATAAAATTCACGATAATTCATAGAGGAATAGCATGTATTTCTGTCATCATCAATAATAATCATCGATGTTATATCGCATAATCATAGAATATTGATAATAATTAATTAAAACATTTCATTTACTAATTACTTCTTCAATATTGAAATACGAATGTCTTAAAAGTTATTTTAATCTTTTTAAAAAAATATATATAAATTGTATTTAAACGAATATGTATTTATGTTTTTCTAACACAATTGAAAACTTTAAAAAATAATTAAATGAAATACTAATATTTATGACTTTTTAAAATATAAAATACTAAATTTATGAATTTTATGAAACTATACAAAAACAGATATTAGAACATATAAAAATTTAGTTATATTTTAAAGTGATTTTATGTTAAATAATTCATCATATACATTTTTTTTAAATTTCTGATACAAATATAAATTTGAGATAAATATATTAACAAAATAAAAAATATCAATCCTTAATATTGTTATTATTTTCTAATAGATAGAAGCGAGTTTTAAAGTGCTTATATATATTTTTTAACGCGAAAACATCGTATATTTATCTTTCTAGAATAAATATTTAATACGATTATTCTTCATTCACTATATTCTAGAATCATTAAAATATTAAAATTTAGAATAATAATCGTTTACCTGGATTTATAAAAATATTTATAATTTTTAATTATATATTTGCCCCAATTTATGGATAAATATAATATTTGAATTATTTATTTGTAAATCTATTCGATTATCAACAGAATCATGTGAAGAATTAGTATGTTTTGTTAAAGTTTTAAATTTGTAAAACTATGAAAGTATGATAATATGATATGTTACCAATATTTTTCGATAAATTATTGTAATATTTAGTAAAAGACTATCAAAAGTTTTCTATGTATCGATAAGCAAATATAGCTTATAATAAGTTAGATCTAGTTCATTGATAAAAATTCTAAAATAATGTAGTTCAGTAGAATGCACTTCTAATGTTCGAACATAATAGTATCATGAAAATTTAATAAGTGACGAATTTAAATTTTTTTATAATTAAATATAATAAATTATACAAACGATGTAATATGTGTATAATTTATAAAATATGTTAGATATTGGATTTATTAATATGTATATAATATATAAGTAGCATAAATTAATCAAAATCTAAAAAAAGACTAAATAGTTATATTGACAATTATATCTTAAACGCAAGATAATATCTGGAATGAATAATGAGTTTAAAAAGTGATTTATCATAGATTGACACTCACTAACCAAAAAATATATGTAAATATTGAGTAACTGCTATGTAAAAATTAAGTGTGATAAAAATATATTGAATTGAAAATGACATTTATCGATACAAGTGTATTAGTATGAGAGGTAAATAAAAAATTGTTTTATTCAGTTCTATTTTTAATTAATGCAATATTGCAAAATAATTTAAAATCTTATTATTTTGCTAATAAATATTATTCATTACAGATACTATGTAATCATGTATTTGAAATAAATATATAAATACGTAATAATTATTTTCAGTTCTATTAATATTTTATCTAATAATGATAATTGAGTGAAAATTGGAGTATTTTTCACGAGAGAATAAATTATTTTATAAGAGATTTGATGTATCATTTACATTAACTATACAATCTCCGATTAACATATCAAAAGCGAATGCATAGTTCTAATAAGGAAAAATAACAGGAGAATATGAAATTCAGTACTTGAAGATATTCGATTGTGAATGTTAATATACAAGTGACTGGATTTCTTTTCATTTACTAATTATTGCAAAAAATATTTTAAAAACTCAAAACTTATAATACATAATTAAGGTTTTCATAAATTTAACTCAATCAATAAATACAAAATAAACATTATTAACTTGTGACGAGTAGTTAAAGTCTTTAATATGGCTTTTATTAAATTATCTTACACAGATTTTTGATAGGATATTTAAGTAAACTGATATTATTAAGTAATCCGATTGACATTCGACGTTTTAAATACAGGATTGAGTAAACTTTTAATAACATTTTATAACTTGATTAATCTTAATTTAACAAATTATCAATTCTTTAAGTATTCAAATATGTATTTTGCATGATTGCAATATATATAAGAAAAATGTTTAACGAATTTCATTATTAAAAGGTAAATTATTATTAAAACTTTTATATGCTTATATTTCATATTTACTATAATTAGATTTGCAGCATAAAATCTAGCTTAAAATTTCATAAATAATTTTTTATACGAAGCAAAACGTATAAACTTTAAAAATATATAACAATTATCATGGGTGAGTTCGAGAAATAATACATCTACAAGTACTTATATTACAGTACTAGATGTGTCATTGGGTAAAGAACGACGCCAAACGTAAAAATACAAAAGCAAAAGTTATATCCATATTCTGCATATTTTTAATAATACTCGTAATAAGGCGATTAAATTTAAGAAGAGTCCGTTCAAAAATACACATGATGCACGATAATCTTCAATAAAAATGATTACGTCCTTCGTGGAGGACGCCTATTAAAATAAAAAATCTCGTCACCGGAAAACTCGAGAAATAAGGAAGACGCAGAAAAGTCAACCGAGGATAGTGAGTTGAGATAAAAAAAGAATTATAAAGCAGAACGAAGCCAATCGACCTGCATTTTATTCGTTCGGGGATGCGCAGCTTCGAAACCACGTAGCGTCCCAAAGGATATCCTTACCGATCACAGTGAGATTCACTTGGAAGTTGCGCGTCGGCGAGTTCTTGAAGTCCACTCGACAGCGATAAATGCCCTCGTCGTTGAGCTGCACGGCATCGAGAGCGAGGACTGCCGGCTTTGTCAGCGTCGTGAAGTAAGCCCGTGGTCCTATCGCATTGTTATCCGACCAATTGAGCGCCTTGTTGTAGGCCCGGCCGCGCACGTCGAAGCTGAAATAAAGAAAGCAACTAGAGTCAAGGACCACTTACTGATGATAGTTGATCTTTGCCTACGCAGCAAATAGATGTACCCATGGATAGAGCAATTACTCGCATTTTTCCCTTCTCGTCTCCATTATTTAAATAGTTTTATTCAATTTTTATATGTTGGTTGCTTTCATTTTTGTAAATATTTTCATACGACTTGCAAAGACGCTAAATTTACAATTTACTAATTTATTTCTAAAAGTTCAGTTTTATATCCTCCCAAACATTATTTTCATTTTTAAAATAATAAAAATTAGTATGATTAGTATAATATATTTTAATTTATTTTTTAATTTTTCTTAATTTATTTTTTAACCGATGATTTTTGTGGAGCATAATATATAAGTATTCATATTAATTTAGTTTAATAAATTAATGCTATTTGTGTATTATTCAATCTTTGATATTGATTTTATACAATTCAATATTCTACTTACTAACTTAATTTTGAAATTTCAATAATACCCGATAAAATATTAAATATTATGTAAATACACATAAAAAAAAATTAAGTTTCTGAACAGCACCAATATACTTATATACTAGATAAACTTGTTTTATTATACCTGGATACAATTAAAGTGGGTATGCTTATTTTAAATGGTAGTTTCAAAAGAAGTTTTATTTATTCGATATGTCATAAACGAAATTTTTTTATTATACTTAAAACTTACATACCAATAAATTTTTTATATGGCTTGCACGCTACATATACGAAGAGAATTTTTGTTGAAAAAATTATAGATTTTGTTTCAGCTTTGGAACTTAGATGGAACAAAATTATAGTATTTTTGAAAAAAAGATATATATTTATTTATTTGTAATACTTATTTACGAATAAAAAGTTAGTTTTTTTTATATATATATACACATATATAGTATTTCTTATTAACAATATAACCATACTCGTAGTAAAACACGAATATACTTAAATAGTTTCAAATTATCGATATCCATAAAATATTTCAAGAATTTTTAAAATTGAGTCCTATTGAATATTTTTTTATACTTCATCATTATATATTTTTTCTAATTATAATACTAGCATTTTAAATTTTTAACATATTTATATGTAGTGAATTTAAAAGTCAATAATATACAATCATAGAATGAATAATGCTATATTTTTTATATTTACTTTCACGTTTTCAAATAGTATTAGACAATTATCAGAAAGTATTCAAATTTAAAATAAATTCGTTTTTTCAAACGGTATTAAGTATTTAACAACTTAAAGAATAAATAAAATCGGATAAAAGCGGATAAAAGTATTTTCAATCTAAATAACTTTTCATAAAAGATGTCATAGCAAAAGCAAGATACAAAAATCTTCCACATAGTCTATCATTCTTAGAAGGTCAGACACTAAAAAGAAAATATCAGTATTTGAATGGGTTTGAGCAATATATTTGCTAGAGAAAGATTATCTATGGTTACGAGTCATCCATGAATCGCATCTGGCGCAAAACTGAAAGGAACGTAATAAATGCAGCGTCTTTCAATAGCTGTAAGAAAATCAAAATCTTATTTTTCCCTTAAATATCTGTGCCTAACCTCAATAAATGTCGTAATTTTGATATAGAAATTTTTTGCTTGTTATCACAGAATATAAGAAATATTAAGAGGCGCAGTCATCTGTTCATTGATTTATAAAATAAAGAAAACAGAGTTAGTCATTTTTCTTAATAGACCTTAGTTTTCAGAATAATAGCTGGTTTAGGACAATATGTGAATTTTACGAAGATAAATTATAGTTTCATAACTTTTAATTAAATAGCTCAAGAACAAAATGCTTTAAAGCTTTTTTTGGAATGGGATAAAGGTAAAAAGTAAATTCTTTAATCTAGAAAACCAACTAAGTTGAAAAAACATGAAAAAATTAATAAATAATTAAAATATTCATTCATAAACAATGAATTATGATGTTTATTCTTTTCCGATACTTTGATACTTTATTGTTTTTAATTTTTACCTCATTTGTTTTATCAAATATTTAATACCTTAACGGTGTACAAGGTGATACTGATCTAAATCAGCCCTGTGTTTTGTTAATATAAGAATAAAATTTCTCTCTGGAGTCTTATCAATTTAAACAATGACACTGTCCTTGAGCGTAATGTCATATTTAATAAGAAATTTAAAATTTAATTTAAGTTTTTTCTAATTATTATGCTATTCAAAAAATTGGAAAAGTTTTTAGTAAAAGAAAGTTGTAATACAAATTTCAGTTCAATAAGTTTTTATTCTGTACCATTTAACATTTCTTTATCTCAATTATTCATTCCACGTTGCCCACAACTTTTTCTTTCAAAACTGCACAAGTAAAAAATGATTAAGTTTTTCTTCATGAAATACCAAATTTTGCAGATTTACAAGGCAAATTAATTTCTTGGCAATAATAACTCTAGATACTTCGTTTCAATAGTTCTATTAGAATATTCAATTTAATTTGAATATTAACCATCTGTAAAATCTGCTTAAAAAACATTCTACATTAAGATAAAAACTTAAGCTAAAACTTCCGGATGCTCTCTATACATTTCTAGTATTAAAGAGCTTATAAATATTTTAGTGCACGCATATTTATTGGATTTATTATTAATCATAGATGAGTTTATATGCACGGTAAAGTGTATTCGATTATACTTTTTTACTTAACCCTTGGCTCCGACAATCTGATATCCTACTCTGCAATTAGCAAATCCTGGAGCAGATATAAAAGAAAGTCATTTCAGCGGGATTAAAAACACAATTTACTTCAATTATCGGCTATTCCATTGTTCCTAATTGTATTCAATGAAAATATTCCACATGACGGCGTAGCTTCGGAGGCTGGCGCTCGTATCTCCCATTGAATTCAAACAAATGAAAAGTCCACATGCGAAAGAAGCAGCACGTCTCTCTAATTCTCTCTTTCTTTCCATTCCTCTCATCAGTGCTTGTATAATAGTTTTATGACATCTTCCATTCTTCCGTAATGTGCTCTGCCACTCTCTCCTCCCCCTTTGTTCAATGCTTAAAGGAAAATCGAGGACGTCGGGCGCTCCTTGAAAATGCACTTTCCGTTAATCCGACGGCAAGACTTTGTTTTCACGCGTCGGCTTCGCTGTCCCTTTCTTTCGCGTAACGACATTAATCGTTATTCTTGGAATGAAACTTTGTGTGCACAATTTGCTTAAGCCTATATTCACGAATACTAAGTTTGCACTACTTAATTTAACAAAATACAATCCGCTCACCGTTGATAAACTTTATTTTATTTTAATACTTTGTTTCTTAGCTGCTACTAAAATTTACTTTTTCATACCACTTATTATCTAGGAATATAAGATAAGTAAATTATCTGAAAAGAAAATTTTAGAAGCTACATAATACGATAGATTAAATATTATTAAGATAAAATGAAGAATACTCTTCTCTCGATAACTATTCATAATATAAACTCATATTTTTCCATGAAAATCCGAATATACAGTGCCTCTAACGATCTCAACATTAAAATAATTGCTTTTTTGTAAAAATAATAACATTTAGAGCTTGCAATTTAAAACGTAAAATAATTTTCTTTTTAATTTAATTAAATAAGAAAAAAAATATTTATAGATGAATACATTTTTCATATACAATATTATTTTACTTGAATAATACATATTGCACCATAAATAATTTAAAAGATAAATATTAATTAAAAAATTAAAAACAGAAAAGTGGTGCTTGTCAGCATTTGATATTTAAAAAAATTCATTATATATACAAAATAATCGATGAATATTGAATTATTATCGTAATAGGAATTACTTTTTATAAATTCATTTCAATAATAGTGTCCTAATTTTGTTGAATAACTAAATCTTTTGGAACACCCACGATTGATTTAAATTTGAGTAGAACTAAAGTCACTTTTTTCATTTCAAGATTTTATTCTATTTGTCTTTAAATTTTATACAATAACTTTAATACTTTAAGCTACTTCAGTTTAAAAATAATTTATTTAGTTACTTCTTGAGAACATTTATTCGAATTTTTTATGTACTGTCTCATTTTTAAAAGTAAATCCGGTAAAGGCCAGTTTCAGCTTGAAGAAAGCAGTCAAAGTATAAAGTCCGACACTTAAAGCGCATAAAATCTTATTCAGCCTTTTAAGAGAATCTAATTACTAAATTTAATAATATCGTTAAAAAAATATTAAAAACTATTAGGTAATAATCAGAAGCTTCTCAGAACTATTAGGTCCAAACTAAAAAATGAAATTTCTCTCATTTATACAATAGTTGTAATATTTGTAATTAAATTTGATAACATATTTACGTATTTTTAGAAATCAATAATTTTCATACTTTACAAGAATAATTATTTTCCGCTAACCCGTAAAATGGAAATCATTTCAGTCGTAGTTCAGTTTTTATAGAATATCGAGTGATAAAAAACAAAAAAAATCGCAGCGTACTTTTTATACAAGTGAAATTTCGTCTGCTAAAATGTATAAAATCAAAAGATGGTAAAAGTGAAAAGTTTCGTTTTATAAATATGCGATCAGGAAACATTTGATGAATGCACTTTATCCGTGGTGGCTACATTGAAGGGAATATACATAAAATGGACGAGAGAACTACAGAGAATATTCGACATTCGATCAATGGGAGGTTGGTGAAAAAAGCGATTTTGCCTTTGGAATGCGCGCATATATGTACAAGAGAAAATGTCGGAATCACAGCGATTCAACTGGTTGGCAAGCCGCAAGCGTACAGCCTCGATCGATGGACAAGGTACATATATGGGACCATATTTTTGTAGGGAAGATGGCCAAATTTTAGTGTGAATAGAATGAACAAGAATATTATCCTTATAAATAATAAAATCTGTT
Organism: Platyscapa corneri; assembly: GCA_018907185.1. NCBI lineage: Eukaryota > Metazoa > Arthropoda > Insecta > Hymenoptera > Agaonidae > Platyscapa > Platyscapa corneri. The sequence continues at coordinate 257,952 of JACCHW010000003.1, forward strand.
TTAATAATCGAAACTTTATTTTTAATCAATAGAGTGTATAAAATAATTTTACGTCAAATATGCATACTAGTATAAGTTTATATGATTATAAAAAACAAATTTCGGTTTATAGACCAATAAAAAACGCGACAATGCATTTCGGCTTGTGTGTACAATACAAATTTAATCTCTAAATCAATTTTGATTTAATACAGCTAACACTATGTTCGCGCGATGCCATTGATAATCATTTAAAATTCAACTAACTAAAAGGATTCAGGACGTTAATACTTAAATTTAAACTACATTACTTTTATATATATATCTAATTATCTATATTTTTTTAAATTATTATTATTATTAGAATACAAACAATTCATAAAAATAATAACTTTTTTTTCAGACAAAGTATAAATAGTATAAAAGACTTAAATTAATTAGTTGTGTACTTTCGACGAACATTTCATTTAAATTTTGATGAAAAATCAAAGAATAAAAATAACACAGATTAAACCGTTCCTTTGATTATATAGTGTAAAATAAATAAGATTGTAAAAGAAGATTAATAATTTGGTCATAAAAATATAGTATATTTTGTAAAATTTATTCACATGAAATATATATAAGAGATATTCTTTGCATATAGTATTTATAAGCATTCGAAAACCTTAAAATTTCATTAAATTAGTAGTAAAATAAAATTTCTACAAATTATATTATTTTACTAATTTTTGAGAATAAGTATTTTATAACGAAAAAACATTATTTATTCAAAATACTTTTTAATTATTGTAATCAAAGAATTATATAAATACAGACTGATTACAAATCGTGTATTATTAAAATAGCATTCGTTATAAATTCAATTAATTTTTTTCACTCTATTAAATTTCTTTTTACAACAGTTAAAAAGTTAATATACTATTTTACCATATTAAAATCAAAGTATACGTACAAAAGATTTTTTAGCTATTCATTTTGAATCTGGAAAATGATTGAATAATTCTATGAGCTACGAATTGAATCATTTCATAGATAAATATTTATCTTAAAAATATTTCAATTTAAAATAAAAAGAAAAACTTTATTCGAGTAAAGATTGAATGAAAAGTAAATTACAAAGTTGGTCTAAACTGTCATTACAAGATCCAGTGCAAAATGTAAAAATAAAAAATCATAAAAATGCTGCTACTACATCGATTAAAGTCGAATGGAAAAAATGTCGAGTAAAAGAGAAAAGAACAAGAGAGTATATATAAAAAATGTGCAAAGAGCGCATAAGGGAGAAGGATTATTAGGAACCATGGACAAGAAAATAAAAAATGCAAGAAGAAATTGATGCACGATAGAAAATCGTAGGTGAGGTTGAAGACGTATAATGGAACAACTTTCTTTCATTGCATTTGGTATATACACAGGTTGAAAGCGACCTGCCGTATCACGACTTTTCATCGTCAAAGATGAATACATCAGACTATGCATTGAAAATTTAACCAAAAAAAGAAGGAAAAAAGATGAAAATATTGCGTGCCCGAAGAAAGTTTTTATAAACATTCATATTTTGCAGACGAAAATAAATTACATTACAAGTTTCGTTCAGGCTCACTCTTTATGAGCTGTAAATTTTCCATATTTCCTACAAAAAAGATACAAAAAATATTATACTGTTAATAATAAAGTTTCGAAAGTATCATAATTCTTATTAATTCACTGAACTTAATAAATGTAATTCCAAATGTATGAAAAGAATCAGCAATGTAATTTAGAGATTAAATTAAAAGTCGCTTTAAGATATTGTTAATAATATTGGGATGAATAAAACTTTAAAACTATAAGAAAATAAATTTATTGGAAATAATATTAGTAATTTGGTTGAAAATGTTAGAAGAAAAAAGCAGAGAAAATAAAAAAAAATTAGTTCAAGAAAAATCATTAGTGCTCATGGAAACATATATACCGAAAATAAATAATACTATTTTTTTCGAAAAGAATGATGTCATTATTTATTACAAGTTCCCATATGTATGTGCGTGAATTGTTGTGTAATCGCGAGGAATAGATACGGAAATTACAGGTAAAATTATATTTTACAGATTACAGATAAAATTACAGGAAAAATATAAAAACTAATCCATATGTATTTTTCAATGTTAAGTTTTTTAAAATCGAAAAACTATTATATACGTTATTTTACAATGAATAACAATTTTCTAAAAACTTTTTATGTTCAATGACAATTACACATCATACTATGTATATTTTTGTAATTACATAATTTTATTTATTTCTCTTATGAGAGATAATTTTAAATTAATAAAATATTTGTTATATTAAAATATATTGTTGATATGATGTTAATATTTAAACGTCCAAGAAAAATATCATTAATTTTTTTACAAAATTAAAAATTTAGATACGATTTTAAGTAATAATAATTATAATAATTTTATTTGATACCAATTAAAAAATTACATAGTTATATAAATTGAATATTATCTAGCTATATATAAAAAAATATTAAGCATAAAAAGATTAAATTAATTTAAACATTGATAATATATAATCAATCAAATGAAAAAATATAAAATGAAATTTTTAATAGCTTCAACTTCCTTCTACTGACAAACGAATATAAAAGTTTCGAAAGAATTACTTGACAATAGCTATTCAATAGTAATTGAATTGTATCAGAAATTGAAAAAAATATAAGAAGATAGTGCAACCAAAACTTTACGCAGCAAAATATAAAACAATTCAAACAAGGAATAAATGCAAATTTACGATGCATATAAGCTTTTAATTTTTCGAATAAAAATAAAAATTTTCAATGAATTCATAATTTAATTAAATTTTCTTGAATTAATAAATTTATTTTAATTGAAGCATATGATAAATTTACAAATAAAGAAATGCACAAATTGAAAGCATATATTTCAACAAAATACATTCTTATACTATGACTAATTTAAAAGATAATAAAGTTGGTAATATAAAAAAATAAATGATTGATTAAAAATATTATTGTGATATTAATTAATTATTACGACTATAGCATAAATTTATTACATTTTATAAACCTTGTTTAAAAATAATTTTATAAAATAATTAGAATAGTTAAACGTTTTTATAATAAAAGGAAATAAAATAATGAATAATTCCGATACATAAAGCAGATTAAAAGGTTTTCTAAACCATAAGAAGACGGATAAAAATTTAAGATCTTTCTAAAAAAAAATTAAACTTGCATCAAAGTGGATTCTATAAAACTAATTTATAAATGTATATGACCATCTTGACTCTCTAAAAAGTTGGTCTATGACACTACTAAAGTATTTTAAGTAATATTCCTAAGTATAAACCTACGAAATATTAAAAAATATTTAAAAAGGATAAAGATATAAGTGTCAAGCTAAAATAATATAAAAAATACTATGCTTCCGAAAAGTACTATATTTATATATAAAATTATTAATATTTTGAAAAAATATCAATTTAAATTTTAAGAACAGATATTCTTTTTGTTTAGTATAATAAATAAAATTTAAATGTAATATTGTAATGAAATATGAATAACACATCATTAGATATAAACTTAGAGTAAGCCAACACTCAATATGAAAACAATGATAATAATTATTTTTTGGAAAATAATTTGTATAAATAATTAGTAAATGTTATCGGAACGTTTACATTAAATTAAAATAACAGATTTTATATTTTCAAACTTTATAGAAAATATTAAGTAACTATGTAATTATTTATTCGTAAGGAAAGTGTTTTGAGAATTGATTATATTTTTATGCTAATAGAACAATGCATTTTATAAATATTAATAGATCAACTATACAGTATATAAAATTCTAACTAAAATTTTAATACTAACTGCAGTTATTCATCAAAATTGACTATAAATTTATGTTTTAATTCAAACTCAAATCAAATTTTATTTCATTAATATCTTAAACGTCTCATGTATTTGTGTGGATATGGTTTTTACTTTATCAAAAATTAATAATTGAATTAATCAAAAATTTAATTTCTATTATCTTATTATCATTCAAAATCAAATTTTCATGATACTTAATTAATCATGTTATTAAATATGTATAATATCTTGAAATTGATTTCTTAAGCTTATAAATAATTCTAAAATCAGACGGAAAATAAATGTTTAAAATAAATTCAGCTCTTTTTAGGAATATAAAGAAATTTTTGCTTTTCTACCGTAAATTATTTTAATAATTATTTCTTTTCAAATTTTTTAAATATTCTAGGTGATTTTATTATTTTCCCATCCAAAACGTATGTAATACTATATAAAATGCAAAACCGGCTCAATTAGAATATTTGAAATTTTCTTTAGTACGTTAGGATTTTATGTAAAATTGGAGATTACACTTCACATAAGCTTTGAGTAAGTGAGTATTTAAATTGAAAATAATAATACAAACCTGTAGATTGACTTCACCGAAGTTTCGCGAAACCAAAGCACCATGTAAACCCGATCGTCTCGTGTGGACGGCTCAATGTCACAAGGCAAGGATGCGGTGCGCCCGAGGACTGCGCTTACGTCGATCGTGGTTACTGCACAAACGAAAATTAATTCATCAGCGTGCGCTTCTTGCATTATCAAAAAGAATAATTTCTTATGAATTTATTTTATAAAAAAGATTTTGTTTGGATTTATTAATTTCAATAAATATTTTCTAAACATGGCATACATGTCGTTTATATAATAATCATAAAATCTTAGTTTAAAGGAAATTAATGAACTTGACTTGTCCATTTTCTAGTCTGAAGTTAAGTATACTATCAATATTTACGTATAAAAGCAAAACGTAAACGTAAACTAATTATTAAAAGGTCTTAAAATTATGTTTGTGGATTGTCTTTTTAAATTTGGTCGGACAACTAGGCGAACGAGTTGCGTTAGAATAGACAATTAAGTGAATCAAAAAGTTATTGAAATATTAGTATTTGCTTAAGTCAATACAAAAAATATGAAATATAATAAGTATTTTTTATTCTTTTGATCGTTATATCTGTCATATTTTTAAAATATATACTAAGAGGATTAATATTTAAAAATTTAATATCATTATTGTTTCATACATTCAAAATAAAAAATTGATCTTTTTTATTCAAATTCAATTTTCAAAAAATTGATATCTTGATTCCAATAAAAAATTTAAATTTAAGTATGATTGCTTTGGAAAATTATTTTCTAAAAGCAATTTTGAGCATAATTATATTAATTTCTTTCATTTTTTAAGTACTCCCTCATTTCAAGAAATAATTTTAAAAAATTAGTTTATAATTTCCAGTGATTTAAAAAAAAAAGGTTTTACTATTTATAAATATGTATTAAGGAAATATAAAAATCTATAATGAAAAGCTATAAATTATTTTACCGATATAAAAGTTCTAGGAAAAGTATAAAATATTAATAGATAAATACGAGAAAATAATAATTTAAAAATTAAATTTTTTTTTTAATTAAGACATTAGCAGTGAATATTATTCATTTCAAATGAAGCAATTGAATTTTTATAGAAAGCATAAATTGGTTATTTATTATAAAATAAAAAGAGCTCTAACAGAGATGAGGGTATGCAATCACTTATATATTGAGAAAATTATGAAAGAATTCAGAGAAATAATTCGTCTATCGTTTTTTACGTAAAATTATCTAAGCAATTTAATTATAATATTTTTTATTTGATCATAATGTATATTATTTTGAACACATATCTAAATATTTCTAGAATATGATATTAAAATTTCTATTCAGAATCTATTTCCATTCTTAATATAATACATGATTTCAAATTTCAAATATATATATATATTAAGAACTTTTTAATCATATCTTACCAAATATTGTTAATATGAATAAAATAAATAATTGAATTTCGTGATTATAATTATTAACCAGGTAAAAAATTAAAAACTAAATTCATATATTATTTCATCCAACATTAGGAATATATTTTTTTATTTCAAACTATAGCAAGTTAAATTTAAAGAAATTTAACTAATTACACGTATTGAAAAAAATAATAAAAACATTTTATTTAAAAAATGAAGATATATTTTTAATTTTGACGAATTAATATTAAAAATGACAAAATATTTTAATAAAATTATTTAAGTAAAATTTACAAATTTTTTCTTTGAATTTTTATTTAATGCGTATTTTTAATTATATAACCTTATCCTATAAAATAATATATTATTCACGCTTGAAATATTAAAAGATCAAAATTAATTACATATTAATATTATATAAAGTTTTTTAAAAACTTTAGCTAGATTTAAAAATTGTAAATGTTTAGCCGTAAATCAAATATTATTATTTTTAGAAGAACAAATTGATTATGAATTATTCTACTTATATATACTTAAATTTTAGGATAGAAGAAAATGTCATACTAATTATATAATCACTTCAATGAAGCGTATGTTTTTCAAAGTACGGCTGATCTTTTATCAATCTATATCAATTTTATTACTCCCCGAAATACTATTCAAAAGAATTTAAGCCAAAAAGAAATATAGATTAAAAAATAAACTTAGTTTAACTTTTTTTTCTTTCCGTAATAATATTGTACTTCTAATTTAGTTAAATTTGAGTTCATATCAAAATAAATAAATTTAAAAGTTATTAATACTTCTAAAATATAAATTTCAAAAATTATTTTAAAAAAGAAATATTTATAAGATAATTTTGCACGTCTTTAAGATTATTGTGAACAAAATAAATTGTTCAAAATTTTATGAACTAAACATTATTTGTGCCTATAGATTAAAGTTTATGCACTCATATATCATTTAAATATCTAAATAATAATGTTTTTAAAAAGATTAAAATGGATATATTTCAAATTTCAACATAAGCTATATTGATTATTCTTTATTCTTGTTGCTTTACTGTATTTTCAAATTTAAAATACTGAGTCTATAACTATTCAATTTATTAAAATTAACCAAAACAATCTATTTTACAATTAAATAATAAATTAATTTTCTAATCAGCTATTAATATTTGCAAATATGTTATATTCAGATTATATATCTGAATTATTTATTAATTAGTTCCTAAAATAAACAATCTTCAATTTATTTTTGAATTTCATAATTATATAATCTTTTGGAGAACCAATTTATATAAATTCTTACTACAAGAAATATCGTTTAAATTAACATTAAAATAGAGTATAGTTGTATTATATGTCTTAAGTTCATCAATCTTATCATCAATCAAATCTTTGCTTTTAAAATAAATTTTTTATGAACTACAACGAAACAAATAAAACTATTCATAATCTTATTGATCATATGAAAGATAATGCTATTAAAAATTAAGATTAAGTTTTAATTTTACATTTAACTTTGCTAAAAGGACAACTTAGATTTCTTCATACATAATACAAGGGCTTTTACAGCATCACCGATTTTCATTAAATTCTACTAATCTCAAAATTCATTAAGTGAGCTCTACATGATTTATTATGAATCCAGCCTCATTTCTACTTGACTTCTCGACTTGAAAGGGTTGGAAATGCAGACGTTAAATTTGATTTATGCTTACGGTCTTTCAAAGTAACTTTTCCATCGTTAAATGTATAACTAAAATAATGTAGCTTGCAGTTATTCTCTAAACTTTTATTTATAACTAAGGAACTTTGTAATAAATAAATGAAAGTTCTCAAATTTATTCGAGTAACATTTTTCAATTACCACGAACAAGTTTTAAAAATGTTCACATTATAAATACACAAAGTACTTTGAGTATTAGATATAGACATCACATATCTAAGTATTTAAGTTAATCGTATAATTAAATGAATAAAGCAATTGATTTAAAATACATTTTTTTTATAAAATCAAGTTTTACTTTTAGAAATTATATATTTTAGAAGTATTGATAAATTACAAATATTACTTACTAACAAATGAACTTATTAAGTTTTTTAGTGTGAAATAAAAAATTGGCAAAAAATTTTAAGATTCAATTGATAACATTGTATTATAAAATTCCTTTAAAATCATAGTAAAAGTGGATGTCTATCAGTTCAAAATGTTACAATTAATAAATAGTAATTGCAGAGATACTCGATAAAATTACATACACTCAAGATGTTATATTGGTTTTAAAACGAGAACGAAAAGTAATTTAAACAGAATAAAAAAATAATTGTCAAAGATTTCGAATTTTTATATTCATAATTATAATATGTAGAAAATTATGTCTAGAACTATAAAAGTTTCAATGTTGTATTATAATGAAAAACAAATTACATTTGTGTAATAAACAATAATACCTAAGTTAACAGATTGATTAATTAAAAAATTATATCAAATTGCTTACACCTAGATTGTAGAAATTTATAATTAACATAAAATAACATATTGCAAATTATAATAAATTTTTATGTAATTAAAAATTACTCGCTGTGTCGAATTTATTTTCTAATTTCATTCAAAATATTTATTGTTATAGAAGATGAATATATTTTAGTGTGATAGTGATAAATTTTTAACTTTTTCATCTGCAAATTTTACTAATGTATTAAAAATTTTTTATTTAATTAATTATAAAAATATTATAAAACGTAAAAAGAAATTTTCCACTGCAACTTTGACCTACATCTTGTTAATAAATGGAAAATATTTATAGAAATAAATTTTACATTTTTTAATCACAAAAATTTAATTTTAGGAATTACAAGAATAATTATAACTTGTTCATTATTTATCATAGAAAAGTAAGAAATATCTAGCAAAAAATATTATCTGTGTTAACGTATATTTCAATATGTATATATTGATTGTACATAATATAATTTTAAACTGAAATATGAAAAATATAAATGAAAAAAATTAATTTTTGTTACATACATAACTAAATGTATCAAGTTATTTCATTTTTTTTAGTTTGATGTAATTTAATTTTTTATATCACATAAAAGTATTGATTTTTTATTATCGGAAGTAATTAATATTATAATTAACATGCATTATTTATCAAAAAAATTAAATAATTACAATGAAGGTATTTGACTGAATGCAATTTATTATTATTTAAATTATACCTATTAATATTTTATTTGAATGCAATGTTATAAAATTATTTATAGTATATTTATACATATGTATGTATTTGTCAGATACTTCATGCATCTAATTCTAAATATATGTATGCAAAAAGACTATGAAGTATGTTTATTGCAACCTTTTTTGTATTTAAAAAAATAAATTTTTAAACATATCAATGACAGAAAATAAAAATATATGCAGTAAAATTTTTCTTTTAATTTTCATAATAATAAATCTGTTATTTAATTTCATAACACTACAGTAAGGTAAAAATTCTTAAATAATTTAAAGACAAATTCTATTATTTATCAAAAAAACTATCAAATTATTGTTTTTCCAAGCATCTATTTGATTTCTTACATTTAATTATTATCTACTCAAATACAACGAAGTAAGGTTATTCTGATCTAATCTCGAAATTGGCAATTAATGTCGCTTTCTCAAGCGCATTACTAAGAACTATGTCCGTTTATTATTTATTCAAGTGCTCATCCACTGAACTAATAAAAAGTTATGATTACAACATAGTAAGGAATATCCAATAAATCAGATCTATTGCCAATCGATGGATTGGTCAACGTTAGTACCGCCAGCTCGAATCGGTTATCATAGCTTGAAGATGAAGGGGTGAGGGTGGCATCTATACGGCATCTCGATTATTAATGCAGTCCGACAGGTATGACGTTGGAGTTGATTGGCGCAAGGTGCGTGCATCAAGTAAGCCAGTAGATTAGTGCAAGTGCGCTCGGACAGTGATAAAATACGGTCGCGACCCGGCGCTTTATTAAGAGAGTCTCATTCACAATAGCGCCGGATGAATTATTCAACGTCTGTGCGAGGCCGTATTAGGCCGCCCACGTCAATCGATGCAAGCCCCGATTGTCAGTGATGGCGGGAATACGCCGAAGACTCGTAAGAAAGCGACCGGAACCGGTTTAAGAATTCACGAGCGATGTTGTAACCTAAGGGCACCGGGTTAGCGGACGTGGGGTTTGACATGCTGAACTCGAAGCTACCGACGATACGTTACGGAGCTTTAGCCAAGCATGTACAAACTGAGAAAAGACACGATTTTATTGATGCTCCTTTCTAGGGGACAGCTCGAACGAGTCCCGTGCTAAATCGCACGAAAAGGATTCCCTTGTAACCTAATGACCGCGTATTTATTTTCATTTTTACTGACTTTACAAACGAGTCTTTCGCTCAATTTTTCGGCCACAAGCTAAAGGGGAGATATCATTCGAAAATATTTTTCCTCTTTAAGTATACCTTTCTATATCGTTACGCGTATTCGGGCAAAAATAATCGTTCTCCTAGTTGGTATTGAAAATTCATGTTATTTTGGATTATTGATGAATATTGCGAATAGTGAAGAAGCGGATGCATCTATTTTAAATATAGGTAATTCATCACGCGATTATTTAGGTATGCTAATTTAATTGTACGTAATTCGCGTTATTACACGGTATATAGATTTTTTATCGAACTACCTACAAGCAATAGTGATTAGCTTGCAATAAAATGATTCGGGTTTCTTTATAATAATTACAATACGATTGATTATTACAAATTCGTTAAATATAAATTTTCCCGATTTTTATTGTATTACGAATCATATTTATTACGTCCGTAAATATAAAATTGGACGTTCAATTATCTTTGTAGCAGACGTTAACCCAATTTTTCATGAAAGAAAAATTAAAATATAAAAGAATTATTGTTATTCTGATAACAAAAATTAACTCGTATATTAGCAGTACATGAAATATGTAGCAAAATGAAAAATATTAAAAATACATGATTTAATTGGTAATTCAAAACTATTTAAGCTAATTATATAAAAATGTATAAAATTGAATTTATACAATACTCTGATAATTACGGGAATAGTGTGAAAATTGTTGTGATTTTTAAACTGTAACTTTTAAATGTCAAATGATTCTTTTTCAATATAATATAAAAAGCTGTGTTCGAACACGAGAGGAAGAATTTAAAAAAATTCAGAACCATAATTAATTTAAAAGTTGAATTATATTAAAAAAGAATTCCGAAGCATTTTACAATCTTCATAAAATAGACAAACTCTTACAGAACTTTGGGTTTGTATGAGATTCGATTGGTACTAAACATATGTGCACACAAGAGTGCATGTATATAAATGCATACATACACGGGACCAAGTATAAGAGCATATTTGAGAGCATATTTGTGCGCGCGCACACGAACACAGATATAAAAATATAGCATGTTTGGAATCCTATTATCTCAAATCAGTTCCTTCAAGAAGCGAAAAAACTAGTACAAAAGGTAAACACACATAAGTATCCTCGAAAGTTGAAAAAATACAAGAGATGCATAATAAATATGAATTTTGCATCTTATTACATAATAGATCCTTTGTCACGAAAGATTCCGTTATAATAGAAATGCAACAAAACATAGTATTTTATATTATTTATATTCAAAATTATCACAAACCATTTTTATTCATTTATTATACACGTACATGTATATTCGCGTTCCGTGTGCAAAGTGCATTTCAACCGAAACGATAATTCACTCGAAGACGAGAAACTACATTTCTTTTCTCATTGATAAATGGAGCAAATTGCCGAACCCCAACCTTCCGTGAATTTTGGAAAAGATTTTTACCGCGTTCGCCGATACGTTAACGTACGAGCAAATCGTAAAAGCGCCTCCCAGTGCTCGTAAGGAAACGGAGACAGGAGAGGCCGCCTTGCGCAAAGGCAGGCACGCTTTTTACAAAAAATGCACGTTCCCTCTTTGGCGACGGGCTGAAAACCCTCAATATGGAAAAACAACACGGCCCGAGGCCGGAGGCTCCGAGGCCGAGACTCGTCTCCGCTCGTTTCGTGTACTCTCGCATGGCCGCGTTCGCGAGTCGTTCGGAGCCTCGCGCCACAGTCCCGGAAGTTGCTGCTCCACAAATATAAATACAAGAGCCCCAAGCCGAGCGAGTGCTCGCCTAGAGATAAAAGCCACTTTGGTGGAGAAGTTGCGTTACCCGAGTCGTCGTCCCGGTCCCAGTTGCCGCTGGCGTCGAGCAGCGCCGCGACGAGCCCGAGGACGAGCAGCCCGAACTTGCTGCGAGCCCTCGCTGCCATCCCAAGGATCCCTGATAAACGCCGGCAGGGAGCCGCGATAGAGCCTCTCCGTGGTGCTGCGGAGGTCCGTCTCGTGCATAACCGGCCCCGTCCTCAACTGCCGCTCATCTTCGGTTGCGGCCGCTTCTGCGGCTGACACTAGGACGTGCTGGGCCGCGGCGGACCCCGCCTGCTCCCATGGAGGACCGCCGATATCGCGTCTGGTGCAGGTGGTGTCGAAGGAGCCGTCCTGCCGTGATTGCCAGGTTCGTCGATATATCGAGCACCGAGCGCGCCCCCGCGGAACGCCTCGGAGGCGACGGCGAAGAGGGCCGTCCGGGGCCACGGGAGCGGGAGGGACAGAGAGACGCGAAGCGGCGCGACACGGCAGTCCTCGTCCTTCGCGCTGCGCGTGCTTCCGACGAACTGCCGGAGCGAGTGTACAGCCGCGGCCAGTGAATTCTCAAGCTCTCGGGCGCCGCGCGCGCGTCGCCCTCCCCCGTCGGTGCCGTCTCGCTCCCGCCGCCGCCGTCCCTCGCGCGCGACGCCCGATCGATTTCGAGAGACTCCTTCGTTTGGGAGCGAGACTCTGGCATCGCGCGCGCGCCGCTATGCTCCCTCTCGCATGCGTGTACGCGAGGAGGCATGAGGGATGAGGGAGGAGGAAGCGCTGCGCTCCCCGGCAGTAGTAACGGATGCCTCGTATTACTATTGCTCAGTGCCTCGTGCCTCTAGGAGGCTCTTTACGACGCCGTTCTTACGACCACGAACTTTTGTTTTTACCTCCTTTTTTCACCTCCTCTCATTTAATGCGCGCTATCACCTCGCATTGCGATTTCTGCCCTCTGATACCTCTGATGTTTCAGATATGTACGCGACTAGATGATGAGCGAGATATGCGACCTATCAGCCGCTTCCAGTAACGCTGTAGTAACGATTTGCGAAAGCAATCTATCGCCCATTACGGCTCCTCGGTACTGCTATGATTTAACTCCACCACCATCTCTTTTTACATCGCATATATGCATGGATACACGCATATATACATGTATAAAAAAGATCCAGGCGTAAACATGTAGAAAAGGACTGGAGGAAATGTAGCTTGAGTGGGAGTAAAGAAAAGCGCGAACGCTGCTAAAAATCGGTGTTGGGTATAAGAGGATTTCGCGTGAGTCGTCCTGAATTAGGTATGTGGAGGTGCGTGTGCAGGAGAGAAAAGATCCCAAACGAGAGAGTAGAGGTGCTTATCCTCGGGCGTTTCCGTAAGCCGATCGTTAGGAGCCACCGCGCGTGCAAGACGATGCCGTTTCCCTCTCTCTCTCTCTCTCTCTCTCTCTCTCTCTCTCTCTCTCTATTTGCTCTTCTAGATTTATCTTGCTCACGCACTTTCACAAACTTGTATGCGCTTTTAGTAAGTGTATTTTTCGTTTCCTCGGCAATCGGCGCTTTACTCTGAAATTTTCTAGTCCGTGGTTATTTGAATGAATTTTACATCGTACAAATGAGGTGATTTACTTAAAATAAATAGTACGTAGTAAACAAAACGAAATGTAAATAATAGGAGTAAAACGTTTTTTAAATATTTAAAAAAAGAATTCAACTCAACAGTATTTACATATTATTTATTTTTAAACATCTTCAAAATAAATTTTCTAATTCTAAAAATGAATAATAAAAGAAGTTAATAAAATATTTAAATCATCTTATTGAGTTCAATAATTTTTATCTTTCGGAGAAAATCTGTATTCTAAATTAATGTTAACCAATTAAAATTAATAATTAAGCTCGAAAAATATACTATTTAGTAGATTTCATATATAGGGTTTTTATAATAGAAGAAAAGCTTTCTTATAAATAGTCAACTATTTGATTCTTTTTTTGCACGTAAAATACTAAATAAAACAAAATATAATTTTAAGAACCAAATTAAAGCCTATGAAATTATTAAAAATAGTATTATTTGCTATATATTTTTAAACTTCATAATATGAAAATTATTTTTTTACTGAGTTTCTTAAAATTTAATTCTATATAATGACTAAATTAATCCTTATGTGTTTTACTGTAACTGTATTTATAATATATTTCTGTATAGTATTTCTGCATAGGAGTTGTATATTTTGTACAGTCTATAATATGATCTATTAAATTATAAAGTTTAATCTAATGCATAATAATTGGTTTTTTACATATTTAGGACTTATGATATTAAGAACAAAGATCAATATTATTTGATTATTTTTAAACTTTCATCGTCTTAGATAAATTATTTTTATCATTTATTTCTAAAATAATTAAATTGTATAAATAACTTTATTACTAATTGTTCTTTATAAGTTAATTTAATATATGTGCGAACCTTAACATATTCAAAAAATTGTTTAACATTTTAAAAAAATTACGTTGATATTAATATTAGTATGAATTAATCACGTGTCATTGTGATAAATCATTAAATTTAATCCATATAATTAAATACATTTAGAAATTTAAATCTTTCAATTTAAACTAATTTGTTTAGTATTTTTGTATCGAATTTGGTTGTGTAAAAGCTACATAAAATTTCAAAGTACAATTAAAACTAAAAATTCTGCAAAATTCCAGGTGTTCTAGTTTTACAGGTACATTTAAAAATTTTTTGTAGCTCCGACGCTATCTTTCTCTGACTTTATCACTAGTTTTTATTTTCGTTCCCGCATATTCTCATCCTCATACACGTTCCTCATATCTTCTTCGCTGAATTTTCTTGTGTATTTATGTAATCCGCACGCGAAGAGTCAAAAGCATGAAAAGCTTCCTCTGCTCGTTACGACCCTCGCGACACAAATTTCTTTTCAATAGTACTACATTTATTTCTCTTGCATCTTTTAGACTTCATGCAACACTGCTTTTCTCTCTTTTGCTTAGTATACATAATTGAGCATATGTACATAAATATATATGCGTGTGATAACGTAGATTTCCATTGATTGCATTTATTATTCCCTCAGCTTTTACTCATTCATCGATAAAAGTTGAACGCACTTAAAGTACTTACTACTATTTTCTTTATTATTACCACCATTATAATCCAGCTGTCGTATTTATCTTTTGCTTCAGTCAGAATGTTTTCCTTTTCGGGCGTCATTTTGGCAGACAGGCGAACTTGATTTATATGTGAAGGTATTAGTCCAGTTTCTCCAATGTGTGTGCGTACCCCCAAAACAAGCGGAAGATCAGCCTCATGCGCACATCCAAGTCAACTGACACTTTTATCGAGACAGTGAGTATATGCCCTGTTACGCTCGTCAAGTGTCGTTGTACTTAGTCACAATTAGGATTTCTTTTCGCTTCCACCGTTTTCTCTCTCTCTCTCTCTCTCTCTATTTTTCATGCTTTAAATCTTACATGTTTGCACAACGCTATGTACATGTAGAGACTATCCATCTTTATCTGTCGTTTCCATTTGCTTTTTCCTTTTTCGAATACGTGGCGTGAGGCTTCTGTGAGAATCGGATGACACAAGGAGAAGGGAAAGCAAGGCGACGAAGATTAGTTTATCGGTGAGACTCGAGTCTGCAGAGGAGGGCCAAAGAATGGAATTCGCTGAGGCGCAAATTGGGAAATCAAGCCGAAAAATTGGTTCGCCCTTCGAAAAGGACGTCTCAACCCATTTTTTCTTTTTTCAAAATCCTTTTTTTACGTTTCTTTTTTTCGTGAAGTCGAATTTTAGGTTTGCTCAACCTATAGGGAGAAAGAGGAATACTAGGCTTTTGTTTAAATTAATCGATAATATAAGCTACAAATTAATCATGATTTAAATAAATTTTTAATTGTTAAATTTCTTTTTAAATAAATATTGGAGTTAAATTATTATTGAATATTAAATTTTCTTGTATTGTTTATATCCAATTATATTTTTATCAAATTAAATTTTATCAATACAAATCATAAAGTTATAATTGTACGTCTACTACCTGTACAAAATTTTTTTGTATTTGATAACCGTCAAATTTGTTAATCAATTTAATAGTTACAAATTTTTAAGTTAAAAGAATTATAAAAATATTTCATCTCTAATCTAAAAATAGCTTTGTAAAATTGTAATCGACACTAATTTTAAATAGATTAAGTTTTTCTATTTGTTTTTATATAATTTATAATATAATTAATATAATCTATATTTCAAATACTATAAATAATCAGAAACTTTGAGAGCTTATTTTATTATCAATAGTAAAATATGAAATATTATAGAATAAAATAAAAAATTTATGAGAATGTATGAATAAATAAAGTACTCAATAATAAATGTAAATAATTACATATATTTTTGAGTTTTTTAGAAAATTTTTTTCACGTGAAAAAATATTATTAAATTTAAATTTTCGCAAATCATTGATATGAAAATTTCATGTATAAATAATAAAATTTTGCTTTTGGTAGATTTTTTAGATTAAAATCACGTGAATGCATGAATAGAAAAATATACAAAATAACAACCGTACTTCAAGAAAACGATTTTTTAATATTGAGCAGAATATTTGTAAAGTAAAACAAATACTTTAACACAAATGTCAATAATTTTCTTAATCTATTTTATTTTATAAATCTAGAGCTATATTATTTATATAAGTCTCGAAATTATAATTTCAAAAATTTTAGATTAAAAAATTATTTGTATTGAATATAAAAATACATTACATTTTTTGTCAAAACAACCATTTTAAAAAATATCTTTTATAATAAAAATAGTCATTTATCTAAGTGCATATACTCTAGGATGTATGTATAAAAATTGAAACACGAAAAGTACATTTTTAAAAAGAGTTATAAAGATGAAAACAAATTCAAGATTCTATATGTTGAGAGTGGTTCAGAAAAATAAATGAATTATCGTTTGATCTGAAATATCATTAATTTCATCTGTAATAAAATAACCGTTAAAATTGTACATGTATAAATATATCAACATATAATATGTTAATTATTATAATAATTAGCTGATGTAAGTTTGTTTACTGTTTACTTATAAATATTGTAAAAAGTTTTAAATAATCTAAACTACAATTTATAAATTTTATCGGTCAATTTTATTATAAAATATATCATATTTATAAATTATTTTCCAATATTTATGAATGAATTTTAGTACTTGCTATTAGATGTTGTAGAAGGTAGGTTTTAAAAATTTAACTTTATTATCATTTAATAATTTATACTAATATTATTACAATAGTTTTTCAAATAATCGTTATAAATGTAATTTAGAAAAATATATTTATAAGTAATCAACTGTAATATAGGATTTTCTAATAATTAATCTAATTGCTAGTTTTTTCATCAATTGAAAAAATTAAATTTTTGAACTTAACTCATTTCCAACACAAGCTTAAATATTTATTTTTCTTCTATCAAAAATAATTTTTATTTTAGAATTATTGATATTGCAATGATTAAGGTTATCAATATATGTCACATTATTTATCACTATGACAATTTATCATTATGACAGCTCGTATCTAAGGAGACAATAATTGCCAGACGAATCAAGTAAAAAATACAACACCAATAATGTTTGTATTATTTGTATAAAATACGTTCAATACAAGATACTTGAAAATAAATATTAAACTAAATTTCATTGGAATTAATTGCTTATATAAAAAATAAAATTAAAAGATTAGTTTGAAATATATAAATTAGTATTAGAATTAAAATAATACTTAAGTATTCTTCTTAATTTCATCTCATTTCTTTTAAACGAAATTTTCTATATATTTATCAGAAGGCGATTGTGATAAAGAAAACCTAAATTATTATTTACATTTAATTGTAAAGCATATTTGTATATGCGCGATATACAAGGATCTTGTTATTAATATTACTATTTAAATTAGAAATTATCAATTCTATTAATCAAAGTAACTTAGCTTACACTTTTATTTTATTTTAAGTTGGTACAGTTACTCTTCGAGGCTCGCATAATGGCTCAAAATGTTGAATGTCTAACTGTGTAAATTATTAAAAGAATATCTTACTAAATTTGATATATAAAGAAAAATACTAGATACAAGTCAACTGAAAATTTTTTTTGCAAATACATAGTTTATTTAAATAAGACTGAAACTACAAAATTTAAGAAGACGGTAGCGCTCCAAAAATTTGTATAAGACGTAAATTTCGAGATTAAGACTCTTTCTTAGTATCTTTGGCAAAACTTTTTGGAAAGCTCGTACCTATTCATTAAAAGAATTGACAGGTCGTACGTCGCAATTCTGAACTTCTCATCCTTTATTGCCACAACGAGAATGCTAACGTTTACTCAATATGCTTCGGCGCAGTGTAATCATCCACGCTTCCAGTAACTCGCATCATAAATAAACGGGCATTATTTGTTTCCCTTGTACAGACATACTTATATATGCCGTGTATTTCGCCTCTAACTCCTTGACTTCCCGCCCAATTAATCCATTTCATCAGACGGTATGTATATACAACAGAAACTTTTGATAGTCGCCGGTGAAATGAACGGTAACGACAGATGACAAAACTTATAACCCTGGGTCCTTGTATAATCGAGTCTCGAAAAAACTGCCAGTAAAGAAAAAATCGATATGTGCATCGATATAGACCAATTTAATGAAATTCTCTCATTGAACGTTAACATTGATTGAATTGACGTAATATTGCGTTCACCGTACGGTTTGCCAATAATTTTGACATATTAATAATCTAACTTTTTACATATATTTGTATATCGAACACATCCACTATTGATGCAGAATATTGTAATTACTTTTGAACCATTCCGTATAAATAATGAATCTAATATTGTACATTTTATATGAATAGTACATGTGAGTCAAGTGTGCGTCACATACTATATATTCGGTAAGTAGAGCTATTTTATGTTCGATCAATTTTTTCTATATTGGTAATACGAGAGTTACCTGCGTAAACTAGATGTATATACAGGTAAGTTACGCGTACCATTTATATAGTAAGTAGAACTATTTCATGCATGATCTATTTTATGTGTATTAGTACTATAAGTTTTGAGTGTCATGTACAAGTCATATAGGCGTGGTATTTTTATACGTAAATATTCATTTTTTTAATTTTCACATTATATTATGTGCTAAAAAATTTTCGAATGAAAGAACATAATATAAAAATAAAAAATAACACATAATGGTACAATTATAAACTACAGTTATTCCAAACCTAAATGCATATAAAGTTTGCGAGAATGTTCGTTATCGTCTTTAGGTGTACCGATTACCTTATTTATAATACGTACATAATGCATGAATTTACATTTAATAAAAATTTATTTAAAATTTTAAACATTTAAAACATTTTTATGTAGTTATTAATGACAGGAAGTAGAAGATTCTAAGTAAATATGAAGTATTTATAAATAAAAGATTCTTGTTTTAAAGTTCAAAATGATGGATGTAAAATTAAATTAACTTTACACAATTACACTACACTAGAATAACAATAATTCAAAAAAATCTTATAATCTTCATAAATGAGCAAGTATTTTGAATATATCATCATTTTTTGGACTACTTTTTTACTATAATGAAATTTTGTTTTATAAATTCATACTTTTATAAATTGTCTTTTTTTCATGCAATCATCTCACTGCAAATTATTTATTATAATATTATAATAAATAATATTATAAATATATTTTTTTTGTAAAAGGCATACATATTTAAGTAAATTGAATATATTTTACAAATATATTCGATATAAGTAATTTAATAGTCACTGTAATTAAAAATATGAAGCAAAAAGAAATTTTTAAAGCTTCATTATTGTTCTCAAACTAAAATTTTATTATATTGTATTATTGCTTTTATTAAAAAATCGGTCATTTGAATAAGATAAAATTGAATTTTGAATTTAGACTTTTATAGTTGTTGCTTGATAAAAAAATAATTGCTTTTAGTACAACTTACACACCATTTAAAGTGCATTACATTAATTTTTAAATGAACTTCTTTCAAGCTATTAAACTTTTCATACATTCCATTTTTTTGCGGGTGAGAAAATATGTATGAGTTGAAACGTATATGCATATATATATGTACGTATACAAATGTACCTATAAATGTTCTCACTCATTTATTTTTGTCGTTCTCAACCTTCAGTTTTTGTCCTCTTCTGATACAAAATATTGCTCTTTAACTTACTTTCATTCAGCCACCCTTACATCTATACATTACTAAACTCAACTTTTATTTCATTCTGTTGTGGTTTCTTTTTATTATTATGTATTTTTCGACTATTTTTCGACGTTCAGTAGCTTATTTCCTTCGTACGATATAAATATTTGTATAGAAAGATATGAATCGTATGTGTAAAGATACAGACGAATATAGATTAAATGTTGAAAGAAATATTTTGGAATATTTTAAGGCAACAAATAATGGAAAAGAACGAAAGGCAGAAAATAGAAAAAGATCCAGCTAGTGAGAGTATCAAAATATAAGAAATAGAGTACGAGCTGTCAGAAATAAAAGTGTATATATCTTTATTTGAACAATGTAGGGTAGATAAAGAAAGAATTATCATCATTATTACCTACCAATCGAATAATAAAACAGGGACGTATACGTGTATAACGAAAATAATTGTATTAGCCTTATTTATTTGTGAACACGCAACTCATGTTAGAAGATGAACTATTAAAATCATATTTCAGAAACTTAAATATTACACGCATTATTTGTGTACAACATAACTAATCTTAAATAATATAATAATATTTAAAAACGGCCAAACATACATTATTACTACAATGATGAATTTAGCTCAGAATATCAATAAATTTTTTAAATTAGCTGTTAATTTTTTATTTAACGAAAAATTAAATTCTAAAACTGGCGAATATTAAATAACGTAATTATATTTAATTAACATCACGTATCTACTACTTCAAATTAAAAAATACAAACATAACTTATAATTGAAATCTATCAACATATTTTACAAATAAATCTTTGTCTTTTAAAGTTTATGTGTAAAATATTAAATTTGTGTATTTTTAAAATTATCTCATTGCTTATTAAAAACTTACTCTGCAAATTTCAATAAATGATACATTTCAATTCTGAATACTGTAAGTTTTAATTAAAAATTTTAATAAAATAAAAATTTAAACAATATATAACAAATTCTATTTGTAATTGTACATATATATATATAATTATATAATCCAGATGGTATATAAAATTATAGATATGAATTATAAAAGAATATTATAATTTATTACATGAAAATATTTGCTATATCATTACTTATATCAGATGTTAGTGATTAATATTTCTAAATTTTTATTTTTGATGTATTATACTAAAAAAATTTTAAAAAAAGACTAAATTAAGATGGTGCAAAAAAATTTATAATAAAATTCGGAGATTACATAATTTATACAATGAAACCGCAAAAAATTTAATTTAGCTACATTTCTATGTAATCTTTAATAATCATTTCCTTTTAAATAAAATTTATATCTCTATTTCTATTTTGGAGTATAACATATATTCAATTTTTTTTTAATATTTCGTGTATGTAATACGTATATTTCAAAAATTTTAATTATGAAACTTAGATTTTAAAAATTTTAATTAAAATTTTGAATGCCATAAATTATCAGATACCTGGTTATTAAATAAAGAAATATTGAAACTTTAATAAATTGAATTCATAAATTCTAATGATATGAAATATATTTAGAGAACAGAAATTA
The DNA here is from genome assembly GCA_018907185.1 of Platyscapa corneri. Classification (NCBI taxonomy): domain Eukaryota; kingdom Metazoa; phylum Arthropoda; class Insecta; order Hymenoptera; family Agaonidae; genus Platyscapa; species Platyscapa corneri. The sequence continues at coordinate 279,879 of JACCHW010000003.1, forward strand.
GTCCATTTGTACTACAACTTTTGTAAATTATTTACACTACCTTACAAAAATTATATTTAGAAAAATCAAAACCTGCTCAATGGAAAAAAATTATAAATTGTTTATTAAAATACGAATAAATTTAATTTATGTAAGTATTTACAATATTTAGATTTGGGTAAGACATTTTTGTAAATAAAAATCTATTGACAATTATAATGTAAAATAATTAATATATAATAAGTAGTATAGACCCTGTATCGTCAGCCTCATGCATATAAATTTATGTGTAAAAATTTCTCAGATTTTCATTTTCATTTAAATTTTATAATTACTTTGAAAGTTCTCTTTATTGATTTTTACGTTGACTAAAATAATATCGTTTATAATATAAATAGTTATATATATCTATATATATATATATATATATATAATAATATTATAAAATATAGAAAACTTTCTATTATTTATATTATATTCTAACTATGAATTTTTTTTCAAAAACGATATCGAAATTTACGAATTATTATAACTATAAATTTAAATAGAACTAAAAATTACTTTACAAAATTAATTTTAAGTTTTATCAATTTGTAAACTAAAAACTAAAGAAACCTTTACTATCATTAAAAATGAGATGATACGTGTTTATATTTGCTTTTTATTTTACTAACTTAATTATTCACATATATTTTATGAAATATTTACTTATGTAATAAAAATATTATACATAATAAAAAAAATGTCATGGGTATAAAAGTATTATTAGTATCATACCTCTAATTTTTTGATCGTAGAAAATGATTAATCCATAGTTAAATGTCTTTAATACTCTACGGTTCTTTATCTTGAACTGATTTCCTACAAAATACAGAGAATTTATGAAAACATGAAATTCAGCTCAGTATTTCTTTGAAATTTAATTTTAGTTTAGCTTAGTTCACTTAAATATAAAGGTTTTTATTCTTGTCTGAACTCTTTGAACCTGAGTTTTAATTGAACTTTATCATGATTTTACACGAACACGCGTTTACTTAGGAGTTGTAGAAATTTTTTAAATGTAAAATAAGTATTTTTCCAATTATTCTTTACATTTAGGTTTATTTAAAATAATATAAATCATAATCTATTAATCATTCTCATTCTAAATATCGAAATAACAGTTTACATAATTATGTAAATAAACGTAAATTTCGATTAGTACAAGTTGTTGATAAAAATTTAAATAAAAAGTTTGATACTAAATTGTTTTAAAGTATAGTTTAAATAATAAATACCCAGGGAATATTTTTTGTATAGATAAATGTATTGATAATTCCATGACTTTATTCTTTAAGACAATTCTGCTTTTAATGCAAAAAATTAATAGAATAAATAAGTTTCTAGGGCTTTTTATGTATACTACAATGTTTACAAAACTGTGGTAAGTTCAAATTAATTTAAAAAGATAAAGCTAGAAAACGACTAATGCAAAGAGTCTCGCATGGGTAAAACTAGAGAGAGGGGGAGAGAGGGAGAGAGTGAAGAAGGTAAATGAGAAAGTAAGGAACAAAGACACCTTGAGGCTACGGTATAGAGTACAGGTGGACGTGTGTATGTAAGTAGCGCATTCACGCGATGTGACGGAAGAAGATGCGGCATCAGGCCGCGATTATCATTGGCATGATGAACTGTCGGTTGTGGGAAAAGGCAAGCACCAGCGTATCTCTACTCATCTCAAGCAAGAAAGGAATTTATAAAACGATGGGGCGATATGTAATACCGGTGGCGTGTGTCGTTTAATTGACGAGAGTGATTTCTTTTCTGTTTCCGTCCCACTGTTATTTCCTCTCTCACCGTCTCTTTTTTTTTGCACAGCTACAAACACAACTGTTGTTGTTTTTTACTCGTTGAGCCATACTTCGAGGGGTAGTTAATACTTGCGATACTGATTACGTTAATTTATGGCATTTTAAATGCTTGCTCATATATCCTTAGAGTTGTCGCCAATTTCTGCCATTTTTATATAATACGTTTCACTCGAATTGCTTGATGCAGTTTGCCATTATGAACGAAGATTAATAGATTAAGTGCATACGGGAGTGACAAAATCTTTTATGTTCCACTAAAAGAGTATATATATACACACACGCGCTCATATATACATACGTATACACACATATGCATACATAATATAGATACGTTTTTTGCAAGCGCGTAGATGAGTACAAGCGAGTATATGTTAAGAGTATGTAGAGTACAAAGGGAGTTTGAAAAATCGTAGCTGTGGATATATTATGAGATTTTCATATTACCATGAAATTTAGATTATAATAGTGTGACGGATGACTGTTAGGTGCAAGTGTCGACTTATTTATTATTCGTTTTGAATTATAGATGATAAAATATGTATTCCCTGTACACAAAAAAAAAAAAATGGAAAAAATGCATTTTTCATGTTAATAGATCTATTGTAAAATATATTATTTATTTAAAATAAAGGTTAAAAATGAATTCACATATGAATGGACAATTTTATTAAATTAAATAAAAATAAAAATTATAGATGTACAAAAAAAAATAAATGCACTTTTTAGATGTATGTTTTTATTTATACTTTTTATAAATATCTTATCAGTTTAAATTATACTATTTAACTATTATGAATTTCTCTATCATTAATATAGTGTGTTATTATTTATAAAAAAATATTTAAAATTAAAAATAGTATTAATTATTTCATCTTTTATTCAAATAATATAATAAATTGCTAAAAAATTTATTGTTTAATTTAATGATTTTTAACAACTATTAGTTTATAAATTATTAAATAAAAATTCTAGTAATTTTGTATTAATGTATTAATTAGTAAAAACACCGTTTCAATTAAATTTATTTATATTACTATTACACAATTCAATAAATTAGTAAGAATAATAAATAATTTTCTAATTATTCTCAATTTTTCATTATCATTGTTATGAAACAAAAAAATTTGTTTCCTTAATTTCCATTGAATGTTATTTATTTTTAAACTACATGTAATTTTTTAAAAGAGTTTTATATATTTGTAATTATTGTTCATTACAACATAATATAACAAAAAGATTCAAATATCATTTTATAAAATAAAATACATCTAGATATAATTTTATCTTAAATATACAATTAAATCTAATAATAACATAAATTAGCATTTGTGATAATATTATTGTGTTATTAAAAAGTAAATTAATCAACTCACTTTCTTCTAATGCAATTTGATTTAACATTTATTTAATAACAAATATTTTTAGTAAGAATATATTGTTAATTTCAAAGAACTAGTATCTTTTTTTAGAAGTTTATTATACTTTTTTAAAGCTAAAACTTTGTTTTAAAAAATAATACATAATAACAATAGTAATAACAAACTAATATATATATATATATAATATTGTTAAGAAAAAAATTATCTCGTTCTAATATTTAAAGCGTAAAATTCAATTAAAAATAAATCGAATGAAAATTTGATTCCTATATCAGGAAAGTTAAGAAAAAATCGATCAAACTCAGCTCAAAACGAGTGTCTTACTAGAATCTTGATGCGTCTGCTTCCATATGTTCTGTATGTCGCTAACATTTATCGCTTTTTTATTTAAGTTTTTCTTTGAAAAATTGGAATTTATTTTAAAATTTTAAGTTTTTGTACTTTAAAGTACATATAGAAAATATATTTATAGGTTTTCAACAAACAGTAGAATATTATAAATAATTTCACTGTAAAGACTTTTATAACGTAATTATTATTTTATATTTATTACGTGAAGAAAAATACCCATTTTTACATATGAAATTTTTATATGTACGTTTAAATGTGTTGTGAAATGAATATTCAAAATATTTAAAATTATGTTCTTTATTATTATTTACTTAAACAACGTAAACACAGTTTAGTTTTGATTTAATCTTTTTTGAAATGTGCCCTTATGATACATTTTTATATTTATTTATGAGTTAGGTTTATGAAAAAATAGAATAAAACAGATTTTATTAATATTTATAGAATAATATTTTATATTTGTTACTTATATAAAAAAATATAGGTATATTTATAATTCAAAGTTGCAGTAGAATTTTTTATTTTATTATAATAAAGTACTATGCTACGTATTTCTTATATTAAATACTTTTTAAAATCATAAATATACTTTATTAATACGCACATATATTTATATATTTTTACATTGAAATATAACCATAATTTGATTATGTGTATTTTTATTTCTATCCGGCATTGGCTAAAACTTATACAATAAATAACAACATTATCATTTATTTGTTATTTACTATAAAAAATAAAGAAAAGAAATTTTTTTTGTAAAAAAGATTTTTTCACAATACATATTCAAAGTAACGGTAATTAAAAGGGCTTAAACCGGCTCATAACTGGTAGCATGTCGACTAAAGAGCTGAAATTATTGCCCATTGCATTAATAACCTGTATAATTTACCTATTCACATAGTTTTATACGTATGGTACAAACAACAGACAGGTCGAGCCTACTCTAAACTTCTCTGTAATTTTAGGATTAGAAATGAGTACCCATACACCCACTATATCAACATCGCACTACTTGGGGAACAATGCAAAAGATGTTTTGCAGATTTAATCTTCAGTCCCCCTCTGGATAAAATTAACTACTTCCGCTGGACTACTCCTTCTGCTTATTGATTTATTTGCGTAATAGTCGTGTTGTATTTTGTGAAGAAATCTTCTGCTCCATCTATTCATCTTTAGTTCTATCTGTTTTCTTGAGAATAAACGATGTTTTGCGGATAAGTCTGAAGTTCTAAGATTACTACCGCATTCTCCTCAATTTAGGTATGAATATAACATTAGCCGTTCTCCAAGATCTAAATAAGTTACGAGGCTCATTCTCTACAATATGTCGAATTATTTTCTGCCTTTTAAGGAATCCTAATTGTTTATAATTAAATTATAATTATAAGACCAATTTCTAATTACTTTACTATTTACTAACTGCGAAAATAAATTTAAAAGCATTAAACCGAAAAAATGTTGAACCTCTTGCAACCATAAATACATCTCTATTTTTTTATAAATCTTTTTTTGTATTCAAAAGTTTTAGGAGTTTTTCTGGATTTTCTTGTAATTCTAGAAATTACTATTCTCTAGATTTACTAATTGAGATGCTCTAGATCTTTGGTGTGTTTATTTCACAGACTAAGATCGGTTTTCTTTGTATATAAACTTGCATTCTATAACTAAAGCAACAAAATGCTTTGGTACATATTTCTTTCTTTTGATATTCTAAAAAGAAAGTAATTTAGCATTGCTATTTTATATAATTATATATATAGACTAATTTCCTCTATAATTGATTTCCGTTTTTATAAAATTAACATATAAATTTCAAAATTTTACTGCAACAATTTAATACAGTTTTGGCTGCAAATTGTAGCAGACCTTTGATAATAAAGAATATTTTATTAAAGTTTAAGCCTTCTAATAGAAATTTTGATGGCATCTTGATACTATAAAGTGTAACTTCTGATTTCGTCTAGATTGATCTCAGTTGCATATACCTTAAATATAATACTACGTGTCTTTTTAATTTTGCTAACATTATTGTTTATTTCTACTTTTCCTGAACAAAATTAACCTATTATTTAAAATAAATGTATTCAATGTACATAATTACTGAAGGTAAAATTGATGGTCAGAGTATAAGAGACGTATGTGAGATGTTTCAGCTAAATTTTAATAAAAATTTTTTGTTACTGAAGGAAGATACAATTAATGGTATGCATCTGTGTATATGTGTGTGTGTAAATCTTTAGATCATAGTATCAAAATGTACGATTCAGCCAAAAAATTTCTTCCTTATTAAAAATACAGGGAAAATTAAAGCGAATGTTGAATTTTCTATATTATCATTACACTTGAATGAGATATAATTAGTTAAATCAATAAAAAGATATACATGTATATATAATTTATTTTCAATAACTTGATGAGTTAACAAAATATATTTAAACGGTATTTTGTAAAAACTAGACATAATATTTTTTATAACTATGACAAGGTGTGACAATACTGTAAGTGTCATGACGATGTATCAGAATACATTTATATCGCTGACCCTGATGAGACAGTTCACAACGTTACACTCTTCAGTGAATCTAACATAAAGATAGATAAGTTTAAAATACTTCCTGCAGACTCTACCGCAAAATACATAGATAGTTGGTCATGGGTGATAAATCATAAAACATCTATAGAAGAGGAAATTGGAACATCCATAAAAGAAAATAGGAATAGAAGAGAGAATAAGAAGGATGTAAAACAAAAAGAAAGAGAAGAAGAAAAATGGAGAATAAAAAAGGTGGAAATAAAAGCAAAAGGAAGCAAGAAGAAAGTGATCCTTTGATCCGGATGAACCAATAACCTATGGATACAAAATTTACTATAAAAGCAATTTAATATAACGAATAACTCTAGGCTTTTTAAAGTGCACGAAAAACATTATAACTTTAATATTGAATTCATATTAAACTTGCCTCGTTTTCATTATTTCCATTTATTTTAATGATTTCGCGATTATGCCTTTTTATTTTATTATTGGCGATGTATTAATGAGTTTTCAGATCATAATTCTTGGTCAATTGATTAATAATCTTAAAAATTAACAGCTCATTAATACTGTGTCAAAAGTTTTAGAAAAAGTTAATATATTATTATACTACAAATTAGTGCATCAAAATAGATTAATAGAAAAAAATATGCCACTCTTGAAATGGATACTTTGGTGACTATGGATGACATTTAGTTATGATATCATTCGAATTCTGAAGATGAAAAATTTGTAAAACAAATATAAATAAAATATCAAACAGTTGATTATTCTATAAGAATCAAATAAAATTTAAAGAAAATTATTAATAAAAAATGATCTAATATAAATAAATTTAAACACATAATATAATATAAATCATAATGTTTATATGACGATTGTTGAACTTGCTTATGCAATTTTCTAAATAAATTGTACAAACGTGTTGTATTAATGGTATTAAGTGAGGTACTCCATAGTACAGGGAGGGGGGCGAATGGTCGATCAAAAATAATAATGATAACCTGCATTTTAGAAATTTGCATTATGCGTGCATTTTCTCTTACAAGATGAACGCAGACAAGGTTCCGTCTTTTTTTGTTTAAAAGAGCTATTATTAGAGGAAACTTTGTGAAAATCTGTAAACTTGAGGTATGGCGAAAACAACGAGTTGAAGGAAATATCTCTCCGCTCATCGTTCTTGATTCGGGTGAAATTTATTCGGTCAGCGAATCCATGGATAGTGACTACCAAAATTTATTGCCCTGTTTGGGTTTTCTTCGTCATGATAAGATAGAGCTAAGAATTTCTAATAATAGCTTTCACTATTGTTTTAAGAACGATTCAAAGAATTTGATGTTAAAAAAAAATTTTCCAAGGAAAATTTGCTTTTATTAGCCCCGTAATCATAATCACTATCTTCGTTATGCCATAAAAACATTTTATTCTTCATTCATTAATTGTTATTAAAATATTTTGTTTAAAATTTTATTTTATTTATGTTAATATGTACGAAGATAGTAAATTTTTAATAAAATTAAAGTTTTTTTAGTTCTTTGATTGAATTTAATTGAAAGCTCAGAAAATATCCGACTAAAATATATAAAATATAATCATATAATCATATGTTAAGTATGCCAAAGCAAATCTTTTGTTATAATTACTTATTCCTTTTATATTGATTTTTGAAAATAAAAGCAAATTCTAGAATTCGGAACTATAATATCCCAAATAAAACTGGTTATACAAAAAGTTTTTAGAAATAATATAACTGTATATTAACGGTATGATTTATATTTCTTGGTATACTTGGTATTATTGTATTTATTTGCTTAATTAATAATATACTATAAATTTATGTTTTAGACTTATACTTATAAATATTACAATTTAAAAAAAAAAATACGTATAAAAATATAAATAAAATAAAAACAAAAATTCTTTACATTATTTCGCTTTTTATTTCATGTTTTTATAAAATTTGTGCAATTGATATAAATATTTTACTTATAAAATTAATGGAAATTTGTTTACATTTTTATTTACATTACAAAAATAAAACACATGAAAATAATACTGAGTTTTTAAAATAATTAGGTGTAGAATATTAACAATAAAATTTTTAAATTATATGGCTATATCCAAAGAATATTTAAATTCTTTTTAATTATTATTGACACATAAATATAATTTGTTTAAAATATAATCTGTTTTATTTTGAATACAATGATTGATGATTATTAAAATAAGGTTTTTCTATAATACTTTAATACAATATTAAATTTTTTTTAGATTTTGTTTTTATCTCTTATCATATGTATAGTATCAGTAAAATAGCTTATTCAGCAATATTATATTGAAATTTCATAATATTTTTATTATTTAGAAAGTAATCAAATTTTATACTAAGACAATTTTTTCTTTAAAAATATTATACAGATTTTTTGGAGTAGACTGAATTGAAAATTTGTTTTCATTGGTATTAACAATAATTAATATTTAAAACTATTTCATTAATGCTTGTATAATCCATTTTATACTTTCTAATACCAATTTCAAACCAGAATTTTATTAATGAATTTTGGTATATTTTGAGAAATATATTTTATATTCGTGTTATATATTATAATCCTGTTAAATTGTACCGTATAACATTATCGTTTTTCATATTTTTCATTTTTCAAGATTAAAGTCATAAAATTCTCTAAAAGGAAAACTTTATCAACAAAATATAGCTTCTTTAAGGAAACTTTATCTTTATAATAGTTTTAAAACAATAATAATGCTAAAGAAAGAAATTAAAATTAAAAACTTAAGTTGCTTGTAACCGTTGAAGCGAAAAACCATTCAGCTTCATGAGAGTAATTTACAGAACCCACTACGAAAGATTCAGTAGTATTGTAATTACTTGATAATAATAAAAATTACTAATGTGGTGAATTGCTCAAGTCTCGCGTAAAAAAGAGCTCACTTGATCCTTGTTATTTGTTGCAGCAGAAAAGGGAAAAGAAAGAAACACAGGAGGCGATACATACATGGTAACACGTACAAATATAAGGCTTCATATACAGAGAGAATGTTCGAAGGCGCCAAAGCAGTGGATGTTTGCGCACCACCTCTAACGGCCCACCAGAGTTGTCGAGAGAGTATATTATATTGCACGTGCATTACTCGCTTGCTGGTCGCGCCACGCCGTGTATGTATAACGGAATCTCATTCTATCCCTCTCCCTTTCTATATCTCTCTCTCTCTCTCTCTCTCTCTCTCTCCCTCGTGCTCGCGGTCCCGTACTTCCGTGCAAAAGAATCAATAGCAGCTTGAGTTCGGCGGCCCGTGTGGTACACGAGGCGCCGCGACACGCGTATTCGAGCGCATCGAGCGCAACTGCATTCGCTTGGTCCTCGATTTTCGTCTCTGCACGTACAACTCGCGTTCATTTCATATAAATATGCGGTGACGCCTTTGAAAATGACATAACTCGCCGAGTTAGACGTCCTGTGCGAAAGCTCGCCACTGCTTGTCTGGATCGATTTTAAAATTGGGAAATTAGTTTTTATTAGAGTTGCCAGCAGCATGTATTGACATGATCTCAACTGTATACGGGCTTTTATAGATAATAGTTGAAAAATTACTGTATTTACGGATTTGCGTTAAAACGATGTTTTAGCTGTGAAGTCGATGCGAAGAAACTAGCGTCGGATCTCACTAAGCAACCAATTGCATACGCAAAAGCAACGCGACGCTTTTAAAGCAGTCATAACTCAATTGTGTAATATCGTGCAATATCGTGCAGATAATAAAGTTGAATAAGTCTTAAAAGAAGGCTTTTAAGTTTCTTTTTCAAATTTACGAACCCTTAACGGCAATCCCTTATTAATTCTACGTTTATTATTTTAACTTCCGTAACTTCTAATAAAACTTCTGACACGAAAATTACGAATATTAAATTCTCTTTAAGAACACCTTTCAGTTCAATTTTTAATTTCCTAATTGCTTCATTTTAAGAAATATTTCTAGCCTTTTTCTTTGCAGACATTAATAAGTGAATATTAATAGTTCATTAAATACATTTTAAAAATGAATTTTCATCTTGCTATAAAATTAAGATCGTAATAAATCAATCTAATTTTAAGCTTTAATTCGGTTCTGCGATAACTTAATATGATATCTATCAGAAATATGTACAATGTTAATTTATAAAACCATCCTCGAATTTTGTACTATAGTGTAATACTTGACTATTCGGCATCTACTAATGCTCTCATCCAGATATTCGAATTAAATTGAGAACAAAATTGTTGTTTTTTTTTTAAATTTGCACCGATAATTTCTAAGACTAAATTTATCTACATTTAACTTAATGTTCTCACACCTCTTTTCTAAAATTTATTCTTATGAAAAGTATTCAAGAATAGTACTATTTGGTACGGTGCAAACTTTTCTTAATATTCAGTCATACAAGACTTTCCAAGCAGTGGCTTCTGATGTCAAAATATAGCTCTACGTAATATTTTAACTTACTGCAAGCTTTTTCCACCCAAAAACCTAAAATAACTGGACTATACATTGTGACTATGAAGAATTGGATAAAGGTCTCTAGAGCTTTCCCTGTTGCTTTTTTTTCCGATGTCTCCCTTGCCCTCTCATTTTCACAGTCTTCAAGCCCTCACCGCTCCCTTCCACCATTAGCTTGTTCTATCATATATTCGGCTTTAAATATATATGCCTGCATGAAAAGATACATAAATATGTATATATATGTATGTATGTATGTATATATATGCTTAAGATTTCCATTTTATCTTACATCGCACAGTGAAAATTCTTTCGAGCGAAAGAACGACGACTATAGTGAGTGTTAACTGTGTATTTAAGGAAACATTTTCATATTCGTCGTTACGATCTATAGTTTGGCTGATTGCGACCGATGCGAGGATTCATCGCCAACGGACTAGTCAACTAAAAATCTAAAACTTAAATAAATAAATATTATCCATAAGTGTCTGTGTTGCAATCTAAATAAGGTAATTAATAAAAATATTTTCGTTTTAATTTTAAACTGTAAATAAACCATCTGTATTAAAAATGTCTTATTAATTTTTTCCCGAATTTTATGTATAAATAATTTCATTTATTTGATTGGTGTATAATAGGTGAATTGAATTATTCTAGTATTCATAAAAATACATTGTTCATTATTATTATTATTATCAATTATTTGCGAAAATTTAAATAGTATAATGAATTAAATACCACTGTTATTAAAGAAAATAAATTATATAAGATAGGCGATATTTTTCTGATCTATTACTACATTTTCCACTATATTTGAAAAAATTATATATTATTATATAATCAAGAAATATATATATATATAAAATTTAGGCATTTTTAAACATTAAATTTTCTAAATCAAAATTAAATATTATAATAAAGTAAAACATAATAATATTTTACCAAAATATGTAATAAAAGTTTTTCCTTATGCAGTTATTATGATTTTCTTGAGTAGATTAGAGATGTAAAACGATTAAACTTTAACGATTAGGTGCAAATAATTTATTATTATAGACTACAGTTTATTATGAACTAGAATAAATCTTTAGTTAATCTATTTTAACAAACATTTTTAAACGTATATTGAAAATTTTTCATTTATTTTCCAACAATGACCAAATTTTTAATTTAATAAATTTTTAATAATTATATTTTTAATATGATTAATATTAAACATTAATTTATGCATGAATTATCATATTTTTTTTATTTATTCTTAATTAAATAAATTTATTAATCGTGAATATTATAGCTTTAAAAATTGAAGATATTTATGAAATAACCAAATATGATACGAAGTAAAAAAGCATATTCTTACTTTTGTTAATAACACCTCAACATAAAAAATGCATTTCTTAACTAATTTACTTATAATTACACTTTTTAAAGCATGGCTATTTATTTTCGTCATGAGAACAAAAATTATAGTATATACTATATACGTGTAAATATATATGTATAAATTTTTTTCAAAATAATCAATATAGAAGTTCTGAGAATCGTAAGGTGGAAGCATTTCTGAAGAATACTCTTTTTTAAAGTGCGCGCAGTCAACAGTGGGCGCATTAGTGACATGCCAAACTACGTCTGATTTTAAAAGTTACGGTTTGCAAAAAGACCTTTTACCTTATATTTGTGTCAATTTAGTGATACAGAAGATGTCGTTTCCACTGTATAAAGTGCCTTATATAATCGAAGAAACATCGACAGCGAAAAGCTGCAGTCGTAACTATGGCCATTCCTCATTTTCACTCAGCTGCTATCAAAGTTATATGGTTTTGCGGATCGTAGGAAAAAGATTAAGCAGAAAAATATCGTACGCTATATTTCTACATTATTATAAAATTGCACTTGCAAGAGCTATAATAAAAGTCCATCAAGTTGATAATCATAATGGGGGCTCACTTGTGTAGGCTGACGCAAGAACGTATCTTCATGACTTGGTTGTTTCAGAATTACTATGCGAGTATTTAACATAGATAACCACAAGCAGTATACAGACAGGCGCAGCTGCGACATTTAACATATCTCCAACCATATTGGATATGGATACTGGTAAACATATGAGAAAATTTGAAGCAATTACAGCGGAAAATCATAACATTTGTAAATGCTGTTTGGCTCGGACGATCTGTGTCGTGTCGATTCGTTGAAGCGTTATTGGGATCCTTTTCCTAATCGCTAGTCCGCTGAAAACTCGTTGGAATATTGCACGTTGGGGAAATTTATTTTACTCGTGAAAAGTGAAACATTAACTTAGAATAGTCGTATTTTAATATTCTCAATTTAGAAAACGTGCTTCGGTATGATTTAAAGAAAATACTGACTCTATTGACGGTTTTCAAAATTCTTGAGTTCGCTCTATAAATAAATAAGTACAAAGGAGAAATGAACGAGAACTTCGCAGAAGCTCCTTAAATCAAATGGAGAGATACGATATTTTTGTATTCATTAAAGTGAAGAGTCCTATTTGGAGTTGGAAGACGGGAAGCAGAAAAATCCCGAGGGCCTTCCAGAAACAGCAATAATCTTGTCTAGTTGCAAAAATGTCGGGGAAAAAGGTGTAAAAACCTTTAATTTAATTATCAAAAATAAGCTCCCCCAATAAAAGACTAAAGAAACAAAACAAAACTTCTAGTCAAGTACTATAGGATATAATTACCATCTCAGATTAGATACCAACATATTACACGCAGTAATATTCGTGTATGCATATTGACTTGACCTTTTAATTTGAACTGGAGTTTTGGACTTTTGGATTTCGTTTGGAGGTGCCACTTGGCATCGGTGGACGTACCACCATGTAGCCCCGGAATAGAACTGCCACGTGATGCGACCGTCGCATGAGAGCAGCCGCATACCAGCATTGCCACACCTCCCCCGGCAACTGCTGCAGGTACATACATTGCTTAATACGAGAACGACGCGACAAAATTGATTATTTTAATTTATTTTTCAATAAAAAATCTTCATTACTTAACACGGTAATATTTTTTAATATATTATGTTTTTGCTGTACTGCATATTAATGATCAGTTTTTTTGCGAGGCTATTAGAATCTCATCTTTCTTATTACATATTAATTATATACAAGATTTATGTCCGTGTTGTATTGCTCCTGAAGCGCTGATAAAATGAATTACATTTTACGGTGCTGCGATTAAAAATCAATTTCCTAATATTAGCTTTGCTACCAGTTTTTTTAAATATCCAAAAATTAATAATGCAATACAAAGTTGATTGACAGCAATTCTAATTTAAAAATAAATTTGTAATATATTTATAAATTCTTACGTGTATCAAAGCATCAAAAGAATTTGGTAAAATTCCGACAGATCTTTTTATATAAAATAACAATGAACTTATTTAGTTTTTTTGCAGTTAAAGTAGAATTTTTAGAATAACTAAACGTTATTGATGGGGTGACGAAAAAAGATAATTTAACGCGTGACTTTTTAATAACTAAATTAATGGATTTTGTACTTATAACATTTGTATGTATAAAAATTTGTACAAATATTATAAAATCTGTCTCATCGGAATAAATCGTATCAATGTTTTGAAAATTAAAATTGAAATTGAAATTGTGAATTTTAATTTCTGAAATCAAAAAATTAATATTTTTACTATTTAACTAATAAAAAAGTGTTTTTTCTAAAATATATTTATTGATTTAAAAGCAATTATGTGGAGATTCATTTTTTCATCAAATAAAAAGAATATATATATACCTTGAAATCTGCAACACATTTATATATGCATTAAAAAATAATATATAAATTTTATATAAACTTATTCGAATTTACAATTATTATCTATTCATTTGTAATTTGAGTTTATATTGCCTTATACTTTATTGGAAATATAATTTTATATTGAAAATACTTATCCAATGATTATATCTATTTTAATCTAATAATAATCATTGTAAAAAATAAAATTGATTCAAAATAAAATTTAATAAAGTCTTCGTTAATTTATGTATATGTTGAATGTATAATGGATCTTAGAAAAAAAATTTTTTAAATTTACATTTTAAATTATGATGAAAATAATATTTATATATATTGATATAATAATTTTGTATTAAAATTTTTTAATTATGTAATCAATAGAATAAAATGAAGCTTAAGAATTATTTTTATTTATTTTTATATAAGTAACGAAAAGAAAAGTTATGAAACTTAGAAATTTTAAATATAATGTCAATATTAAAATTATAAATATTTAAAAAAGATTTAATTTTACAATCAATTAATTTATTATTCATAAAAAATAATTCAATTTTTAAGAAAATCTATTATTATGTAAAGTATGTTTTTAAAATATTTTTAAGATTTAAATAAATATTTTTTCAACTTTTAAAAATATTCATATAAAAAATAATTTTTTATAGAAGTTGCATAATTTCAATTTAGTATATTAAATGTCCTGTATAGCTTAAATTTTATTCTTCAATCAAAATTTTCATTGGATCATGGTTTTATCTAAAAATAGAACGATTATTATAAATTACTAATGTTTATCATTGACACGTTTCTCATTACATTATATATATATATATATATATATATATACACATCTCGAAATTATTACATTATTCACTTCCAGTGTAATCTTTTTGTATAAAATGTAATTAAACATATAAAATTTTAAATTTTAGGTAAGGAAAATTTTTTATTTTAATACGTAATCTTTCTAGTACATGTATTCGAATTTCAAGTAATGTTTTAAGTTTGTAGAAATTGATGAATATTTTCTGTCAATTTCAAATTCTACGAGAAAAATGCACGATAAAACTGTAATAATTCAAATTTTCGTACAAAATAGTCGCATATAATTTATATACATAAACTATTAGCTTTTCAAATATTTTATTACTTTTAAATCTGAATTTCTTAAGTAATTCTTGATTAATTTATTATTTTAAATGCAAAGAATTATTGTTGTACAAACAATAAATATATTTATACACATTGTTTTGTCTTTCCGTCATTTTATATTATACATTGTGTATAATATTTTATATTATATATATTTTATTTTTTCTTTTGTTAATATTGGGTGTGTTAAATAAAATATTTATTGGACTAAATAATATGGTAATTCTATATTGAACAAATTTTCTTATACTTTGACATACATTATTAGTATAACTACGTATAATTTTATATAGTATACCCAATTTAAGAATAAACAAATGTATAGCTGCAGTCAGGAAACTTTAATAAACTATCATATTATACTTTATAATCACTATTTTTGATGTAAGAAGAAGATCTACTTTATCCGTATAGTTTGATCTGCATACGCTTTACTATTCTTATTACTGAAAATACAAAGTACATAATAATGATTCTTATGCGAAAATGTATTAAAATATGCCAAAGCATATCAAAATTTGCCAAAATACGCTAAAAAGTCTGTATTAATACAGCTTAGCACATTTTGACACACTTTGCTACATTATAATACATTTTCACACAAAACCCATTTTCTCTAGAGCTGTTACAACAGCTTACGAGCCAGAAGATAACACTTGGTGTATACAAGACCGCATTGTATAATAACAAATCTAGAAACTAAGCAATCTTAAAAACATATTAGCTTATACAAGCTGTTAAATCAAATACTTATCTATGGATTGCAAAAAATTCTTATTCAAGGCAGTTTTTATAATTAAAGACTCAATTCTCGATGAAAGCAATAATTAGCCTGCCTGAAATATAATAAATAGTATTAGACTTTGATATTGATTTTATAAAGATAACCATTTAGAAAGAAAAAGAAATATTTAAGTTCTAATAATTACCAAAAAAAGCAATTTATTTTGTGTTTTAATTTGAAGAAGTCCATTTTCTTACACATTTGTAATTTTATTCTTGCGATGAACTTTATTATTAGTTTTACAAAAAGATTTTACATTGCAACATTTATAGTTACATGCATGTAATTTAAAATAATGCAGCAAATGATTATTCAGTAATTTATTTATTGTAACTATAAAAAAATTCAAACAGTAATTGAAAAGCAGACTGTGATTAAAATCATCACTTAGATATTTAATTTATTACCATAGTAATTTATAATCGAATTTAATCTAATGGTTCAAAACCATTACATTAAAATTAATTTTTTAATTAATTACAATTTTTCTTGAGAAATATTGGAGTTATGTACATATAGATGTATGTATATATATGTGTGTGTGTTATGAATTTAAAATTATGTTCATAACAGGTCGTTATTATATGATATTCTAACCTACATTATATTAAATTTATAATAATATTCGAATAAATTGAAACTTTTTATTGATTATTATTTATTCTATAATGTAATATATGAAACCATTAATTAAATAAAAAATATTAAGATACAGATTTAATGTTTTATATAAAATTTTTTTATTCATACAAAATTTATATAAAAATTAGTTGAATTTAACAAAAATTAATAAATACAATTAATACAACGAAATTACTACTAATAATAAAAATAGAGATTTGATAAAAAAACATTCAATTAAAGAAAATCATTTAACTCAACTACAATTCTTTAAATTCATTGAAAACTTTAATTTTTTTTTAACCTTACCTTAAAATATTATTTATTTTATTAGAAATTTAATTATTATAAATAAACATTTTAAGATATATTTATTATATATATAAATACTTCGAATTATACTAAAAATGAGAAAAAACTTTTGTTATTATAACGTATTTACTAATAAAATGTACTGTATATATTACAAATGTTTGCATAATTCTATCACAACTTATATCTTTTACTAAAATAATACAAATAATCTTGTCAAAAATATGAAAACGCTAATATTTCAAAACAACTAAACATATTCATATAATGAAGTATTCTTTTGAACTGTAAATGTAGATTAATTATTATTTATTTAATATATTATTCCTTTAAGCTTCAAAAAGCTCATTTAAAAAAAATGAAATGTTCTTTCAACATATACAAATAATAAAACATCAAATAATAAATGTATATTCATAATTTTAATGAACTTTATAATTTTTTGTATTTTATGTGCATGTTATAAAAAGTTTTGTTCTTAATATGTTTTTTATTTTTTAGATTTACATAAATGTTCGAATAAGATTTTGGTTTCGTTAAATATTTTAAAATGAATTGAAGGAAAATAATAAAAAAAGTTGAACCATTGTATGAAGAAATGCTTATAAACGTACCCTTAAAATTAATCAATATAACCGTAAGTTTGTACGATATTAATGTCACATTTCTATTATTTTAAAACCAATAGTATATTGATTCTTTATTTATTAAAAAAAATGTATGCACAAACATAGAATTTTAATTAAATTCATTTAAAAAAATTGAAATAATATTATTTTTGAATTTCGATTATGCAGTTTACAATCTTAATACACACGCAGATTTAGCATCCATAGTGTAATATAAATGTACTTAAGAACTGTTACGATGTACGCGTGAAAATAAGGTTTAAACAGGAATGACAAATCGATATTATATTGTATCTGCATACTCTACATGTTAAGTCTTTCAACGAGAAGTTGCAAAGAGGCAAAAAACGGTGAAGATAAAAGGTGAGAGTAAGACAAAAACGAGAAGGCGCCACGTCACATGCTAAACGAAAAAGCAACTCTACAGACGCGTTGAATAGATACACCTACGTGCTTTTTGTAACGAATTCTCGGTGTTCATGTCAATTGTTAAAAATTAAAGCTCTAAGTGGAACATTTGTCCGTCAACAGGCAAGCGTGTGTATAACTGTGTGTGTGTGTGTGTGTGTGTGTGTGTATGCGTGCGTGCGTGCGCGCCCACATAGTTGTCTTATAAAGGTGAGAATGAAACCGAAAGAGTGAGGGACAGAGACAGATTGAGATAGTACGATAGCAGGGAAGGAGGAGAGAGACAGAAAGAGAAATGCTATTGTGAATTTCTGTTAGAAGTGGGCCAGTGTAAAAGACAACCTCGCAGCTTTTTCGAGACTAGGCCGAAAGAGAGAAAGAAGAGTACCAGAACGCGAGAGATTCACATTTCCCGATTATTCGAGACAATGACGAATGGAACTCGGCAAAAATAACTCGAACAATGATATTTATGAATGCTGGAAAGAGAGGCAGTGAGAGAAGGACAGATATTACATATGTACATAGTTATCACACCTCAAGAAATTGGGTACTTTACGCGTCATTTTCTCACTCTTTATTTCTCTCCCTTCTTCTCTCACCATATCTTTCTCATTCTTCATTACTCTGTATTTTTTTCTTTATCATGAATAGAAGTTGAGAAAAAACGTTACGTGAATGAACTGCCAAGTGAACGGTATTTTCTAATATATATGCTCTGTTTAGATATTTATATAATATATTTACAACGTTATGTACACAAATTAAGCAATTGTAATACTTTCATCTGAATGCATCGTTATAGAGACAAGTTAAAACGATAAAGAAGTAAAAATAAAATAAAATGAAATATTGTCAAGTCTTGTTTCCAGATCTTAAAAATTAGAATACATTATTTTAAAAAGATTCCATTCCATATTCTTACGTCTGTCCATTTCATTGTTTTGATAAAGTAGAAATACAGCAAGAGAAAAATATAAGAAATATAAAAATAATTCTTTATAAAAAGTAAATCATTTTAAATGGATATTTTTTATCTGTAATTCAATAAATTATAATGCAAGCAGCTTGCTGTCCTTGGTAATTTATATTTAAATACTTAATGGTGATATTTCAGAATCGAGATAAAAATATTTCATAACTAACGTGTGTTTGACATTTTTTTTGCAAATGACAAGATCCTACGTCATTTAATATGTAAATGATTTGTACAATGTAATGATTTTATATATTATTAATGAAACATACTTTTTTATTAAATTTACTGGACATAAACTTTTTACCACTTGTTATATTTCTTACCAACGTTACAAGTAAATTTTAGTATTTTATATGGGAAATCCAAGAATCTCAAGTATAACATTTTTTCCTATAATTTTCACGAATAGAATAGTTTATTATTAAAATTTATTCGTGTAGTATAAAGATAAAAATTTGTTCTGTACATTTTTCGTGTTGAAAGTTTGTAAAACATGTGAAACATCATGCATAATATTATTTATTGAGTAATAGTTTTAAATTATATATATATATATATATATTACAAAACTTTTCTATGCAATTTATATTTTTTTAATTTAAGAAATTATATGAATTTAATGATATAAGATTAATATTTGATAAGAAGAAAAATGAATATGCATAAGTAAAATAAAACCAACATGGTATTGTCGTTGGGTTTTCTATATTATAAAATGCATCGTTACTTAAACGCCAAAGTTTATTGGCAACTAAATAATTAATTATAAAAAGTACATAACTTATTATGAAGTCATAAAAGAACATTATTCAACTTGCTATCTTAATTTTTCTTAATAATCGATATAAAAAAAGTTTATGCTCATAGTACCGCACCTTAAGCTTATCATGGTTCAATGGTGAAGTATAATGAACATATATTAAGACCACATTCCATATTTTTACAAAAATAAATATTGTGCATTCAATTTTCAGATTTAATTAATGATATTTTAAATCAAGATTACTATAAATGGATATATTTTAAAATGTATTAAATCCAATAATTTATGGTTAACCTTAAAAATATCCTTTAAGAGCTTGTTATTTTATGTATTATTAATTAAAAATAATTCTTTCACTAACATTGAATAACCGAATGAACATTATAATTTTTTACTAATGAAAAATAGTTTAAATTGCATATTTAAATAAAAAAATTTATGTATTAGATCGCCATTTTCTATAAATATAATATAGATATAGATAGATATAATATAATAATAAAAGTAAGTCTTTTTTATCAAAAAAAAAATTATAAAATTAAAATGAAAATATATAAACACAAAAGCTCTTAATTTATATAAGATTAATTTATAAATTCAATTTATAAATTGATGAATGGAAAATGTGTTTTTAGATGAAATGAATATGTTAAAATATCTAAATAATCAGTCGCTATTTACGTATATGAAATAAACATAAGTGCACTTAGTTTTTAGCAATTCACGAGCGTACAAGTTATCTAGATTGGCAATATAAGTGTGAAAATATTCTGAAAAAAAACTGTGCCAGATTCGAGTTTCGAAAAGAAAACAACTTGATAGTAATTATAAATAAAGAAATACAAAGAAATTTTAATTACCACATAGAGAATTCGTACTTTTCAAAAGATGCATGCATTTAAAAGTTTTTCTAAATATTATACGTAGATACTTTAATATTGTAAGATTTCAGCAAAATAATTATAATGGTAATAAATAGATTCACAAAGTTATATTTCTACCAAAATATAAATTGTCTTTCTATATATAAATTGAAAAATAATATCAACTCTAATCATAGAGTTTAAATTTATTAATAATAGATTATGTATATCGCAAATATTAATCTTAAGTATTTACTGTCTAATAGAAATAAACAGAAACATTTAAAGAAGATTTTTATTATAAACTCGGAGAATTATTATAAACTTTTTCACATATATGAAGAGATTCATTTTGAAGAATATTAATACTAAAATTAGAAATTAAATTCTTAAATCGATAAAAAGCAAAGAAATATTTAATATAGCACTAATGTATAAAAAATGTATTGTTTATATATATTTCATTATTGTATGTACATATTTTCAACATTTATAATTTCGTTAACTTATGTATTTTCACATAAAGCTGATTAAAGATATCAAACAAAAAACTATGAATATTTTTTTCTGTATATATTATAATTCTAATCATATTATATTAGAAACTATAATTAAAAAGTAATTATTTAAAAATAGGAATATAAATCAAATCAAAGCAACAAGTAAAACTTACATGGAAAAACTTAAGAAAAGATACAAATAGAAAGATCGTGAGTTAAATTTTAATTCATTTAGACAGACTAACAATAAAAATCAAGAATTTGTGAATGTTAAAAAAGATTTCTAAGAAAATTACGTTATAGATAAAGAATATAAAAAAATAGTAACAGTTTAAATAGATGGTGTTAAGGGTTCAAAATCTAAAATACATTGATTTTATTATTTTATTCATCTATTTATGTATATCTCTACAAAATATTTTATTTTCAAAATATGAAAATAATTAAACGAATAATAATAATTATAATAATTACTAAATGAATATAATATTATTTTTAAGTTAAATATAATCTAACAAACGATAAAACTGGTGTATGTATATTCACGTGATATCAAACATTAAAAATTCATCATTATTAATCTGAATAAGAATATTATTTATCCAACTAAATTATATTAAGAACCTAGAATTTATGAAATTATTTATGACTCTAGAGTTTACGAAATTAAATTTCATTTAATAAATATAAAAAAAATTCTTAAAATTGATTAATTAATAGCTAAATTAATTAAATATAAAATATTAGCGTTTCCGTTTAAAACGTAAATAAATCTGTCAAAAATATATAAAATTAAGAATTTATACTTTAAATAATAAATAATCAATTGACATTAAAATCATTTAAAAAGAAAATAAAATAGATTTGGTATTATATTTACGATATAAAATCATATCATTTTATTAAAAAAATATATTTTACACCTAAAAAATATTTGCAGAGATTGCTGTTATTATTTTTAGTGTAATAGGATAAGAAATGATTAATGTTCATAATTAAATTGATACTAAAAAAATACAAATTATGCGAACTACTTATAGACTTTAATAATGCATATGATTATATTAAAAGTGTTTAAATAAATTTAATTGTATTTTAATTATAAAGGCTTGAAAAAGACAATAAAATAAGTTTTTAATTTAATATTTTTTAATAACAAATAATAAGAATGATAGCATTAATTTAAAATTTTTAATTAAGGTTCTGCATTAGTGCCTATTTACTCTATTAATTTTTTAATATATTATGCATACAAGTAAAAAAAGAATATTTTTAATAGAATATCTCATATATTATATAATCACACGATAACCATTTCAAGTTAACGAAAAATATCAATAAAATAATAATGAAAGATATATATTTTTAATAAGTTTAAAAAATAAAATAAATT
Source organism: Platyscapa corneri (assembly GCA_018907185.1). Taxonomy (NCBI): domain Eukaryota; kingdom Metazoa; phylum Arthropoda; class Insecta; order Hymenoptera; family Agaonidae; genus Platyscapa; species Platyscapa corneri. Next base: position 302,645 of record JACCHW010000003.1, read on the forward strand.
CAGAAGTGAAGAAGCAATTGAATATTTAATCACTGATAATTTAGATTCTAAAAATTAATCTTAAAAAAACAAATAAGACTTAAAAAATTAATTTAAAAATACAATTATTTTAATTATACAAAAAAGAGATAAAATTTGAACGTACATATACTCAATCGGAATGAGAATTTTGTGTACAAGGGTTTTGTTGGATAAAAAATTACTTCACGTATAACTTTATATAATAATTCGTTGTTTTATTACCCTCATTTCAAGTAAATATAGGTTAAATATGGCATATTTTACTTGAACATTTTAATTAAGATTTCTATTTTGAATATGAATTAATAGAAAAAACCTTATTAAACAACAAATTTTAATAATAAAGAAAATTGACAATTATTTAAAATAAATTGAATAAAAAAAGAATGGAAAACTCATTTAAAAAACAAATATAACTATATGAATATGCTTTCTTCTGTTCATGTTGATTTATATAAAATCCAATTACAAAAATATAAAATTTTAGTGCTACGTTCAAAATACAATGAGTACATTAAATTTAATTTAAAAGTTTTTTAATAGTCATTATGTTTTAGAATCGTGTGTTCGAAAATTGTATTAGAAATAATGTTTCTTCTAGTATATGGAAATTAAACCTTAAGAATTCAACTTAGCTATTGTATTTTACAGTTTACATCAAAAGTTTAAATTTATTTATCTGAATGTGGGACTTATTTCGATTCCAAGTTTGCTTTAATTTAGCTGATGCCATATTTTTTTAGAAACGAATAGAATAAATCTTTATATTTTACTAACAATAGAAGGAGATTAATTTTTTTAATACAAAAATAATAATTATTACTAATATTTTTAATAATAATGTCAAAAGACTGTTTCTAGAATTAAAACAATTAACATAAAAAATGAAAGAGTGTATTAGGTAGAAAAAACACATTATATTTTAAATAAAATTTAAATGATAATTTAATCAATTATAATTCAATAAATTATTATTATTCTTTTTTTTAATATAATATGTAAAGGAATACATCTATAAGAATAACACATTTTATTGATCATATTTTAAGAGAATTATAGAAAAAATTATAATATAAATTTATAATACTTTAAATAAATAACAGAAAGTAAAAGACAGATAATTAAAAAGTGTCATTTGACTTTTAACTTTTTTAAAACGATATATCTACAAGATTAGCATACATAATTGATGCTTAAATTTTATATATAAAAAATGAAAATATTAAAAGAATTATTTTCTTGCTGTTAAAAGCAATTACTAAAAATGAATAACCTAAATCTATGAATAATATCTAAATTCAGTAAATTAAAATTTTATTATAATAACCTTCGAAATTAGAAATAATATTGTCTCTTTTGTGGCATACAGTATTATATTTTATTTTTAAATAAATTAATCTATCAATTTATTTTTTATGAAAAAATTTTATATCTGAATTTATAAAAGTGTATAAGTGATTTTTTTCATATTTTTACTTCGTTTAATACATTTCTCGTTCATGTTAAGAAATCATTTTGAATTTATTGTGAACAATTTTAACTGCTAAAATATGCATTAAACTTATTGAATAATAAAATTAAAAAATATATTTAATTTGTATTAATTGGTCTCATAATTATTGTATTGGAAAGTAATTTTTTCGTTATATTCTAAAAAACAAATTTTACATACTAAATCTATTGCTAATTTTCTTTATTTATAAATTAAAAAATGCACAATACAATGCTAACAAATTTTTTGTATAATGGAACAAAATGTTTAAAAAAAGATAAAATTTTATTTATAGCATTTTATTTATAATACACATGATTCTCATTACACGTTACAGTTTTTTCTTATATATATATATATATATATATATATATGAAACATTGTATATGAAGCACATAGATTTTTACCATAAATTCTTCATGAATTACATTCGCATTTCTTTTTATTTTTTCCTTTATCTTTTAAATCAAAATAATTCATGTATGAAAACATTATATATTATTGGTTAATATTCCCTTCACTGCAATTTATTACATTTCAATTAAATGATAATTTGATATATACACTTTTTACTATTATTGTATATTTTATACAATTCTATGTAAAATAATATATAAATATAGCTTTATTTATAAATATTTAATCATAAAAATTAAATAAGAATTTTTATTAAAGAGTGTAAAGATAATTAACATTCATGGAATTTGTCAATATGTACTCTAATAAATAATATCTTAAAAATAATTTTCATAAAGTGTAATAAAAAATTTTGGGTAATTTATTAATTTTGCATTTTAATGAAATTAAGGTTAAAAACTGCCTTTCATTACATTATGAACCAATGCAGGAATTTTATAAACATAAAAATTGATATGATAATATAATTTAAAATTTAATAAACAATCCGAAAAAAATTATTTGATTTGTTATTTATTGATCTTTTTATTCTATATAATGAACAATTAAAAATTTTAATATCGATATATTATTAATATTAATAAAATATATTTACAAATTGAAATAGCAATTTATAAATTGCACTTTCTGTTTTTAAGAAAATTGTCGAACTATTAAAAAATATCAAAAGAAAGACATATATAGATAATAAAATCACAAAAAAGTAAAAAATTCTAATGGATAGTCAAATTATTATTAGAAAGAGTTGCAATAATGATTTATAATTTATGCAGTTTATATATATAAATTATTCTTGCTATTTAATGATTGAATCACATTATATGGAAATATTAAAATTTTATTGACATATTGAATATGATAAATCATTAGTATAATTAATAATAAATTATAGTTAATAATAAATAATAATTATGCTTTTAGTAAACACACAAGTCTAATTATCTAAACGGTGCGTAAAAAAGTAAAATATTCGAAGATTAATGAAATTTAAACTTAATATTTTTACTTATAATTTTCAAATTAATAAAGAATGCAATTTTACTTTGAAATTTAATTTAAATCACGAAATGAAATCTGTTTAGATAAATTAATAACATAACAATATAGTAATCTTTGATTTTATTAAATACAAATTTATTCTTCATTATAAAATATTATCCATTTATTTTCTCCTCTATTAATATTAATGAAAAAATTATGAAACACTAATAATTTGTATTAAATTATTTCAGATATTAAATCTAAATCATTGATTAAATAAATAAAAGTACTAGAAATCCATTCTTCACAAATAATATTAGAGAATGAAAAACCATTATCACGAGTACCTTTCCTCTAATACAAATTGCTTTTAAGATGATAAGGGCACCGAAAAAGATGTTTCCGGTGCTATAAAAATTGAAGAGAGGGAAGATGGGATGTCTCTCCCATCAAAGGTAATAAAATTAATGAATCATCAATAGCTATCTATTGTGAAACGTGTAAAATTCACTTTGTTTCTTTAATATATGATTTTATCGTTTTAATTTATCAAAAAATTTATTAAATACTATTCTATTAGAATAAAATGTTTGAATTATTTCTATTCATATCACATATATAAAAAAATATAAATTAGAAATTTTTTAGTGAACTATTGTATATAATAAAAACTATTAAAAATAATTGCAAAAATATATTAATAAAGTTTTCTAAATTGTTACAATTATCTATCATTTTTTAAATAATGTATGTACAAGAATAATATTTACAATATCTGATTAAGTTATTAATTTTAATTGAATATATAAAGCAAAATTTTTATAAAACATAATATCTGTTTGATATGCTTCTTCAGTCAATTATTAAATAAAGACATTTCAAAATACGAAGTTTTGACTTTTGATTATTTTATCCTTTTTTTACAGGAACATCATACTAATTGGCGTTACTTAATCAAATGTTTACTTTTTATTCGGAAAGTATATGTTGTGCTAAATCAGTAGTAATTGCTTCTTCTTTATATAATACTAGTAATATTAACATTTAAAATTTTCTGGAAAAAATTGATATTATTCATATGATTGATTTTATAAAATTCCTATAAGATGAATGTAAAAAGTGTAAGAAGGGTTAAAAAAAAAATTTTAATCCTGTAATGATTACTATTTTTAATTGCTAAATTTACTAAATATACGTTAGACTTGACTGTATAGAGTTTTAAACTATCTTTTAATGAAGTTATATAATAGACAGATAGCTTTGCAATCTCTACAAATAGAGATTTCAATCATTTGAAAACAACATAATACATAATCAAACAAAGCGGAAATTATGATTATCGGAGAGTATAATAACAATAAAAACAATAATAATAATAATAATAATAATAATCTGGTTATCTAAATGAAATAGGCATACGAATATTCAAAATAATAATAAATATGTAACAAACTGAAAATATTTCTTCGTTTATGTAATATGAAATAATTAATATGGAGTAAGTGTTATAAACCAAAAAGCTCACTATTATATTCTTCTTTACTGATTTTGATTATACTTTCTATCTATAAATTTTTCATTGCATTAGTATACGATTTTATATTGCTTAACTCTTTTTAAAATTAATAATTTATTGAATTCACTCGAAGAAACATTCAAGTATGAATTACTGATAGATATATTATGCACATCAGCTTTTCATTTATTTATATAAATAATACAACCATAGCACTAATTTTAAAAGCCTAATTTTAAGATCAATTTAGTTGTTAAAAAAATTATTCCATTTCTTCAAAAATGAAAAAATTTAAAAAAAATTTAATTCACAAATAATCTTAAAAATTAAATTTAAAAGCACGTTGGATTCGTATCAATTAATTTAAAATGAAAGAATATTTTTTTATATTGGTATAAATCTTAGTTTTTGATAACAAAGACAAATTTAATTTTTAATAATGATTTTTTAGTTGTTCTTAATTATTACTTGGAAAGTTTTGTATTACTGCAATATTGCTACTTTTTAAGAAAAAATAAAATTAAAATATAATTTTTAATACCTCATTATATAATGCAAACCAATAAAATTTTTAATTTTTTTTATTATTAAAATAGAAAACTTTTAAGATTTTTATTTAAAATTTTAGATTAATAACTTTTCAGATTAGAAGAATATAAAGTTCATATTATTAGTTACACAACCCTAAATATAATTGCAGTGTCACGCTATTAATAAATAATTTCATAAAATGTTATTTTATATTTATAAAAGAAAAAACAGTTTAAATAATTTGTAATGCTATAAATAAAATTTATGTAATTTAAAATTTAAATAAAATTTGTCAAAAATGATGTTGCATTTCAGGTGTTTACTTTGAAAACTATAAAAAAATGTTACAGTAAAGCAGTACCTCTGCTATCAAAATTAAGAAAAAATTGTCTTTTTAAAATCGTAGCTAATGATGAAAATAAAAAAGTATGAATATTCCCTTGTTAAAATCTAATGTAGATCTTGTTATTTGTTCAAAAACGTTTTACTTTGTATTTATATATAATAAGACATGAAAAAATTACTTTACTATGAGTTACCCAAATACAACAAACAACAAAATAGTTGATTTTGAAAGTTTCAGAGTAAAAAAGCAAAAGTTCCAAAGTTTTACAACTACTAAAGCTTTTCAATACAAATACAAAAAATTGTGTCAAAATACGAACAATTTATTATATATTTTTTTAAATTAATCCTCTCGCACATCTAAATTTATATCTAATACAATTTTCAATTACTATATTTATCAAAAATTGAATAAGGAAGAAAAAATATTAACAAATAAATAAAAAAAGAAAAGAAATGAGAGAACAAGATTTGATATAAATTAAAATTTTTAGTTTTATGAAATAAAGTCCAGTTAGTTGTAGCATAATTTTTATATATCTTTAAAATATGTATTGCTTGCATTAACTGAATAATGATGAATCTGAACTTTTAACAAAAAGAAAACTTCCAAGAAAAGATTATTATAAAAAAATATATTAATTATACTGGAATTTCCTATGAAATTAAACATTTAAGTGACTAGTTTATTAATAAAATATTAAATGAAGATATTCATTTGTGTTTATGACTTTCCTAATACTTCCAATATCATTAATTTATAAGAAAAGTCTCATATATCACTTTACATATCAAGTATTAATAGTATTAAAGTTAGAATTGCTAGAATATTAAAACAAATATACTTATTTAAAATCAAATTAAAATTTGCTACGAAATTTATTAATATACTTAGAATTCTATTTTATAAAGTTTTTTTTAATACAATTATAAACATACTAAGGCCTTATTTAAGACAATATTGTATTTTATTTTTAAAAATTCTTACATGTACCATATTTTTTCAATATCTAACAATATAACAAATAAGAAAGTATCTAGCAATTATTAGATTAAACACAAAATTAAATAGACTAATATGAAAAAAATATATAATTAAAAACTGGTTATCGAAAGTTTTTGTTTTTGAAGTTTTCAGTATACGAAATTATTCGAAACATGAAGGAAAGAATTAGTTATGAACAATGATCAAGAAAAAATCAAAATAATATATATCTGAAAAGTTTAATAAATAAAATAAAATAATATAATTAGTTAATATAATTAAGTACAAAATTCGTGTATTATGATCCATAGATATTTATTTTCTATAAATTATATTCTGTTTGATATTGGCAACCTACAATAATAGTCTTTATCTATTTTTATTCAAATATGATGTGAAATACGAAATAATAATAAAAGAAATTCATAGAGACTTTCTAAATCCGCTTGACAAAAATTTACAACTTAAAGTTTATTATAAATATTAAAAATATTTTAATAAGTAATTAAAAAAGAAATAATACGATTTTCTATATGTTTTTAATAGGACTTATATAACTTTTAACATGCACTTTCATTCTATAAATTATATTCATACAATTCAATATTTACGAAAACTATCATTAAAATTTCATAAATTTTATTTTTTCAAGCTGTTTCTTGTAACCTTATATAACTTAAATAAACTCTTTTTTTTTAGAGCGTATTAAATGTAGTCTAAATATTTATATTACATCCCTCAATATTTAGCTTAGGACTAAATATTTGAAATTACCTCATTATTTATCAAGGATAATTTAATTTAATTTAAATTTAATTTATAATTTAAATATTAACCTTTAAGTAAATATAAATTTCATACGTGAACAATTAGATTTTTATGTGTATAAGACTATTCTGTATCTGTATAAAATATGACTTTCAATGAAAACTCTTATTCATAATTACTATGACTTTTTATAGATGAATTTCATTCTAAAAATACAATGGTATAATTGTATTCGCTTAAGTACATTAGCACATTTGATCTATTTTTGCGAGTATAAATGCATCTATTATATATTAAATCAGTAATTAGTCTTTTAAGATTTTTTAAATCGTTCACTTAATAAAAAGATAATTTTCACTTGCGGTTAAAAACAAACTGATTAAGATCAGTACAATTAAATTATCACATTCTACATACTAAAGATTTTACAATATATTAAAATATTCGTATATAATTTTAATTATTGAAACATTAAACTTTAATGCTATTAGAGTAGTTATTGAGAACCTATCAGTTAAAAGAATGACGTAGAATTTCGCATTATTTTGTAATTAATATTAGCTTCTATAAAATTGAAACTATTAATCTAAAGTAATTTTGAATCAGCTAAAATTATTTGATTAAATTATATTTATAAAATCAGCTACAATTATTATTAATATTTATAAGATTTTTGACAATTTCATTTGACTAAATTTTATGTTTTATTGAATTAAAAATGTGTAAGCATCAATTGCATAGATTTAACAATAGTAAAGTAATTGAGAAAAAAGTAAATATTTAATTTTTGTTTAAAATTGTTTTCATAAAAGATAGTTGAATAATAACCATTTTCATCATTTTTAAATAAAAAAATTGAATAAAAAATAAGCAAAGGTTATAAAACAATTTTATAATGTTTTTATCTGCCTTTATAATTCGAAATAATCATTCATCAAAAATAAACGTCAATGATATTTAATTAATTATATTGTCAAATTAATTTATTGCAATTTACTATGGTAGTTAAACAATATTTGGAATACTTTATAAGAAGCATTACTTTTAAATAAATATTAAAAAATGAAATGCAAATACATTAATTATAAACTTCACAGAATAAACGGTATTTAATTGTAAACTGATTATTCGTCAAAATGTACGCAGTCAATCTTCGTTTTTAAAATAAAATATAGGTTTTTATAGCTAATGTACATTCAATATAAATATTTTCAAATATTTAAAATATATACTACTGTTTTTACACGTTTATTCATGGACCTAAATTTTAAATTGTGTTTTACAGCTTGTAATTATTTAATTATTTTGACTAAATTTAAACTCACGTAATGTGAATAAATTCTAGATAAATTATTACTTGATTTTGCTATCTTAACAATCTAAACTCATTAACTCCAATCATTGCCTTATCGTCGGATCGTTAAGTAGCGTGCCTAAAGAAGATTGAACAGAAATGCAGCCTGAACCATTGACATCATGGCAGCAAGTGCAGTAAATGTGTTAACACTTCTAGTTTCCTTAGTACAAGCAGTATCTACATGCATTAATAGTATGTAAAAATTGTAGACTGGAAGCAACTTCTACTTAAAATTCGGATCGATTATCGTGCTAAAGCAAGAAAACACTTCATCCGCGCATTAATTTTGGTTTGAATTATTACAGTATATCTACAGGTTAATAATTTTTTTGTTGTAACTCATTATTTCTTAAACAATATTATTTAGATCATATGATAACTGCGTCAACTAATCAATAAAAACGTCCAATAAAAAATGTATTACTGTAAGCTAGAGATATAAGATTCTGAGTGATATTTAATATAATTACTAAAAAAGAATTCTATGTACATTGAATTCGATAATTTATTAAACTATTATTAATGTAAGGTTACTAAACGTTGCTATATAAAGTAATACCTTTAATTAAAGGTTTCGATAACTTCTATATGTGTGTTGTTATGTTTTTTTTTTTATATATATTTATACTAAAAAAATATTCGTTTTAATTTTAATAATTACTTTTTCTTATATTTGTAACATAATATATTAGTCTTAAACTTTTCTGAATTTTAACTATTTAATAAATTTAATTAATTTAATAAAATAATTCATATATCTTTAACAAAAACATATTAATGCAAAATTATGAAGAATATATTAGAGATATTTTAGATATTATCATATTCCGTTTGTAGGTAAAATTAAATTTTTTTATAATATGAATTTTTATATAGTACATGTAATACATGCGTATAAGTAGTATACGTATTTATTATTTATATATTAATTTATAAAGAATTTATAATCTAATAGTCTATAAAATTATTTTTTGTTTAAACGATGTAAGAAATGGAAATTTTAATTATATTTTTATTATGTTATAAGATATCAATAACTAGTTAAAAAAATTTTAAATATTAAATTAAAGATGAATGATCGCATGATATAAAATATTCTCTGTTTAAAGAAATTAATTAAAAATTTACTAAATAAAAATAGAAAAATGAAACCTAAATTTTTAACTGAATTTTATATTTTCATTAAAAAAATATACCTTTCAAATAAAATTTAATATAACATATAAGATCTTTATTCATCATGTAAAATACAAAAAGTTGTATTTTTTCAAAAACTTTTTTTTAAATTTATTTATTACATTATAATCTAAGGTTAATAATGAATAATTTTGATGAATCCATAAATTTTTCTTACTCCAAGATCAACTTTATAATTTCCAATATTCGACTCTAGCTATAAAATTTAATTGAAGTTTGTATATAAACTGAAATCAATATTTAATAATACCATGATACAATCAAAAACGAAGTATAAGTAGATCACCTACACCCTGAATTTAGATTAGTAGATTCACATAAATTTCTCAACACTTCAAATAGAAGGTGTATTTAATAATTTTTTATTTCTCAATGCAGTTTTCTTATAATATATGAATATATTTAATCAACCAATGCTAAAATTTGCTTCTCTAATGGCATTATATAATATTTAAAAAATTATTTTTTATCAATTACTTCATTATTCAATATTAATTTATTTTAGAAACCAATTACTAATGTTAAGCTTATAATTAATAAAAATTTTGTAATATCCTTCGATCAACTTTATGTTGTTGTTATAGAAAAGATCCTTGCGTTAGTTTTTAATTTTATCATTTTTTTCTTGCATTTATTTGCATTATATTGTTCACTTAAATTATCAAAACTAAAAATTATATTATCCGTAACCAATTTTATCTTCTAGATGCTTTATAAAAATTTTTTTCAATGTAATATGGTGAATTTATATCATAAGTTTGTAAATTAAAAAAAACTAAATTTCACCGTTTTTAATCTATAAATAATGTATATAATATTATGCATTTAATCAGTACAAACAAGTAACGTTTAATAAATTTGATGCATTTTAAAACGTTTGTAACCTATTATCATATAACTTGTTTCGACCATTTAAAATTATAATGCCGATGGACTGACTGAAATATAGTCCTACATTGTTAAAATTATTTCATAAGTTACTAAACTATTTATAAACTTTGAATTAATGAAATGGATAAAAAAAATACTTAACCAACTTTAGTTTTTCATTAATTATTTTTATAAAATGGCTAATGATTTAAATGACTAAAGTTTCTTGTATCTATTTTTCATATTTCACAATTGATTCAATGAATTGATAGAATTATTGAATAATAAATTTGTTTAATAAAAATTTATTATATTCTTTTATCAGCAATGTTAGAAGCTTGAAGTTAACTTGTCATCTCATTTTTTTATACAAATTTATGCAAAACACTTTGTGCGCGTGAAATAGATAAAGATATCTGCATAATGTATCAAATTTTGAATGTATGAATATTAAAAAATCTTCAATTACAAAAAACTGCAATCTACACATTACCATGAACCATCCGGTAAAAGCCGAGTAGAATAGCCCACACAGGTATAGACAACTACAGCGTGTACGTTATCTCGATTCCGTCATCAGCTACATAACCTGTTAATAGTGGACAGATTATGGTTAAAGAAAATTTACAAACAAAATATTCATTACTTTTTCTATTTAAAGCTAAGTTCTTACCGTGTTTAATTTTAAAATGTTTAAGGTATGAAATTTACCTGCTTTTTTAACCAAGATATTCAGAGTTTAAACTATTTAATTAGATGGATGTAAAAAATAATTTTTTAGAAACATCTTAGAAATCCATATTAATTATTTATATTGACAAAACTTCTTATTAGTTTAATATTAAAAAATAATTTTACAGAATGTTTTAAATTCTAACACCCGTGTATTTATTAATGTAAAATAGAATCAATTAAAATTTGTACGAGAATAAATAATGCATTGTTTGAATATTTTAACGCTTAGTACTTAATGTATTCACAAAAGCCACGGTATTTATTGTTAATAATTAACTTATAAAAATATTATTAAAATTTGATTTTATTTTATTAGTATCATAAAACGTAAGTCCAAAAATTTTAAAACCATGATTTAATATTAATTGCTGTCAAAATCACCGAGAAATTTGTAGTTGCAAAAATAGTAATCGTAGCTTTGTTGAAAGATCGAATAAAAAATATTGTGATAAAATCATGAATGTAGTACATAAATAAACTTTTTAAGTTCATAAATGAAATTTCAAAAAGTTTTGGTTTTCTAATTTATTTTTATATGATTAGTCACGCAAGTTTATGTTATGAATGAAGTAGCAAAGAATGTTTATTGAAAATCGTATACATATATGTAAGGTAAGTGTATATACAAAAAAATTCAAAACGTGGTAGATATTAAAAGAAAAAAAAAAACGTCTTAATTCCCTAGTTGTTTTTTTTTTCTTTGCAGGAAGTCCCCGTGCGTCTCAGAAATATCTAGGAACGATGATAGTAACTCTCACTGTTCACGAAATCCTTGTGCAGTGTACAATCCTGAGCTTATGTTCGTTTGTATAATTTAATGAATTTCCCCAGCGACCCCATAGCAGAGGCGCCTTTTAAAACACGACGCATCGCTTTATGTATTGACCCTCGTTTATCCCTTTGTATCTTTCGTGTTCACGCCACTTATATTCGTGATTCGCAAGCATATGCATATAAAGTATAAAAGCAAGAAACATAAAGAAAAACATGCGTTCATCTTTGCATGTAATATTGCCATTAGAATAGCAGAAAAAAAAGGGACGAGATAGCAAAAGCGATGCGATCGCCTAGTCTTTTTATTCTTGTTCTACATGGCTGTACACTCGTCACGAGGGCGTGTACTTAAAGAAACGAAGAGAGCATATGTACGTTTAAAAAAAAGGTCTAAAACGCAAAACTAAATATTTGATACATGAAAAAAACTAGCGCATTATTTGTCATTCCACGAATGTGTTCTTGCGCATCATCTAGTTTATTAGAACCGTCAATTATTGTAAGATAGAATATATGTATGTACATATACATAACAACATATATATATATATGTGTGTGTGTGTGTATTATATACATGCACAAGAACGCGATCGAGACGATTAGTTGGCGTGTACATCCTTTTTTCTAAAGCAGCAATTTTTTCGCAATAAAACAAGACACGTTCAATTGTTATCGACAATTTTACTACACTTCAGTATTTTTTTCTAGTTTGTTTTTCTTTAGATGTTTAGTGTTGCTTTATAAAATTGTAAGAAAAAAACATAATTCATATATGGCATGTTATGTTATTAATGTAAATAATCAGATTATCCTACAAAAAATAACAAATTTTTTACAATTTACACTAAACGCTAAAAAATATACATATTTTTATTTGTAACATATTTACGTGTGTACAAGGAAATAAGAGAAATAATGTAATGTGGGACTAAAAAATGAAAATTATAATTGATAATAATATATTTTCTATAATAGCTGTATATAATCAATGCGTTATGTATATTTATATATAATCATATATATATAATGGGCAGATTATTATGTACAGAATACGTAGTGGTATCAGTTTTTTCTTCCGGATCTTTCGTGTTTTTCTGTTTTTATGTGTTCCACAATGCTTAATTATTATACTATCTATATGTATAATTCTATTCGCTGTGGGATTAGGGGTGAATTAGCCGGACAGGTTGAAAAAACAAAACTCGCAAATCTATGGCAACTAACGTAGTAATGGCAAGCATCTGCGCTGATAAAAGTGAAAGGAAAAATTAGGATGATAAGGCATAAATGATAAAATATTGGAATGAAGCAATGACGACATAAAATTCCTTTCTCAAAAAGAAAAATCTCCAAGTGATAATAATAAATGAATGACGAAGATAAATAATAATCGCACGTGAAAAATATCTGCAAGTCGTACAATAGGAATCGATAGATTGCATTTACATTTACAATGATTAATGATAATAATAATAATAATAATAATAATAATAATAATAATAATAATAATAATAATCAATAAACAATAACTAAAGCTATAATGTACAATTGCAGGGCGGTACAGATTCAAAAAAGGAAGATAAGAATTTAGACATAGGTAACATCGATCACAAATAATGTTGAAAGTAAAGTTGGAATTTTCAGATTCTTTAAAAGTCACAGTGCCCGTAAGATGATTTGTTTGTTTTTAAAGAAATCATAAGTGAAAAGTTATAAAAGAAAAGTTAGATCGCACCGATCGTTATTTTCTTCGTTTATAGCGAGATTTGAACCGATTTCCATATTGGGCCTAGTAAAAAAAGCAAACGAAAGGGTAAAATTAAGGAGGTGTACAGGATTACAAGAGAATTTCGGAGACATCTTTCCTGTTCTCTACACATTATTTTTCTTGTTCATAGTCGTGTGCATTCATACACATACGCATTGTCTTTTGTTAACTTTGTCACACATACACTCATACACACAACGAGCACGTACAACATCTGACCAGTCTTGGTTGGATTTGATTTAATCGTCGGTATACTTTTTCTTTTAGCCCTCAATAACGCTTTACGCTTTAACGACACGCCAACGAGAAGCCTAATCACAAATACACAAATCGTGAGAAATTAAAATGCGCGTGCAATAACGGTTTCAATGTGTGTGTGTGTGGGTGTGTGTGTGTTTTGTGTTACATTATTTGGTTAACGTGTGTAAATTTAATTATTACAAATTCATTGAGTGAGTAAAATGTAAAACCTAAATAAAAAAAGAAGACAACAACTTTACATATTGATTTTAAAGAAACTGAACTTATTTTCTAAATATATATATTTTAACAATCGTGAGAAACTTGAGCGTTGTCGTGGCGTGGCAACTCTTTATTTTCTGATTCTCGAATAACCACATGGAAGCGTTACTTTTACTTTAATTGTTCGAGGCGATATTTATATATTGAGCAAGTAACATAAATTGGAAGTTGATGGAAGCTTATTTTTCTTTCTCTTAATCGTATTCGAGGTCTCATCACAAAAATTTCATTACTCAAGACGACAACGACGCTCAAGCCTTACATAAAAAATTTGCTCAACGCCATCGAAACTTGAGCCAGAGCAGAGAGCACAGAATAGTACAAGTATGCATAATTATAATATATATGTATATAACTTTTCTAATAAAAAAAAATCAGTAATAAAAGAAATAAAAAATTTATGTAAATGTCAATAAAATAAAAGAAATCAAGTCCGATTTCTTTAAATTTTTATACATGCTGCCTGATTTGAAATACTGCGTATAAAAAGGAAAAAATAATAGGAACAATATCACCATTATTATGTTTGCGCTGCTCCTTAGACACAAGTTTCGAAAGTAAATCGACATGATGATATTCAGAAATAGACGGCTTTACTACTTCCAAACATACGATTTTATTTTTATGCCTATTCAAATAATTATATTTAACTTATCGATTTATAATTATCAACAATAAACGTGAAATTAAGCAGATAGTTACAAGAATGTATTTATAAAATATAATAAATACTGAAAATTGAAAATTGTTACTTTGTTCTTTATATATTTCCATTAAAAATTTAAGTTACTTCTATGAAAAATATTAAATTATTTCATAACTTTAAATGTATATTACATCAATTATAGGATTTTTTTATAAAAATCGTAAAAATTCAAACAAATGTATTAAAAAGATCTTATAATTTAAAATATTTGATAAGTAAAATTTCTATATATATAACTAAATATTTTCATTAAATTAGATCAGTCAATTACAATGAGCTATAAAAAATAAAGATAACTTGGATGTTTTTTAGAAAATAAAAACAATTTTTTATAATTTTAATTCCTACTGATTATATGTAAAGTTATAACTAAAATTTTTTGTCGTACATTACAAAATTATAAAGCTTTTCATTCTTACGAAAACTAAAAATAGATTACAATAGATCTACAGTAAGCTCATGTATATCGAAATCCATTACGTTTTACATTAATGAAACTGGCAATATATAATCAATCTTCAGCTAATTAAACTTTAAAAAATAAAAAGCCGCCCATCTCCAAATAATCGTGTCAGTAAATAACGAAAACAACGGAAACAACGGATACAACGTATGAAGGGATCTCTCGGTTAAAATTGTGTTTTCTTTCTTCCATTATCCTTTATCTCATTAACAGAGTTCTACGAGATGCATACACGATTGTACGTTACCGTATTACACAATTTTGCATGAAAAAAGTTTGCCTTTGATTTTTTCTTCGTTTTTATCGATGTATCGCCAAAAATTATATATATGTTTATAATTATTCTATTTATAATATGACACTGCTGCTGCACGTACACATGATTATTACAAGTATACTAAATTACGGACCTTGGATCAAAGAACGATCAAAAGCAATTCTTACCTGTCCAGCGAGCGGTTTCATCGCTTCGATTTTTTTTTGTTTTTTTGTTTTGTTTTATATAAGGGGAAAAAGTGTATTACAAAAAAGGGAGAACTTCTACGTACAAGTGTGATGTATATAAAGAACTTTGTGAAACGGCTTGCTGGTAGAAAAGAAAGAAAGAGAGGAGAGACTAAAGAACGCAAAACAATTAGATCTGTACCATCGACGATTTCAATTCTTCTGAATCTAGTTAAATTTAAATTTATCATCGTAATATTATTTACTTTTGTATCATTCCATTCGCGACATTGGGATTGGCTGCGACTTAAAAATTATCATCGTTAAACACATTATAGGCGTTCTGTTGTACGAGCGAACTTACTCTTTCTCGAAATATGTGTTTTTTCATGTAACTGCTTATAATATGATTAGATATTACCACTAACGTAATTATTTTTTTTTAAAAAAGGGACTCGATATTTCAAGAACTCGGATATTATTTTAAAAACTGTTCCTTGGACAGTTCATTCTTACATTTTTCTTCAAACTTTACTTATACTGATTTGTTTATTTATTTTTGTCACTGGTAAACATATCTTCGTTTGTATATTACGATAATATACTTTAAATATTTATTCTTTTCAATTAATTCATCACCATACTCTTATTATGCACTTTGCCCTTTTAGGCATCTTAGGACCATCACAATTCACCATGACGCACAGGATAGAACCGAGAAACCGTGATTTTCAGTACGAAACAAAATTTTCTTATTTTTAAGAAAAACAATCCATTATACTTTAATAATAATACAGAAATTGCATTAATCCTTTTTTTTGATTTTTTCAACATCGTGTCCAGTTACAAGGAATACGTATATCACATTTTAAGCTTTTAAACAGTTTTAACAGCTTTTTATTTCTCTTCTATTTAAAACCCACATTTTCGACGTAATTATGTAAGATCGAATAGCATTGACTCCGATTTTTTGTTTTACATCGTCATATACCGGGATAACGTGCAAATCTTTTGGATTCAGTCGCGCACAGAAACCGATGTCATTTAACCGATCACTCCAGGTCATGTGGGTAAGAAGTCTGTAGTTATACGATTTTCACTGATTTCTTTCCTTCGAGTCCATTTTGCTTTGCTTTATCTTATACACAAATTTACATTCGTGGCACCTGATACATGTAAATGTATGTTTCTTGCAATTAATACACATCATTTTCTTGCTGTTCATTCTATTTCATTGAAAACTCATTCACCACATACTAAAACGCTCTTATCATTATTTTAATAAAAGGATCGAATTGCCGTTATCGTAATTATTAAACCTTAAAATAATCAATCGCTTTCAATTGTACAACGAATACATTAAGTTTTGTCTGTACACATTAAAAAGTCTTCATTATCACCATTCTAAATCCCATTTATCTTCGCAGTCGTTTTGCAGATTCCGCGGCAGAAAAATAAGAAGATAAGTCATCCCTCTTTCTTTCTTGCTATCGTTTATGCGGGCATGCGCACGCTGGACGATCGGATCTCTCCTCATATATCAATACAATTTCGTAAATTCACTTTTCATTTCCATCCAGAGAATTATTACTATTACCTCCTCCCATAGTCTTTTGTCTTCCATTTATTCATTTAATTCTCATTTATACGCTTTCTTCACTATGTATACATAATTAATTTCCGTCATTTTTCGCATGAATCGCAGAACCCTTCGATCTGTACGTGTACATTTCTTCTAAACACTTTGTACTCGGGAAGTTGGCGAAGAGCCCTGCAATATCACGCGGCGCCAACTTATCTATTTTTATCTGAAACGCGACGAACTTACACGCGGTGTCTCGAACGAGAGGGCAGAGGTGATATTTTTTTAAAGTTAGATCCTAGTTGACCATGAGCGTGTGCGACTCCATGGGAGCAGCGCTATCGTAAAGTGTATCAGTGTCTTGCGTTGGTTCTCCCTGTAGTTGACATTGATTGCTCAAAGTTCCCGCTCCACAATCGCAAAAGAATCTAAAATTGCATTAATGCATGTTATAAATATTTATGGCATACTTCTTATGGTTTAATTGCAATATTATCAATAAGTTAATAGTAAGATTTATCTATTAAGTATTTTAGCTTTTGGATACTTTACATGATTACGACATTTCCAAATAACCATTCTTTGTAATAATTTATTGATATAGTAATTGATAATAAAAAAAATTACATTAATATAAAAATTTACATCACTTGTTATAAATACTTATATATTAGATCTATTAATTTTTAATTCTTTCATAAATATGTAGATTAAAACGAAAAACTTTTAAATCAGATAAAGTAAAAGAAAACTTTTATAATAAAGAATGCAACAAAAGTTTTAGTTGAATTTTTTCGATGTTACACATTCCTTCTGTGTGTTAAATAAAAAAATAATGAAACACTGTGATTGACAATACATTAGGTTTGCCCAAATGGAACGTACGTAATTAAAAAACTTCCTTTACTTTTAAAAGATTATCATAAAAAAAAAAATGATGTAATACCCATTATCAAAATACTATAGTACTTTACCAATGTTGTATGTATTTTTTAGACACGTTTATTAATTTTAATGATTCGATTAATATTCTATATACTATGAAATTTGTCATAATAATTATGTACCAATCATAATTAAATTTCACAAAACACTTTTCTTAATATTTTATATAACACATTTTACTTTATTTAACATTAATTAACATTATTCTAAATAATATAGAAAAAAGTAAAAGAGAAGAATATATTTTTTATACATATTTGCCAGAAAAAACCAGTGGTTTTTATTCGCTATTATCGTTACTCAATTTTTAATAACCGTTATTTTATTTATAATTTATATTTAAGGCCTTTAAATGTAAAAATTAAATATTATATTACAGTATATAAAATAAACCATATTTAAATATTTAATGCAACTTACAATTTATTTTTTACTCTAAATCATGTATTTATTATGATGTTCGAAATATAATGCAAAATTAAAGTGAAAAAGGGTATATTTTAACTTCATAATAATGAAATTAATAAATTATATATACGTATAAAATTAATAAAATAAATATTTGTTTATTAATAAACTGAGCGAATGTAACGAAAAATATTTAATATTTCTGTTAAAAATTTAATGGTCATTAGAGTCCATTTGTTATATATAACATATATAACATAATATATAACATATTGGTAAATTTATATTGTATTATGTAAAAAAATATTCAAAATCAATGTAATTAAATTTTATCATCACTTCTCCCAAATATTTATCAATAAAAATAAATATTTTAATAGAACAAAATTTAGTAGAATAAGTTATTTTTTAAATGAAAACGAAATAATCTTACAATTTTTAAAAGTTTAAATAATAATCTATTTACAATGTAATTAACTGTATACAATATATTCAAATTTAGAATAGTTTGTTATTTTTATATCAAAATTTTTTAAAAATTAATTATATCCAACAACGATGATTGTTTTAAGAACTATGACATTAAATAAAATAAATTTTAATATTCTCTCTTAAATATAATATAATTTCTTACCTATCATGTCGAATGAATTCTACATCATGACCAGCGTGACAAGTTTTTATACAATTGACACAAATAGCATTTCGATCTGTAGTATTACACGTCTGACATCGATAAAAGTCATGCATTGGAAACGATGTGTAAGATGATATTTTATACAGACATTGCCCATTACCTACTGCTTTCTCAACTGCATCTTGATTATCGAAAATTTTGTTTCCTTGATATAAAAAAATGAAATTATTAAATTAAAAATTTCAATAAAAAATATATTCAAAGAATAAATGGCTATTTTGGTTATATTTACCTCGTATTGTAGGTTGTACGCCGCTTGCTAAACACAGCCCACCAAATCTATTATGAAAGATTTGATTAAATTCTAAAGTGGCAGTAGCATTGTTCGTTATTTCGACACCTGCTGCCAGACCGTCAAAAATTCGATTCCTTCTTAGCACCGGATGCGATTGCGTCGATATAAGCACTCCAGCTTGCGCATTCCTAAATATATCGTTTTCTTCTAAAACGCCTAAAACAGAATAATAATTGTTAAATAATTAGTAAAGTAATATATGACGTATAAATTGTTTGTTAAAAAAATAAAGTGCGCACCTTTGCCACCATTAAATATGCAAATACCGCCGTCTCTACCATCAAATATTTTGTTTCGTTTTAATGTTGGATTACTATCAGTTTTAATCCAAACTCCAGCCATTGCGTTATCAAAAATTTCATTTTGTTCCAATAAACCTAAGCCGCTATTATAAACTAAAACTCCACCGTTTTGTCCACCCCATATTTTATTACCTCTAATAACAGGGTTGCTTCCAGTCCTGAAAAAGGTGAATATGTATTAATTAAAGTTAGATAGTATCAACTTGTAATTTTTATGTAATCAAGTTTTAAAGAATGTCACGGTAAAATTTTTTATACCGCAATGTAAGATTAATATTAAAATTTTTTTATCGAGTAATTTTTTTACAGATCAAGAAAAATATATTTATATTTCATTGGGTTTAGTAATCGTTAATAATTATTTTCGTTTCAAAATATAAAAATTACATTAACAAAATTACAATACTAATATGCTAATATAATCGAGGTGTAAACTATAAATTGTTTTTGGTATATATTATATATGTAAATATATAATACTTTTATACATTGTTAGAATATATTTTTAGTTCTCTATAATTTTTTACTAAAAAAAAAAAAAAAAATCACGTCCAATATCTCAAAATACTTCACCTTATTTGTACTCCCGAGTATAGATGATTAAAAATATCGTTGTCTTCCAGCTTTCCGTGTCCATTATCGTAAAAATATACGCCAACCTGCTTCCCACTGTGGATCCTGTTTCTTCGCAGTACTGGTGTCGAACCCGTCGTTATCCAGACTCCAGCAAGCGTATTTGCAAATACTTCATTCTCCTCTATCAATCCTTGACCTTTTTCATGCACGTAAATGCCCCCGTGCTGGCCATGATGGATTTTGTTATGCCGCACGATAGGATCAGAGTTCGTCCTGATCTGAATACCAGCTAACGCGTTACCATAGATATCGTTGTGCTCGATGAGACCCCTTCCTTCACCGAATATATAAACACCTCCCTGGTGTCCATTATATATTTCATTTCTACGAATCGTCGGGTTTGAATTTGAAGTAATCCAGACACCGGCGAAATTATTTGAATGTATCTTATTATCGATGAATTGGCCCATGCCCGTTTCGTGTACATAGATGCCCCCAGTCTGACCGTGATGAATCTCACAGTGCACCACCGTTGGATTTGCACCAGCTTTTACCTCGAAACCCGCAATACGATTATTGTGAATATCGTTGGCCTCAAAGTAGCCAAGACCGTTGTCAAAAGTAAAAATACCGACATCCCGCCCATGGTGTATGTGGTTCCGTCGCATTATCGGATTCGCGAAGTTCTTCACCCAAATACCTGCAAGTGCGTTGCGCGAGATCTCGTTGTCTTCATACGTACCCTGGGCATAATCGGTTACATACAAACCAACATTCTCACAGTCCGAGATGTCACAGTTTTTCACGATTGGATTTGCACCAAGGCCGGATACACACACTGCTGCACCCACTAGAATATACACAATATTGTAGAATAATTATACATCTCACTATTGGTTTTGGAAAAATTGACTAAATCATTAATATTTTTAAAAAAATGAAATTGTTCTAATGTATTTAAAGATACCATCGAGGCGTATATTACGGTATACTATAAATATTTCTAAAGTTTTTTCGTAATATTATGCAATATTTCAACACTAAAAAATATTAGTAACATATCTAACAAGTTTTTAATCTCATTGAAAGAATTAAATAATTCAAACTTTTATTTCTATAAATTTTAAGTATATTACGATTTATTTTCATAGCTTAGTATACGAATTATCAATAATTTATAAATTAAAATAATTACGCAAGATTACTCTTTGGCTAATTTATAAATTAGATAGAGCAATAACTATATTATATATTATAGATTTGCTATAAACATTAAAAATTATCGATACTTATAGAATTCGAATTTTTTATACAACTTATACAAGAATTAAGATAATTTATATGATTGATTAAGTTTTATACGAAAAGTGATTTACAAATCATAAATGATAAATATTATTTTACTGTATATTATTTCAATAATAACATGGACATTCTACTTATTCAAATCTTTTGATTTTTTATTTCTTTTCATTAAAAACAATGATTCAGTGATACATTTTAAAAATCAACAATAGGCCTAATTGCTTTTGGAATAACTATTTCATTAAGTTCTAAATAAAAAATAAAAACTAAAAAATAACTGTTTACATATGACTATACTTACCGACGCTAGAGCTTCGTATAATGCAATGATCAATCGTTGGACTACAATTTTCACCAACTTCAAGGCAATAGTGCTTATGATGCGTAACTGTACTTGCCGCATCTGGTGTAAATTTAAGAGTCAAATGACCGGCGTATGCTCGTTTTGCACCTTCGACGAACGTTACTGTTGATTCGCTTTCCCTTTCGAGAATGACAGATTCGGCAACATTACCGGGGGCTGCACCTATAAGGGCCACATCGCTGTCGACGACAAGGAACTCACCACGATACGTACCCGCATGCAAGAATACTAAGTGCTGGGGACTTTCGTCACTACTGCTTTGTGAAGAATTACTTCCTCCACTTCCTCCTCCACCTTCAAAATAAAAATTTATGTAAATTTTCATTCGTACATTAACTACTTGCTAATTATTTTTCATCAACGTCTGCCTAAAATATAATATATAGATTTTACTTTAATACTATTTCTTAACAACAAAATAACAATGTATTCGTGTAATAAACTAGTAAATGTCTTCACTTAGACAAAATTTTTATTTTTCAAAGGTATTTTTCATTTTAACTTAATAATAATTTGATTGTTCTCTCATTATCGTACAATAAAATCAAATTGATAAAATCAATAATACAGTGAATAATCTTTTCAAGCACCTCAAAGTTTATTACATAAGGAATTTGCATTACTCATTTTATACGAATTCATTTTAAGAATTTATTCACACAAATACTTTCAATTATTTTGACATTTTTCATAATTTATATAAATTAAAAAAAATAAAAATATGTTATTAAATACTTTTTTACATATAGTTACTATACAATTGTCAACATTATTACAATTCAATTTTATAGTTTCAAATATGATCAGCAATACAAGATTTAGATAAAGAAAGCAAAAAAATTTCATAAAATAACTAAACAATGTTTGAATAATTTAAATTTTTAACGATTAATTTTAAATCATTTTAATTTTACTTTTATTTTTAATAAAAAATAAAATATTATCTTCATAAATATTATTGATTATGATAAAGACTACCACTACTATTACTTATTAAAAGCTAATAAATATGTCGGCTTAGTCTTAAGTACAATTGAAAAATTAATAATAATTAAAAACAATCACCTCCTCCAGTACCTCCACCACTTCCAGCATTTCCACAACAGTTACCCTGACTGGTGGTAATACTACTAGTATTACTACTAGGAGAAGAGCTACTACTATTCCGGAACTCGTCAAGATAATCCAAAGCCGCCTGGATTGTGTTGAAATATGGCAGACTCCTACCTTTCTGCTTGATATCCTGGAAACCGAGCCGAACATGCACACCTCTATACAACTGTCTAAAACTCTCTTTCCACGGATTCGGATACTCAGACTCATCCGGAGAAATGAACTGGAACTTGCAAGGCGCGGGGTTAAAAAGTGGCAGATCATACTCGTAGACCTGCTGATAAAGGGATTTCCAAAGTTCCGTATCGTTTGCTATGACTTGAAAACGCTTGCAGACTTGCGATACCCTGCACAGGTCTTGTTCCATCAGGTAATTAAAGATTGTGAGAAGAACCTCGTCGGGCAACTCGTATTGGAGGTAGTGCGCTGCTGTATTTGTATTTGTTCCTGTTTGGCAAGTTGTTTATCAAAATTTAGCATATGACCAGATGTTAATAAGAATCATATTACAATCATAAATTTAGATATGCCTTGACAGAAGAAATGGTTTCGCGCATTTTATATATCAATGTACAAATAAATGTGTATGAAAAAAAAATTTTCCCAATAAAAAATTCAGACTACATGTTACTCTACATTTAAAAAGTAATATTCGTTAAATACATATATCTATTTTAGTATTATTATTAAAAATTTCTTTTTAGTAAACTCAAGATACACTCTGTACATTATAATTTTCTTTTTAAGCTTATTATATTTATCATTTGAAATAGGAAATACTTATTTGTCAAAATATTGAATCAATATTAACACCAACATTTAATTTCAATATAATTGTTTTTTTAAACTGAAACTGTTATAATAGAATATCACGAGTATAAAAAATTAAATGAAAATTTCTTTTAGAAAATATTTCTATCCGATTAATTAGTTTTCTTTTTGTTTTAAGTATTAGTACAAACCATCTGTGGACAAAGAACAAGTCCTTCTAGGTCTTTTCCTTGCTGGAAGTGATGATGATCCAAGAGCAGCTGAGATACTGCTTCCACCAGAGGGAGGTAAAGCTGAACTTGTTCCTGGCGCTGGATCCAGATGTGGTGGACTCTTTCGTCTTAGATCATATGGAGATGAGTGAGAGTGAGATGGCGAAGGTGATGGCGCAGCCACCCCTGATACACTTGGAGATGAACCTCTACCCCCACCTCCAATTCCTCCACCACCAGAGGGAATTTGATTTGATGCTACACATGGTAGATCACATGGCTCAGCTGAAAAGATAAAATAATGTAAGTATTGCTTTTCATATTAAGAATATTAACAGTTATCAGAATGGTTATTAAATTATTTCAAAAGCTATTAATTAATTTTTATGCACACTTATTTTAATATATATTTATGGAATATTATGTATTTTTTTTTATAAATGCACACCCCTCATTAATTCTATTACTAATAAAAAATACATATACTAAGTAAATAAAATTTGTGTCATTAAAATAATAAAGTATAACTTTTGTATCTGAATTCACAAAAAATTATAATTCAACGTTACTTTTAAAATAATCAACTTTTGTATGAAATATATTTTTGTTGTAGATTTAATAATAAAATGAAAAAATAGTAATATTAAAATAGAATTACTAAATTTAATCACTATCATTATTTTAATTTTATATTCTTTTTTTATATTTTAGATAATATATTTTTACTTAATTATTTTTTTTTCATTACTGAATTGTATATTTGTAGATCTAAATAAATTCTAATAGTAAAAAAACTATGAAATGAAAAAAGTATTGTTTTAATTAAGATAATTATTAAGTAAGATTTAATTACAATAGATATTAATATATACTTAAAAAAATAAATAAGTAAAAAAATATCCAAATAAACTTCTATTTCTCAAAAATAAATAGAATATAAAAAGAAATATATTAAAGAAATTATAATTTTAATTAATGTAAAAAATCCAGAATTTTTTATTATTACAGACTTGTATTAATGGTGTCATTTACAGTATCAGTTTATTCAGGGAAAAATGGATCAATAGTTGCAAATAACAACTCACTAATAACATACGAAATAAGAAAAAGGGAATGAACAAAGATGAGATACATTATTTAATTAAAAATATCTTTAAAAAACGTATAAGAAAGTATTTTAAGATTAATTAGCCACGAGCTCGTAATTTGCACGTACTTGATAGATAACTTAATTAACGCAGTCATTAACTGCTATAAATTTTTCTCAAATCGACCTATAATAAAAGGACAACTTTATAGTAAGTATATTTTCGTTCCGTGTGATCTTTCGCCATATTTCCGAGTAGCAGCAGTACAGTAGCAACAGCAGCCTTACGGCGCTTCTGTGTGCGTGTGAAATGCGGGTTTCTGAACGACCAGGGAGAGATTAAAACCGAAACTGGCTTATCATCAAAACCAACTTTCATGACGAAATTTCACTTTTCATGCAAGTCCTTCTGTCAAATCAAATATACGTTCCACAAACGTCATTAATTCATTTTTTACGTTTGATTTCCCGAACGAAGATATTTTTTTTCGAGAATCATCAGACATGTTGCGTAGATATGTATCAAGTATAGTTAACGAATTAAATTTAATATTAATTAAGCTATATTCACTCCCTCTCTCCGCCTGTCCCTCTCAGCAGACACTCACCCACGTCTGGTATGTGTATGTGTGTGTGTGTGTTATGTGTTTACATGGTTGTGTATGTGCAAATTTGTGTGTAAAACTCGATTTTACATTCCAAAATACGATTAATATTCTGAATCCTATATAAATATTCCATAAGGTTGGATAAGAATGAAATATTTGATTACTCGATTCTTGTCGTTATGAAAAAAGGAATTTTTACGTGTAAATTCATGCATTGGAATAGCTTTATTAATACCGTATCTTTAAAAGTTAAAATGAATAAGAAAGATCAATAATTCTACTATGAATTATAACTCTCTTTTATTAAATTTTCTTGCAGCTGTTTATTAAAAGTTATATAATTATCAAGTAAAAATTATTTACAGTATTGCCAAATTCATACAAGAAAATTACGGAAATATTTTTGAAAAAATGAAAGAGCTTAAAGATTCTTTAAAATGTCTGTATTTATGTTTATACACGAATGCATTTTTTCATTTTCTGGATTTTTTGTTGCGGGGTTATGGTAGTTTTAAGACTGCTATGCCGCTTTCGCGAATGCATTACGTTGCGTATAGAAATCGAGCGTTACGCACATTTATCGTCTTCAAACTAAATTTTTAGTTGAAACGACGTTTTCATAAAAATAATGCATAAGCCTTATATTTACTTTATATACAAGCTTCTTTTTAGAGATTCAATTTTATCTCGTAACAAAATTTGTTTTTAAATTATGAAAACAACCGTGACCTTCTAAACATTATTTTCAATACCAAAATAAAACACCATATTGAATTTGGGCTTATTACAATTACTTTCGACCTTAAAACCTATAATGACTGGGTTGTGTATAAAAAGAACAAAAACGATTGAGAAAGGGAAGCGAGTGAGGCGCCGAAAAAAGGTCTCAGATTTCTGAACTTTCTGACATTTTATATCTCTCTTCTTAATGGAAAATTCAAAATTCGCTTGCTGATGTCTAAAAGCTAGAGTCGATAAAATAAGAATTAAAAAAAGGAGCAAACTGCCGCTGTGTGCAAAAGAGGTCGACGGCGCTAGAGTGAACGAAAGAGAGAGAAAGAAACGGAGCTCCGTCCACGCCTCGGAAAAAAAGGTTTCTTCGAGCTTGAGAGAGAGAGAGAGAGAGAGAGAGAGAGAGAGAGAGAGAAAGAAGGAAAGAGAGAGAGCGCGCGCGAGCGTATGAAGGATAGAGATAGAGAGAGAGAACAAACCCTTTGATGTTCCCACGAGTCGCGGTGAGACAGAAAGAGAAAACACCGCAATCCTGCTCTCCCTCTCTACATACATACACCATATCTCGCTCAGCGGTGAAATATGTATTAAGAGGCAAAGAGTAGCATAGGCATGCACAGGGTTGCACCTACGTACACACGCTATTATGGGGTCGGGGAGGGGGTAAAGTAGAAGAGAAAAATCGAGCACACGATACATTATTTTTCGAGGACGCGTAGGTGTGCGTATATGTTTTATAAAAGTAGTCCCAAAACCACGGCGTTGACGACGAGAACGTCGACGAGAGTACAACTACTCATACATACGGGTCCCTTGTAGTACATACGTAGCGCTCCAGAGATGATACATAGGATGGAGAAAGAGAGAGAAGAAAACGACGAGAGGGGATACACAAAGGGAGAGAGAGAAAGATAGCTAACAGAATCTTTCCCAAGAATCGATATCGGAACCCGTGCCTCTCTATAAAATTCGCATAAGCGTGTCCTAAAATACGTAATCATTTTAATAGCAATGTTGTCCCGGTCAGACTGACTTTTGTTGCCGTCGGTTCCCATGACGGAAAAAGAGAGAGACGGCGCGCATACGGAGGGCTCGAAATGTGACGGGCTCAAGCCACGAGTGCCAGAGAGAGATGAAACAAGCCGCTACATACATACACATTCGCATACGGACGCGCGCGCGCGCATAACAGGAATAAAGAAATATAAATCGCTCACCCGAACTTGTCCTGGAGGGCAGCGGAATCCTGTTGGCTCCTTTCCTCCTCGACCTCCTGACGTAGCTCCGGGATGATGTGAACGAGGCGCTCGGCATCTTTCGGCTTTGTCGTAAAAAAGCGATTACCCGCTTCACAAGAAGAATAAATATGATCCTTCTCGGCGTCGTCGTTCACCAGGTGTCACTCTCTCTCTCGTTATATATTAGTAAGCACGAGAGAGCTTGGGTAAGGAACGAAGAGGGCGCGCGCACGAGTGAGTGAACGAGCGAGATAGATAGAGAGAGAGAGAGAGAGCGAGCGAACAGGCCGACGGAGAAGAGCTCCGTGTTCGCTCTCTCCTCTTGCCGAGGGCCTCTGTAACAGGGGGAAGGAAACGGCTCCGTTATTTCGGTTTTGCGCGGACCACTACGAGTCCGACGACGAAGCAACGCGAGCTCGCGCGCACTACCGGACACACCGCACACAATGGCGACACACTACGTTCCAGCGAGTCGATCACGAGCGGCCATCTTCTCGTAGTCGTCGCTCGTAGACCAGCAGCAGCTCTCTCATTGACACTGCGGTGCTGGTGGCCTCTCTGCTGCTACTGCTGTACTACTGTGGTAGTGTATACTATGCACACTCACTCGACCGCTCTTTCTCACGCGCCTGTGTGCGTACTGCGTATGACAGCGGCGCTCTCGCTCTCGTCCCTGTGTGCTCCGTCTATACGCTCCTCCACCGTCAGAGATAGAGGTACGTATATTCACATACAGACAGAAAGAGGGAGAACCAGAGACAGCGAGTGTGTATTTACTACCACTAATGCCGACGATTGCTCGTTCATACCGAGGCCGCTACGCGTCGCTGCATTTTTCGAGAACAGAGAAATATTAGATGGGTAACTGAGTCTTTATGGTGTTCCGTTTATGATTATATATGTACATGATATATATCTGTATGAACAGACGAATGTATACATACTACGAACGTATACGGCTGTACCTATCGTACCGTATCATGAGCGCATATATATATATATATATATATATATATATATATATATATATATATAATTATATAGATTTATTTATTTATTGGTATGCATAACTAGTCCCATATAGCAGCGCGCGCGCATTCATGTATGTGTGTGATTATGTGTATAGACCTTTTGTCTCGCTCTCATACTGTTTGGCGCGCATGGCATGGATGATGGGCTTTGTACAGTTTCTTTTTTTGGGGCTGAAGGTATGTGGCAATGCTAAGTACTATCCTCCTTGATTGTCCGCTGAAGCTTGGCGCAACTCGGCTACGTCGTAAGACCGTCACGTTTCATCGCTGCATTGATATTTTCGACTTTTTATCGTATCTAGCGAATAAAAGGATAAATTATCATATTCAATGCCTTTTATCTTAGGCACGCACCAGGGGCCAGAGCTCACAGCACATCTAATACGGCTGCCATCTATATTTATAAACAGCAATAAAAAAGGGAGTAAAGATAACAAATGATTATATTTTGTTTAAATCACTACGTCATCCATGCATTCTTTTATTATGTCGATTCTTTTAACGTATCGTATAAGTTTGTTCGTTGAATACCGAGATCAGAGTGCCGTAACATAAACTAGGGGTAAATTCGAATTTTAATACACAAGCGACAAAGAATGAGCGCGTGCGTAGGTTCGAATTGCTCCTGTTCCACGTTCCTGTGATTCAACGAAGCGCCCTGATTCTTCGGAGGATACACGGGCGAACAGCGGAGCCGCACACAGAAGACTGGCTACTGGCCAGGAAAAGTGCACGAGGTGGGGCAGCGGCGACCCGGCAGGCGATACATTGCCGAGGAGAGAAAAAAAAGGGAGTCGCTTTCGGCGCGGGCGGTTATGGGGCAATGGAGCCAACCGGGCCAAGCAATACCAGCACCGACTTTCCCTGTCTTTCCGGTGTCCTCGGCTGTCTCGTGCTGTCCGTCGTCTACGTCGGCAGCCTCTACGTCTGGCGATCGTCGCTCGACAGGTATACACCGTTGGTCGTTTTTCTCTACTTCGTTAGCCGCTGGCGCTGACCCTGCCAACCTCTCCACTTTGTTCGTTTTTACAAGAACTCACTCATTACTCTTCGGAGAAATCAATGCGGCTTTGTGCTATATCTGCTCGTTTCAGTCAAACTATCTAATTCTTAATCGCTGTTAACATTATATTTTGCCTCGAATGAAAGCATAAGTATTGCGACGGAACCGCTAGATTTAACAATCGCATGTACTCCTAACTATAGCTATTTAGATATAAGTTTCGAGGAGACTGTGAAGTGTGAATGACTGATTGCTACGCTAGAATACAGCTTTACAAGAGTTCTATTTCATCTATTATTGTCTTTGTCTGGCGCACGTGCGTACCTCTGTACTTGAAGCCGTTTCCACAATTGAAGTGACAATGCAAGCATATGTCTATAGAACTTGCCTATTATGCATTACCTGTATTCAACTCAATTAATAGTAAATAACAATGTGTCGTGATGCGTAAAAAGTCGGTTATTGACAATGAAACAGGCAAGTTTGCCCAATTATTATTTTTTTTTTACATATAGATAACGCGAAAAAAATGTTATTATTATCCTCGTATGATATTTTCAAGATACTCATGATAATAAATCGTGTCATTACGTTATAAACAGTCTTCTGACATGTTTTGCGACAATTTACTATGTTTATTTATTAATAGTCAATTGTGTCAACAAATGACATATCATAATGTGTTAAATACATTGCGTCCTTCTCAATTGTTTCGACGTGAAAGTAATCGTAGATTTTTTATGGAATTTTGTTTCAGTATGCTCGTTGAATAATCTAAGATAGTGCAAAGTAGCAACGCATGATGAGATTGCTTCAAATATTCTCCCACTATACAATTGGAGTAGTATCCAATATTTCTACGCTTTCGATTAATCGAATTCTTCTTGTGCTTATATCCAATATTTCTGTTGCCTCTATGCCCTCCGGTCTGTCATATTTCTTTGTGATCATTGAACGGCGAAGAGAATGTGTCGATTCTAATGCATGAGGAATAGGGAGATTTTTCTAGGAACGATGATTGTCGGGGTTGTTTATTTTTTTCTTTTATTCTGACAGATTTTTGTTTTCGTTTTCAGAGCACTTTTATAACGGGAAGTGGTTCTTTTGCTGGATTTATATTTTCGGAACCTCACACAACGATATTCCAAAATAACTTTCATGATTATTAATTGTTTTTAGATATTTTATTTTTTTTAAATATGTTAATTATATATTTATATTTTGTCTATAATTTAATAAAACAATTATCAATGAAAATACGTTTATTTTATAGTTAAATTACATTAAGTATTTAATTTGTTTCTAAGTGAAACTTTTGTCCTTAATAGTTTTTATTTCTTAAATATTACTAATACAATATACAACGTGTAATTTTTATAACAAGTGATTACAAATACAAAAAAAAAAGCAATTTAACATAGAAAATATTAAAATGAAGTATGAATTATAAATTTATACAAAAAGAATGATAATTTTTTTCAAATTAGTTTTTTATTTTTATCTACTCATTTTAGAATATATTTCAATATTAAAAACTTCATTTGTAATTTAAAAAACAGGAAGTGCTTTATTTAATATTATATTTCAGATTTAGAAAAGGTTGTTATTGTGTTAAAATATTATTACAATAGTATTTTTTCATTTAACGTATAAATTTCTATATATGTATATATATATATGCACAATCTATTAATGAACAGGTATAAATAAACCACAATTATTTATATCTGTTTAACATATTATTTTTCTACTAAAGTAAATTAGCATTATTAATGCGTGCGTTCATTATGAAAAAAATAAATCTGTAATGACTGTATTATAATTTAAAATTATGTTTAAATTAAGCCTTAGTCGCTACGCTAGAACATTTGATTTAAAAAATTTCCATTTGTATGATAATTTTAGAAGATTGATATTTTAGCTTGAGCTTTCATTCCGAAATATTCCATCTGCTTTATATTTAAGTTTGTATTTATAAACTTTTCTTTACATTATACTTAAATACCCTTAGTAGTGATTTTTTATACTATAAATAAAAATTTGTATAAGTTATTTTATTTAATATTAATTTTTTAAATATATAAAAAAAACTGCAAATATTGTATATACAAAATTGAGGTGATTTGTGAACTGTTTATGAATAGTTTAGTAAAATATGGCTTCTACTTCAGTACTGATAACTAAAATTTTGTTAAATTCGTTATGTGATAAATTTAGTTATCTATTGATTTTACTTCGATCTGTATTAATATGCTTAATAATTGTAATTTTAGATTGTTATTTGAATCAATGTACGGATCAATAATTTTTATCACTTAATGTTTCTATAAATTTTATAATTTAAATAATAAATTTTTTAAAGACATTACATTAATCAAAATTTTTTATTATATTTCTTAGAACAAATGTTATATAATCTTTTATAATTTTCATATTAATTTTTTTTTTATACTAAATATTAAATACAAATTCCATAATTGACAAAAGTTAAACCTGAATATTAATTTAATTATTTACTACATTTTACATCGTATTACATTTGTCAAATTTTAGTATTTAACTTTTGAAAAATATTGGAAATCATTATGCAACTGAAAAAAAATGAAAAGTATATTATATTTATATTTTAAATAGAAAATTGAAATTTTAAATATGCTTTAAATGTAAAATATTAATTAAGAGTTAACTAAATATATTTAAATAAATGAAATTAATTTAAAATAACTAAACCTGTAATAACTTTCGCTTTTTTTCAGAGATCACCCGAGCGTAATAAAAAGACGTTTTTTAAGTGTTTTTGTAATGACACTGCTCTCACCGTTATCACTATATTTTGGAATTAATGAGAAATTTTATCAAGGAGTAAGTAAAAATAGCCTAGTCTTCCAATTTTTCTATTTTAAATTATCGTGTGTATATGTATGTGTGTATTAATGAATGCATGTATACAAGCATGTAAGAACATATGTATTAATAAAAATTAATAATTATTTAAATTCTTATTGTTAATAATTAATTATATAATTTTTATACAAAATTTTTTATAGGCAACTTTGTGGGAATTATTAGGACTAAGGTGGCCTGGAATAATTCAAGCAATTATCATACCACTGTGTCTTACTATGGTTCTTTTTTTGGGACCATTGTATATGCAGGGACTTAATGGCTTGTGGCGACTTTATGTTGGTAAGTTATGGGTGGTCCTAAATTTTTACTGAAAATGCAAACATGTAACTAATTATTTTTTTTAATTAAAATGTAATAAAATTACGTATCTAAAATATTTGAACTAATTAAATTGTATTTCAATATAATAAATTATCAAAAAATCATTGCACCATTAAAATGCTAAAAATATATTTAAAACGTTCGAAATAATTAGATAACTCAAATAAATCAAACTGAGTGTGCAATGTCACAAATATTTTTACTTTTTTAATTATTTAAAAAATATTTTTGTATTTCCAAAGCAAGATGAAATTAATTTTTCTTTTTAAAGTAATTTTTTCGAAAGAATTTAATTTATTTTTTATATATTTTCTTTTTTGATATTTCACATAGAGCCAACGCACTGGTTAAGTAATGCTCAAACATTGGTTTGGTGGAGAAATCAAGTTGTCGCACCGCTTTCCGAGGAATGGACATTCAGAGCCTGTATGCTGCCATTACTTCTTCAATGTTTTGCACCAACTACTGCCATTTTTATATGTCCGCTTTTTTTTGGAGTTGCTCATTTTCACCACCTTGTTGAAAATACGAGGAAGGGGATGGATTTTAAAACAGCCTTGTTAAAATCATGTACGTAACGAATTAATATTTTTGTAAATTAGAAAGTTGTTGCGTATAACGCATAATTCATTCAGTATTGCTTGAATTTAACGTACCAACTGTCAATATATTAAATATGTTGCAACTATTTAAATACCAAGCTTGACTTGAAAATATCTGATAATATTCAATCATTTCGATTTGAATATTTGAAATATATAAATTCGTAACAAATTTAAGTTTTGTCTATATAAAATTTTTTCATTTCTTGTTTTTGCAGGTTTCCAGTTTGCCTACACTACAGTATTCGGAGCATACGCTGCATTTTTATTTGCCAAAACAGGTGTGTATTCCTAAATTAATTATATGACATTTTTGAAACACAATAAAAATTGTAATTAACAGTATTATCACATAAATCGGATTTATTTATTAAAATTTTGTCGTAGGTCATTTTGCAGCGCCGTTTACAGCCCATTCGTTTTGCAATCATATGGGCTTTCCTGATTTGTCAGAAGTAGTAGCTTACGAGAATCCCCTGGAAAGAGCTAAATTATTTTCGTTATTCGTGATTGGACTGTTAGCTTGGTGTTTATTATTAAACCCCATGACAAATCCCAACTGGTTTAATAACACTTTGTTCTGGCAGAAACATATTAATGTGTAAAACAAAGCAATGCATATCACCTTTTTCTTTTATAAAAAGCGCGAAGTAAAACATTAACGGTTCATTATAGAATATGCATTTATGAAGTTCTCACATGAGCAGCTTATTGTACTTAAGTCACTTGTAAAAAAACTAGTTCTACGAATGAGCAGACGGTACAAACATTATATTTTACGGTCTGTTCGATAAGAGCATTCATTTGACAATTAGTCTGTAAGAATAATTACTAGATTAAAAAGTTTAATACCGCTGTGCCTCAATAGAAAAACAAGTAAAACGTGTATGCGCACGATTTTAATATTATGCATATAAAATATATAATGTTATATAAAAAATATTGTTAGTCTTACCAAATATTATTGTTCTTTTTGTAATAATATATAGGTATATATTTAATTAAGCATAGCTGCTTACTGAAAAACTAGTCTCTATTGAGAATGTATTTGTTATTAAATACTAATTACATAATACTCAAATTTGGTAATAAATGACAGTGATTTGGTTAACAAGTAAACAATAAATAGTTTTTATATCAAAATTTTGTCATGGAACAAGTTATAATGCAATTATTTTAATGTATTCACATACCAATT
The DNA here is from genome assembly GCA_018907185.1 of Platyscapa corneri. Taxonomy (NCBI): domain Eukaryota; kingdom Metazoa; phylum Arthropoda; class Insecta; order Hymenoptera; family Agaonidae; genus Platyscapa; species Platyscapa corneri. The sequence goes on from JACCHW010000003.1 coordinate 337,834, forward strand.
ATTGTATTCAATGATATATTACAATGAAATTATTTATTCTTAAAAGTTTCGTATAATTACTGGTTTAGATCACAGTGAAAAAGTATTGTTACAATAACAATGCAATTTTATAAAGCTCAAACCTTATTCAAACATAACGATATTTAGAAGTAGTACTTCATATTTCGACAAATTTTTATCCATTTGTCGATCGTGATCGAGAGTTACAACTGTCAAATTGTCAGTTACGCGGTCACTATAAAAGTCAATGATATCAAAGTTACGTTCCTATATACAAATTATAGTTAAAGAAACAAATGTAAATGATGTCTTTAGTATACATAAAAATTAGTTTGGTCCTGTTGATGAGTTAGAGTTCTGTGATTGATTCAGGAATAAAACGTTACTCGCTTTTATTCTCGGTCCAGACGCAATCAAGGATGGGGATGGACTCATTGATGGTGTTGAACAATGGCTATTACTTAGGTCACATTGGTCTAGTAACTTCCATAATTCTTCTGGTGTAGGACCTCCCGAAAATTCTTTGGCTGTAATAACAGTTAAAATTAATTAGCTTTATTTTAATTTAAATATATAAAAACATTTTTTATTTTTTATTCTATAAAGTAATTTATTTGAAATGAAATCTTTATGATATAATACATATGTATACTATATTATATTGAAATTGCTTGAAAGCCAACATATGTTCATTAACAACGATTTTAAACTAATTGTAATTAATATAAAGAATAATTAGTTAAAAAAAATAAAATATTGAAGCAATCAAAATATTTACTGTTGACAATTTGATAATTTATAATATGATATTTTTCCACTATATAAAATATATAATTAGTGTATATAAATGGAAAAAGATCTTTTTTTCATATTTTAATACGCATTATTTTGAATTTTAATTGATCCTAGAACGTATGATTCCTCAGAAAAATTAAACTGTTATAAAGAATCTTAGAAATATGCGATGAGAAAAAGTTTACCAGAGGAAACATTAAAAGATGCATCCAATGCTGTTGTAAGGTCCCACATCTGAATGGCACCGTTAGAATGTCCCGTAAATATAAACCGCCTCGGTCTCGAGCCCATACGACTTGATCCTTCACACTCGTGCACGCAGAACGACGTGACTACACTTCCATCCACCGAACGTATTACGCAAACGCGTTTGCCGTTCGACGCCAGTCTTACAAATAATTGATCAGTCTCTGGTACAACTTTTTGCACGAACACTTGCACGTCATCTTGCTCGCCGAACGGGCCTTCACAACATATTTATAAATGCCTATTTAATACAGTTATAATATTTCAATGAAAATTTATTGACGTTTTAAACTTTTAAACATAACACTGTTTAATTAATGATAGAATAATGAAGTTAAGTAAATATAAAAGTTATTTATATTATAACGATCAAATTTAAAACATGTAATTTTAATAAAAATTATTAACACAAATAATTGTAGTTTACTTATAAGAATATAATACATCTCTATTGCTTCCTTTTGAATAAGATACGAATATTCCAAAAATTCCTTTATAATTGCATCTGTTATAATTTTTTATTTTTCAAAATATTTTATTTTAAAATTAATTTCAAATTAACTCTTAATTTACTATTAAACTATTTATATACTTACTATAATTTGATTATAAAAAATAAATTAATTTTAATACTTTTATCGAAAATTACTTTACGATAAATTTTTAAGTATTCTACTATAAAAAAGTATATCAATAATGAATCAAACGAATCATTCATATTTCTGAATATAAATATAAAGTGCAAAGAGAGTATTAAAGAGCGTTAATATCAAATTGATTTAATATTCAAAAATATTAATTTCTATAGCTCTTACTCACCAAAATCATTTCCAGCGTTATAACTAATACACGGTTCTACAGCATCGAGTGAAATAATTTTAAAACTGGCTTCAGGCTTGGAACCAGGTTGTGTTGAGATCATTCCTCTAAATCGCGTAACAGCCCATGTTCTGACGTGGTTGTATTCGGAGCAAACTGATACCAAATAATTTTCTGAAAGGGTGACCTAAATAAATTGATAAATTAAACTAATTATTAGAAATTGTTATATAAACCTAATTGAAAAATTAATAAACGATTAACTTAAAATTTTTACTTTTGTGACACTGCTTTGATGTACAGTAAAAGTTTGAAAAAGTTGAGGTCCATGTCCAACAGTTTCTGGATGTTGTACAATAACTCTCACGCTGCCCGACTTCGTACCATAAGCTATTTCAATCCAGTTACCACAAAGACCTAAAATTTCAAGAGAATTATGAAAATAATGAAATCAATGAAAATTTTTTCAACAATTTAACTCAGGTTTGATTTCTAATTTTTACAATCTTATTTAATAATAGATTTATTCATTCGTCCATGCAGTAATTAATTTATGCATATTTAAAATTGCAATAAAATTGAGCAAATAGACATGCATATCTACATTATTGTAATAATATTTTCACGTAACAGAGTAGTACATGTACCCAAATGTAAACAATGAATATATGTTAAGCCTGTTAGACATTATTTAATCATATTATATTCATTTCATGCTTTTCTTACAACTACATTTGAAGAATATTAAATTTAACTATATTTCTTTCAAAGATATGAATAATTAAGATAGATTGTAAAATTTGATTCTATTTATAAAAAAAACTTTAAAATACAAAATTAAAAAACATGTAAGTGAATTTATCAAATTATCCATGTTTGCATAATAGTACAACTGGATGCAGAATAAGAGCAAGGTGCTTTTACAATGATAAGTTAACATACTAAATAAAACAAAAAATAATTATCATTAAAAAAAGAATAATAATTATAAAGCTACAATTTAATGTAAGAAAAATACAAATAAATAAATTTAGGAAGAACAGGGCACAAATACTACTACTTACATACATGAATGCAAATAAAAATAATAAATAATATAAAATACATAATGTGTGATAAATAATATATTTATATAAAATATAAATACTGTGATGTATAATTTAAAACAGAAAGACCCATACTTGCCTTGTGCTATGTATCCAGTTGTACGGTAGCAATCATGAAGCAAAAAATATTATGGTAAGTATTTATAAATAATTAAAGATTAAAAAATTATAAAAAAAATTTTCCTATATTATTTATAGAACTTTGTTTACGTATTTTAAATGTTTGAAAATTTCTTTTTATTATAAAAAAATTATTTTGATAAAATTTAATATAAATATTTGAAACTGAAAACAATGATTTTTTCAAATTATATACTGTAAAAAATTGTTTTTAATTTAGTAAAAATTCAAACTTTTCTGTATGAGTCGCTTGAATAAAAATAATTAAAATATTTTAATAAAAAAAATTGAAAAAAAGTTGAAAAATGGAATTTTTTTGAAGAGCATCATCACTTCTATTAATTAAATTTATAAAGTATTATTTTAGTATCATTATTTTATTTAAACAAAAACTTACTTGTTTTTGGCGTTAAGTAAACTGATATTGCAGTTATAGGATCATAACTGGGATCTCTGTATAACTGTGTAACAAGCAGATCATTATCTTTCATTCTAAGAGGAAACTTTTGCATATCTGAAAAATTATGAGTTACTGTAATCCAGTTACATAATAAATAATATTTATTAATGAATTATTTGTGAATTTCAGTAAATATTATTTTTACATATTTAAATGCATGAAATTTAAAAAAATAACAGATTTTGAATACAAATTAAATGTTTACTTAGACTTATATTTATACTAATTTTTAAAACAAATAAAACATGTTTACTAAAACAACACACTGATAATATTAATTTTTAAAATAATTCATTCTCTTTCGAAATCACAATAGTCTCATAATTTACCTATGTAATTAATAGATCCATTATTGCAACCAAGTAATAAAAAAGATCCTGCAGTATCAAAGGATGAAATTGATACTACATCTTGAATTTGCCAGTGATGAGTCATTGCATGCCAAACTCCAATTTTTCCAGTCGGTGATAATGCAACCAATTGACTTCCAATAAAAAATAAATATTCGACGCGCACATTTAAATTGAAAGTACCAATGTTCGATTTTATTCCATTTTCAGTCACACACCATAATCTTACTTGACTACCATATGAAATAGCTACCATTTTTCTTTCAGTACCTATTCCTACTTTCGCATTTATTGCAACACGTTCGATTACAGACTCAACGTGTGGACTAGTGAATACATGCTGCCAACCAGATGAGTCCTTTAATCGATAGCATGTTATAAAATGTGCATAAGCTATTGCTATCCAGTTGTGATGAGCTTTTATAATTTGAACTCGTAAAGGATCTGCCCAACCTGAAACTATAGAAATAATTTTTTATTTATAATTTTTATTGAAACATAAATAAAAATAGAACTCTTTATACCGTTTTGGGTACTAAATACCAATCCAATATCATTTTTAAATAATTTATTTAAATCTGCTGAATTATTTCTAACATGTCTAAGATCGAGTGATGGTGTACGAGAATGTGTATGTCCCCTTTGCGAAACTCGATAATCTATAAAATTCATCAATTATACAATGAACAGAAAAATTTATATCTTAATTTTTGTAAAATTTTTTAAATTTTAAATTTCAAGATTTCTTCAATCTTTTGTGTAACAATATATATATATATATTTGTATATGTATACACATGTATGTATACAAGTATATTATGCTTGAATTTACATAGTATATAAAATTTTTATGTCTATCAAAATTTAATTGAAAAGTATTTAACAGATATTTACAAAAAAATTAATATTTTTTGTAAAATTTTTTAAAATTTCATATATTTCTATATAATTTTGAAATTTAGCATTAATATTAAACATACCATATAATATTATCGTAAGAAAAGATTGAATCCATAAGTTTTATTTGTACTTAAGATAATTGTTGATAGTTATTTAAAAATAAATATATAATAATCAAATGTTAATTTTATTTTTATGGTCACAAATAATGATTTACTGTTAGAATTTGAAGCTTGTGCAGTAGTACTATTAACTATAGGTTGTGACACTACAGGTACTTCAGCTGCAGGAGGTGTTGAAGTAGTATTAGGTGGTCTACCATGGATGGATATGTCACTTATAGTTGCAGAAACACTGGGTGTCTCCTGTAATGGAATGTCTAAGAAAATAAAAATTATGTACCACATTAAAGCAAGTATAATATTACATTTTAAAGTTTGTAATAACTAGTGCTTACTTGGAGGTGGTAAATAACCATAAAATAAAACATCTCCACATGAAGATTGTGATAGATCTTCACAAAGCATTAGCCTTTTAACTAGTGGTGTAATCCCATAATACTCTGATTCATGTCTTAATGTACGAATATTTACACTTTTCAAATCGATATCCTTCGTTCGTAAATAGTTGAGTATAACTGAAAAAATCTTTGGGTCTCTATCAATAAAGAGCGCTCCATTCTCGTCTCGTCTACTAGCAATTCGATTACTTAATAATGCAGTAAAAAATGAATCAGGAATCCATGATAAGGTTTGACGAGAAGTTGAAAATCTAAAACATAAGAAAAAAAACTTTTTATTTTCAAAATATTTTATATAACATATTTATTTATTCGATTTATAAATGATATATATATATATAGAATAAAATATAAAAAAAAACATTTTAAAGAAATTACAAAATTCAATAATAATATTAATATTAAAATGATACATATTACATATATCTGTTTTTTAAATAAATACATTTAAAAAAATATTTGGTAATTAAAAAATACTAATACAAATGTATAAAATCGTAATTGTTATTTATTAAATTTTTATCCCATTCTATAAAGTCTGCTATTAATGAAAACTTATATATTATTATCCTTATAAAATATTTATTTAATTGAATTTTTACTAATTTAGGTAAGACATAAAAGTTTAATAACTCAAAAGGATTAAACTATTACTAAAAATCCCGCTTAAAATCATAATAATGATCTTATATTCAGTCTAAATATTAGTTGATGAAGAATAAATTTCTTAGGAATCTTTATTTTTATAAGTTTTAAATAAAAATCTATTCTATATTATATAATTTTTTAATGATTTTATATTATGTTATTGAAAATTTTTTAACTTTAAACCTAATAAATATATAATTACATTTTTTATTTTAAAATTAAAAAAATTTAAAATGTGGTTGAAACAATTTAATTTATCAACATAAAAAAGATAATTATTTATAAAAAAATAGATCCAAATTTTCATCACTAACAAATTTTGTTTAATATATTATTATTGATGTTATAATTATTATAAAAGTCATACTGCTTTCCAATTTTTTAAGAAATATTTTCTGAAAAAATAAAAATTTATCATTACTATATTTAATTAAAAGTAATTATAGTAACATATTAAGCATTACTTAAAATATCCGTTCCAATATTAATTGTCACAAGTTGTTTTTACTAATTTTTTAGATCAAAAAATTTTAATATCAATAATAATATTTAAAACTGTAAATTTTTAAAAGGAAATATACAAGTAGAAAACTATATTTAAAAAATAAGTATTGAAATATTTACAAAATTTTTGCAAATTTAATTTTCTTGTAATATATTGTAAATATAATAAAAAATATTTTTATATGGTCGTTAATATTTAAATAACAATGAATTAATTAAAATTAAAGATAATTTTTAAAAAATAGAAGTTAACACAAGTGTATTTATTGAAATTAACAATTGTTTAAATCTTTGTACGCTTTATCTGATGTTGATTGTGAATAATAATAATAATAATAATTATTATTATTATAACAATATTAATCATAACAACAACAATAACAGCAATAACAAGAATACAGTTAATTCTGCTAAGAATCAAAACCAAGTATAGCTCCGAAAGAAATAACCTTATTATAACCTTTGAACAAACATTGCTTAAAAATTACAACGGCAAAATACACAAAAACATCGTTGGCTTGAATATTCTTGTTATAAATTTATAATGAATTTCTGGCTTACCTCGTTCCACCAACGTTCAAGTGCACAATTTCGCTCATGCCCATAAAGTGAGAAAATGCCATAAATCAATAGGCAACGCTCGATGATGATACTATCCGTTATGAGACTTCGCTTTCTATCAGATTTGAGTCTTTATTCTCATCGTTGCGACAATATAAAACCAGTTACATTACAACTGTTACGAAGTCTTCCTTTCTTTGCATCCGACTTGTCGCTTTTGCGTCTCGTGCGCAACTAACTTAGCGCATCCAATATTGACAATCCATGACAAAGAAGAGAGAATACATGCTTTTTAGAGATAGAACGCAAAAAGACGGGAATAAGAGAGAGAGAGAGAGGGAGAGAGAGGGAGATAAGTATTTTAAATTTCAAATCCATTGAAAATATTTAACGATATGTGATTACTATTTCTTAATAATTGTTGAGAATATGGCGATATAATAAAAAAATATCCCATTTATTAAAAAACAGACGTGCATATGGAAAATAAAAAGAAGAGAAACAATAATATATTAGAATCTATTATGTGTTAATATGGGTAATTTTTTTCTTATGAACTTTAACTTTTAGAATAAAAAAAAATGTTATAGAATTTAATTATAAAAAATTTTAGTAAAATTTAAAGGTCTCATTTTTTAATATTTAAATTAATTATATGCATTTATATAAACTTTTAATAATAAAGTTACCTCTTTTAAGTTAACTCTAAAGAATAAATATTGAGAATTTTTGTGGTAAATACTTTTTATTTTTTTAATTTACAGATTAATTGTATTTCTTAAATAAAAATTTGAATTTATTGTAGTAATTTTTAAATAATCTCGCATAAATTAATATATTTATCATTCTTTTTATAAACTAGTGAAACTAGAACTAAATATTTAAAATATGAAAAATATTCTTAGAGTTAATATAATCTCTATAATTTAATTTTAAACTCTAAATAATATAAAAAATTATACGTATAGATTTTATAAAATAAAATTTATATATGAAAAAAGTAGTTTTATTTATAAATTTATTATTTTTTATTATTATTTATGTTTTTCATCATTTCTATAAAATAAAATTTTTATTTTTTTTTATTGAACAAATTTTAGTCATAACATAAAAATAGTGATACATATTGATTAATATTATATTCTTATATTTTTGTAGCCCTTTTATTTTGTGATTTAATTTTTCATTGAAAATATATTTTTTATCTTTAAAAGTTATATAAAACATTACATATTAATTTATTTTTTAATTATGTAAGATACGTGCTGAAAATAATTGATTTTAACTTTCATAAAGTATAGTCTTCTATCAATAATCATATTCTATAATTTGATCTTTGTATTATAATCCTTATTAATTTGTAACATACTTTATCACCTATTTCATACATTTAAGTTATATTTTTATTTTTTTTAATTCTGTTCTTTTAAAAGTATAGCGTGTGTCAAGTGAATCAATGATAAGAATTTATCCCTTGATTAAATAATTTAAATTACTAATACCTATTAATTGAAATACCTATTATTTGAATTTCATCATTAGATCATGTTTAATTAACAGTACATTTAAAACAATATAATGTAATATAGATATTAGATATTTACTATATAAAAATTATTACACATATTACTCTATGTATATTAATATATATTTAATTCATATTTCTTTTGAAATTATCAATGTCAATAATATAATTCAATTGACTTATTTGATAATGTACTTGCAATTAAAGTTTACATATTTCAGTTCAGTAAAATTTTAATAACTTAGTAAAAATTTTATTTTCTATACACCGTGATTTTTATGAATGTGCGTTACAATTGGTTATTTGTAGTTATATATTGTTACGAATGAATTTGAGCTGTCAAGCCCTAGAGAAATCTCGATCTTTGAGAAAAATTCTGAAAGTCTTCTGTTAGCGAATGCGTTTTCTTTTGGGAATTCCTCGTTTCATTGTTCGAATCTTTTGTCGATCATTGCAATTGTATGTCAGTTATTATGTTCAAATTACATTTTCTTCTAATTATTATCTTAAATTAAATTATCTTGTATCAATTATTCAATAGAATTAAAAAAAGAAATAATAAAACAAAATATTAAAACTAAAGTCTTTTTAACTTGCTTATTTCGAAATTTATGTTTTACAAATTATAAATATTATTTGCTAATAACTTGTGTTATAAATTGGATAATCAAAATTTTTAAAACTATTAGAAAATCTTGTGACATGATTAGAAAATATTTTTCAAAAAATTAATTAAAATTACAACGAATAATAAAGTTACATACCCGTTAAAATAATTAGCAATTTATTAAAGATTAAGTTTTATAAATATTAAATTTCCTTCAAATTATTTAAATTCAATATTCAAGTTCAATAATACTAAGATCCTCTATAAACGTTTATTTCGGCATTTAATTGCTTCATAAAAAAAGAAAAAAATTACACCACTCGAAGTTATGAGATGTATAAGGAAACAATGTTTTTACTTTGGCTCATTCGGTGACTAACAAAAAATCATATATTTAGTTGAGGTAATGAGGATATTTAAGTAAATCTTAAAGCTTAAATATTAAGTTACATTCGCATATATGCGCACCATATTTAATAAGTAAGTATGGACGGTTTCTGTTTAACAAAAAAGTAAAACATAAAGTGGTATAAAAGAGAATGGAGGAATGTTAAGGAATCTTAGAATCTCCATGAGTAGTCAATTGATAAAACATAGTACGTAAGACGTACTAGAAATAAATGAAAATTAATTCAATTCTTTTAGAATTCGTCAACAAATAATTATCTTAATATAATTTGTGTAAAATATTAAACTGTGTCTGTGATTTTTATGAAGTAAACGTGTACATAGTTTCGTGAAAAATAGATTACAATCGTACTAAATTTTGAATAGTATAACGACAATACTACTCTATGAAATTCTAGATGAATAAAATTTTTATTATTCAAAACAAAACTCTACAATTCTTTCTAATTTGGCCACTAATAGTGTTAAAATATTGATTTATGCAGTAATATGCGTGAGTAGCAGAACACATGATGAATTTAGGTGCAATATTAAGATACAATAAGAATTAGAAGTAATTGTCAACTGCAAGAGCTATATTTTACAGCATAGCAAATAAGGTAAATATTATTCAATGAGGAAACTTTCTCGATTTTATTACGATACATGCAATAATATAATTCAGTGGTTAATGGGGCTTAAAAGAAAAACAGAATTTTGCCAATATAAATGTGAAGAAAGTACTTTTATGTAAAAGTGCGTCCATTGGTAAGATAATAATTTACATGTATGGGAAGGCAAAATCAATTAAACAGATTTCATGATTTCGAAGAAATAAATGTACAAATATTTCAGGTAAAATTGCAAAATAACAAAACATAAATATTGGCAAATAAGAAAATTGAAAATATTCTTAAAACTTCAAGATAGGTCGATTGTCAAGAAAGAAAAAATTATTCGTATAAGATACCTAAAGAATAACATAGATATGAGATAGAAGAGAAAATATAATTTTTAAAATAAAATATTTTTAATAATTGCGTATGTAAGCTCAATTTGAAAGAATGTGCATCAAATTCATCAGTATAAGAGTTTAATTTATCTAGAATAAAAAACGCATACGTATGATCAAAAGTATTGTTTGGCTTAATTTACCTGTGAATGCACGATGAAAAGTATAATCTCCGATTATCCTTATTTTTTATATTGCGAAAAAAACAGTAAACGATTAGAAAGAACTAAAATAATCTACAAGTCTGCATTGTCAAGTCAAACTTCGTAACTTATCACACCGCAAATAATGAGTACAGTAAAAAGGAAATTGAGTTAATTGTTTGAATTTTATCGGCAAATCTCATTCGAAGTTTCACAAGCTCATACTTGTCCAAATAATTATTAGGAGCAGTCGACTTTTTTGCATCTTATAACATAGTATATTATATAATAACACTCATTTATATGTAAACTACTGTGCTTTTATTCTTTTATCAGCGCATACATTAATATAATAAAAATATAACATCAACTTTATATTTTGCTAACTTAAATGAGACTTAGAAACGTTTTGTCATATTGAAGAATTTTCAAACTAACAATTAATATCAATTCTTAAAAGAATTATAGAAATGCTTCATTAACAATATTTATTAAAAATTTTAACAAAAATTGCAACTTGACGTTCAATTTAAAGGTAATTCAATTTAATTATAAAAAACAGAATAAAACAAGCATGAAAAAAATGAAATATCGCAAAAAAATCGTAAAAATTATCTCAAAATGAAACTAATTATAAACATCTAATCATAAAAATTTCGTGAAATATAAAAACTGACAATAAAATATGTACAATTAATATCGCAATTTTCTTATCTATAAAGATTATTAAGTCAGTTTATTTTATATGTTAAACTTATTGCATATAAAACTTGGAGAAAAATTATACTGTAACGAGTCATTACCAAGTTTTATTTAAAACGAACAATTAAATTTCGCGATCATTTCATTTTCATAAATAAAATATCAATTAAAAGGTATATTGGCTAATTAAAAATGATGCAATCAAACAACGCAAACTTTATAGTACTAATGAGAATGGTTGCGTAATTTGTGTATACCTCAAACCTAAAGCTAAAAATGAAATATACGTTGCCTATTATTTTGTACAACATCTCATATAATGTCTTTAAAATCGATTAAATTAAAAACGAACACCACGAATGTATTAAATTAAAATTTCATTACATTAAAAAAAATATATTGTCTAATTAGATAAACAATTATTTTTGAATTAACCACACGAGATTGTAGGAAAATGTAGCGGACAAGCTATCAAAAGATCAACTTTCTCTTAACTTCCTAAACATGTGTTTAATTAATCAAAATAGCTTTCAGAATTTAAATTATAATGATCTAGTTGGAGGAACAAAAAATATATGTATTTAAACTGATAAGATCAATGCAGAAAATAAATTTTAAATGAATAAAATTGTTTGAAATCAAACTAGAAATTTTCAATATAAATTTAAAAATTCTTGTTAATAATATTAGATATTAGATATATAAAATAGTTAAGTTTATTCCTTACCAACACACTATATCCGATGCAGAAAAGATAGAAAAGATCGTAATAAAGTGCATCCAATCTATTTAATTTGTTAGTGAAACATTTGTTTTATTAAATAAGTGAGAAGTTAAAAATTTTAACTAACTACTTTCTCTTTCTTTACTTCTATATAATTTACTTAATGCAGTTACTAATTGCGAAAAAAAAATAGTTTCTACGACAATGAAAAATATATCGATATTTTATACCATTACTGTAACTTTATTGCGGAGGCTTATGCGAGGAAATAGTTATTGGGTTATTAGTTATTTAAACATTATAAAAACGCATAACAACTCACCTTTTATTTAAATTGAAAAGATGTAATATATTTATCTTCAAGATTTAAAAAAATGATTGAATAACACGCACTTACTACAATATTCAATAACCGGAATGATTTCCCTATCGTCACAAACCACCTATTTTCTAATAGGTAATTTATGATTAAGTTTATGTAAGAATTACAGTTCACCATACTTTCAACACATGAATTGCTTAATTTATAATATATGCAAAAGATTTGTTAGTATTTTTGGAGCAGATCTAATAGAACTATTTAAATAAATTACATAAAAAATTGTTTGGACTGAAGCTACGTTAAAGAAATGAACAGATTGCAAAATAAATTGAAAGAATTTTTCAATGAATATAAATCTGATTATATTTATTAAATTTTTTATAATTTACAAAATAATATTTTTTCAGAAATATAATAATGTATTGATATATTTTAAAAAAATTTATTTTCTCAATTATTTTTAAATATAAAAATTTTTTCTTTTATTCTGAAATATAATTATGAAAACATAATTATTTTTTATACGATGTCTAATTAAAAGTAAAATTTTACCTAAGTAGAAATCTTCGTTAAATTATCTAATAAGCAAATGAATTTTACTACGAATTTTTTTACGAATCTAATGAATTTTACTGAAGTTCAAATTATTGATTCTAATATATTCTATATATCTATACTAAGCTATACAAATTTAGTATTTAATAAAGATTAATGCTCATCTATGTACATATATAGATATACTTTTTGCTACTTCAACTGATCAAGGACGCCATAAACACAAAATTCTTTTCTAAAACTTAAGAATTTTTATTTTCTTCTACAGAAAAAATTTGGCTTTTCCACGAACAATTTATTAATATTAAATTTGTCTATTGTTCTTTAAAAACTGTAGACATTATGAATAAAATAAGTCGAGTCATATTAACTTTTAAAATTTTAGAAAAATATATTTATTGAAATTCTAAAAAAAATTGTTTTTTTTTTGTATCAATTCATATTCAAACAAAACCTAAATAGCATTTGTACGGTTAGAAAAAATTTACATATATTATAGTTTATATGAATAATTTATAAAGAATATGAAAGGAGTGAATACGTAAACTCAATAACTCAAAAACGACTCTTTCTCAATATAAAATTCTTATAATTACCAAAAAAATAATTTTAAATACTTCTATAAAATTTTATGTATTTAAAAAAAAAATTATTATATATATATTTGTATTGTTAAAGTGTTGGATCATGGTCGATTTTTCTTGATGAGTATGTATACCGATAGTTAATATATGTTGTATAAGAAAAAAAATTTCAAAAATTTTTTATTGCGTTAACAAGAAATATATATTGTAGAATTGATTTAAAAATTATATTTAAAAATATTATTTATTGCGGTAAGTTTGTATTGATAAACGAATCGAGTAATCTTTACACATACGTGAAATTTTTCAAATGGTTTCACTTTCTGTGAAAATTTATATATTCAATTTTAGTAATAATATTTGTATATTCGCTATTCTAGTTTATAAAATCATTCCTTTTGTTTGCGGTCCTAATTCTAATCATAAGCCATAAATTTATAAGTATCAATGATTATAAAATAACGGTTATCTGGAATTGAATTTAGCATGTGTGTGTATATACATTCATTCATACACATACGCAGGTATATCTAATTAATAATAAACAACTAATTTTAAACTTAAAATTTGAATTTGAAACTGTTTGTTATACATAAATTTAAAACTCCTTCTTTAATTAAAACTTAAATAATATATTGTTACTTAACGTTTCTAAGTTTTCTATTGTAAGCGATCAAGTTTAAAGTAAGAGTACTAACAGAAAGCCCTTAAATAGCAACATAACAATGTTTTCACTTTTTAGTTTTTCAGTTTTTTTCTGAAAAATAATTATTTCTATTATAATTATCTAAAATTTTTAGCGATTAACTTAAAAATAAAATGTATTATTTTGAAGTGAATAATTAAAAATTACGTTCGATTTAGTCTTGTTTCTAGATATACGTGAAATCTAAGCTACAACTAATCAGATACTGGTTTACACATCATGACTGATGTTTTATAAGAATATGCTAGTATTGTATAAAATTTATGTATTTAATAGATTGAAGATAGAAAGAAATTATAATATATTTTTACTAATAGTAGAGGAAATTATTTATTGACTATCAATTATCAATAAGCTTTATCACTATAAGATAAATTTTTTTCATTTAGAATTCTATTAATTACAAGTAAAATTATGTTTCTAAATAAGTTAATTTTTTTAATTGAAATTAAAAAATATTTGAATTAGATTATTATGAAAAAATTATTAGATGCTTTATAAACACAGCAAAGATTAGTTAGAGAGAATTTTTTATGTTTAAAAAATTATTTTTTTTTGTATAAAACTAATAAATACCTAGTTTATATATATTTATTAGTCGTTAATTCAATATTTTCAAATTATTTAGATCAAAACATGTAATACAAATTCTATGGCATTTATTATATTTTTTAAATATCAGCATAAATTTAATTAATATTAAAATAAATTTTTTTAAAGAGTTTCTGTTGTTTATAAAAATATTTGAGCCACTAAATGAGTAGAATTCCGGCAGATAATTATAAAATATAATTTCCTTATTTATTTAAAAACATTATTAATGTAATAAAGTTTTATAATGCTTTAGATAAATTTAGGAAAAACCAAAATCATCGACTTTAATCTTTATTTATAATGGTAAGTTGAGAATATTGTATCTGTTTCTTTTTATAAATTAAAAACTATAGTTTAAATATAATATTGGTTTCATAAGTTTATTATTAAAGTCTAAAACGTTTTTCTATCCATTTTTATGAATACTAATAAAATTATGTTTATTATACTGATTAATTATTACAATAATATAAAATTATACTTATTAATTAATTATTACAATTAATTTTTTAAGATAATTAATATACTGATAAAAACTAAATAAAATATTAAAATTTTAAGTTAAGTGTAGCCCCAAAAATAAATCAAAACTTTTAAGAATATAGAAATTCGTGCTTAATTTTTGTTATATTTAGAAATACATTTACATATTCATTATTCAAGGAATTATATTAATTCTCTGAATCATTTACAACTCGATAATCTTTTTTATGAATCAGATAATTAATTCATTCAAGCTAGTATAAAATATTGAATAAAAGAGATCTTTAAAAGGAATTTGTTCAATGTATCTCTCCAATGTACTTCAAACTTTCTTAATGTAAGACAAAAACTAAATTTAGAAGATATTAAAAAATTTATTAAAAGTGTTAATTTTTTTTAATTAAATAAGATATGTGTATAGAAGTAAAACTGAAACAATTATTACATTTATAATCATTAAATTGTTTAGAATATTTATGTATAATATTTGTATAAAATATTAATAATATCTAAGTAATATTATAATATATACATTTTTATAAAGAAGGGTCTTTAATAATTTTAATATATTTAGTAATTGTAATGGTAAAAAATATTGAAATCCCTCTGAGCAATCTATCACAAAATAAGATTTTTTCAAGTTGATATACTACTATTTACAAAATTAATTTAGTCTAAAGTAATAATAATTTATAATATAAATTTTATAATGTGTTTTCAAAAGAAGGAATACAAATTTTATTATAAATAAAATTCTCTTAAAATTTTATGGACTATTTATAATAATTATAAAGATATCTTATTTCGCCACTATATAACATTACGTTTGATGTGTCAGTAATAAAATTAATTTGTTATACAGATAAAATCATTAAAGATTATTTGCGTAAGATTTTACAAAGTAGGTCAACATTGGATAAATGTTTATAATTAACAAAAAATACAATAAAAATATGCAATAAATGAATGAGTATCAATATATTAAAAACATTTATCTAATAGCTCTTCATAAATCTTGAAAAATAAAATAATATAAGTATTTATAAAGTGTAATGAATATTAAAATAAAAATTCTCCTCTTAAATTAAAATATAAGATTAAAATTTTTTTAATAGACTTTAACATTAATTAGATAATGAAAGTTAAATTTATTTAAAAATCTTAAATGAATATATTTATGTACACATTTTATGATTTATAAAAACAAACAAAAGTTAGATATAAGTTAAACTCTACACAATGTAGTAAGAAAAATATAGCGTAATATAGCATAATTATTTTCGAATTTATAAGATTTTTATTATATTTTGTAAATGTTTTCTGATATATGAAGTCAACAGTTTGTTTATTTTACATGAATTTTATCTATGATTTTATCTTATTTATTTCTTGAAAATATAATTTGATATAATCATCATATATTCATTTTTATCTCATAATTTTTTCTTAAAGATCAATAAATTGTTACAAATATTTTAGTTTTAATTAATAAAACTTATAAAAAATAATTTTACTTAAATTTATTTTCCTTATCTTGCTTATTATTCATAAAGAAAATATATATTAAGTTGATTTAACTTTAGTGGAACTTTAAATAATTTCTAAATATATATTGATTAAATAAATTGTCTGCATTATAAAGACACTCATATTATTATAAGCATTTCCAAAAGTAAAAAAAAATTTCTAAAGGTATATCATAAAAAATGGTCAACTATTAGATACTGTACTAATGCTAGACTTATAACGCCTAATAATTTTTTCATAAGTAGATAATGCACCAAGTCGAATCTATTTTTAATGAATCTTACTAGTAGAGAATATTTTGGTATTCTTTTATGGTTTTTTAAACCATTCTATTGTTTTCAGTATAATTTTCTTTTTATCCACAATATATTGATATCACAAGAAGTATCAATCCACTAAATGAAAGCTTTCTAAGTCTATATTAAATGTAAAAAATCAACGGAATACCAGAGATTGAACTTCCTTGTTAAGAGCTTATAGCATCGGATAATTGATCTTATACCCTCCGATAATAAGTGAGGTGAATATCAAACTATAAGTAAACGATATTAGATCGTATGTTTGTTGAATATTGTAATATAAATAGCTAAGAAAAACAATGAAATATTACAGTAAAGAACAGATACACATTCGAGATAATGTTTTTTGCATTAATTATATTTACTCTTACTCATTAAGCTTAATTATTTCAACAATATGTTTATTTGATTTAAAATTATTGATAACTTTATTCAATAAATTTTAATAAAAATTTTTTAATCCAACGAAATAAACTACAACTATTTATCATCAAATATTTAATATTTTTAAGAAATCAATATTTTTTTAATTAAATGACTTAAAATTATATTTAAATAAAAAAATACTTAAAAATAAAAAGTTCATTCTTGTAGAGGTACTCTAAAAAGTAAAAGAAACGTGAACATTAATATCCCATGTGTTTTATTTCATAAGAACTAACGAATATGGATGGTTATAAATGTGTAACGCCGAATATTAAAAATTATACTAGAGTTTTAACTAAGTTTATGCTAACATGTCATAATACATACAAGAACATAACACTGTATTTATAACATGAAGATTACATGCAATAGTATTTTATTTTCTCTAAGATATAAAAATCCTTAAACAAATTTTAAATTCATTATACGCTTATTTTAAACGCTTATAATTATATAATAATTGTTTAATTAAACTTTTAGATTTGAAAAGATTATTTTTCTCAGAGAATAGAAATTATTTTTATTTAATTTACGAATTCTATACATCATAAATATTGCGGATAAGAAATATTTTTGTCTAGTTTTATGAAAAGTTAATTTTCAATGTCTGCTGTTTTTGTAAGTATGATATTAAATAATATCTTTTATATAAATAGTATATATAATTATTTTAAAGAAATAAAAAAGAAAAGAAATCATTTGCACATTTCAATTTATAGAAAAAGAATATAATGAAAGACAGTACAGACTTCGATAAGCTAATCTGGCCAATGTCGATACCCGGCCGCATAACTGCTTGTTGGCCGACTGCCAAAAATTATGATAAATCTATTTTTTCTACTTTTTTACGATATACTTATATCTTCTTCTTAAATTCAATGATATTATTTTTATTCTTGGGGCTGATAATCGAAATTATCTATTTCTGGGGTGAAGATATTAACGGGACAATTGAATGTTGCTTACTAGCATCTACCGTCACCATGGCAGTGTTGCGCATTTGTATCATGACTATTCACCAGAAGGAAATATTATATGTTGTGGAACAAATGAGGGTCGACTGGATGCAATCTACTGTCGAAGACAAATTAATGTTACAAAAAAAATGCGCGTTGTCGTATAAAATTTCCAAATTCTTCATTGGTATAGTATACCTTACTGCCGCCAACTACATCGTTGAGGTTGTATTATATTTGCAATTTAATATTACTATGACTACGTCGAATTTATGCAATGTGTATCATGTATAGAAAAAAATAATTATCTTTTTATATTAATATTTTTAATAAAAAATGAAAATTTATTCCGTTTAATAAATGTAGTTACTTACAATAAATTAGAAGAGTGCGTAGAATCAAATTTTCACTTTTTCATTCCATACAGTAGAAAATTATTAATTTGCAAAACTTTTATTCTTATTGTAATACTAATTTATTGTTCTCTAAAATACAATATTATTTCTCAGTTAAACAAGTAAATTAAATTTAAACAGTCCTATTATAAAAAAAACATACACGTTAACTATTAATATAATTAAGTCCTACCTTGCTACATGTATTAAGTGTATACATCTGTATAGAGTTTATATTATCCTAATGCACTAGTTTTGTAAAGTTAAAATACTTTATTATAATTTTTATTTATTTATCTTTTATTATTTCTAAGAGTGAATTATTAAATCTAATATATTCAATATAACTAATTTTTATGTTTTATATTTAATATATATATATATATTATTTTATGTTATGATTATTATTACTTTATAGTTGAGATCCAAAATTAAAAATGTTTTTCATAATATCTTGCATAATATAATTTCTCAAATTATATATCTAATTAAGCAAAATTAACTAATGGATTTGTTGAAATCAAATTCTAATGTTTTTCTTATAAAAATCAAATTTAAATTTTCAAAGACGTCACAATTAGCTTAGGTATTACTATTCTGTTATTTTAATGGATCAAAATTATATAACGATTATATATAATGATTTTTCCGTGTTTCTAATATTTTTTATATTCTTCTAATTTTTCTTTTTCTATTTCTTATGACTTGCAACCATAAAATATGCAAACAGAGTTGTGCTTTATACTTATCCCGGGAATATAATATAATTAAAAGAAACAAATACATTATACTACCACAAGTATTATGCACAATAATCGTGAATGCACGAATGACTAATCAGATAAAATCCAGATTAGATAGAGAAAAACATTAGTTTAAAAAGTGATAAATATTATATCTTTGGAACTTAGTCATCTTATAGGACGTTTTCAGAACTCCACTTGGAGGTGTTTCAATGACTTTATTTCATGGTCCTCATTCTTTCGCCTTGGTTTGAGTTGTACTACTAACTCCGCATAGTAAAATCAGTAATTGGCTTTTAACGATGACGGAATTTTCTCAGTTTGGGAGATTTTTTATTTTTCCAAATTGGTCCCATCAAAACTTGAACTCATGATAGAATAATTTTTTAATATTAAAAAAACAGCATTTTTCTGCTATATATTAAAATTTTATTTTGGTAGCTAAAAATTTTGTAGCATTATTTTTATGAAATTGTGAACTGTAATAAATGAGGTCAACTAATCCTTTTTTATTAACGGACAATTATTTCAATCACGTTAGTTTTGTTTGGAAAAGAATTTATGATTATAATAATAATTAGGGTAATTATATTAAATTTAATTTAGTTTCCATAGTTCATATTATGAAACTATATTTTCTATAATTTTCTTTGATTTGCGGAGTATTTAATATTCATATTTTAATGTCTCGTTGTTACTTTGGATTCAATTGTTATTATTTACAATGAGGTTAAATTGGAAGTTTTTGAAACCTACATTAAAAGTTTCTTCTGTCACATCAATTTATAAGATTATCTACGAAAAATTCTTTTTTGCTTTTACGAAATAAATCTCGATACTATTTTGATATATATCTGTTTAATTTTTGTTCTTATTCTAGTCTTTTTATGTATCAGCAATATAGATTTTACTGATGTATTAATTGTTCGTATTAGAGTTATGAATAAAAATAGAACAATATCAAAAACCTACGTAGTATTTAATAATCTCATTGATGTATGTGTATCTTCGATATTCTTATGATATAAAAGACAAATAAAATTAAGTTAACGAATATTTTTTGCCATGAAAATTTTCTTTTTAGCATATGTATAATAATTTTTTATTTTATTGAGCTATGTCTTCGATTAATGACAATACTAATGTTCTTATCCAGTTTCGATATTAGTGAAGTTCTGTATTGTTCTCGTATCGTAATAACTTAGCGATCGGATTGTAAAATATTTTCATGGTCTGACTTGTCAGTAGTGGAAATCTACATGATTTCTCTGTTTTTTTATATTTTAGTTCAATATACTTCAAATTATTTAAGAACTTAATTCTTTGGTTTGGGATAAATTTTCTTTTAATACTATTAAACGCCTTTAGTGTCTTAATTTTGTTGAGCTAGTATTTATAAACTTTACAAATTTTATCTTACATATTTTTAGTTCATTCATTGTTAACTTCATTTCTTGTGCATTATCAAACGTATCAATACTTCAATTTGAAAATAGTGATATCATCATTTCAACTGATTTATTTGTATCACTGTTACTCTATTTTAAAGTGATTATATGAACATTGTTTTGATTTTTGATTAATCAACCCTCATAAGCTACTTGTAGTCATTATTAATTTTTGAAAAATTTGTAATTATTGAAATTGTATTATATATTATTAATGATTTTAAAAAACTTCGATTTTCACGTAATTCTTTTTTGCATTAGCTCTGTTTACTTACATTTTACTTGATGACAATATATATCGATAATGCACTACTACTTGTAGTGTACAGAATAAAATTTGATAATTTATAATGAATAATAATGTATCTAAAGCATTAAAAAACTCTTTCGGAATATTCTTTCAGCATTCTTCAACAGCAAATCATTAAATGAAACAATTATTAACAATGTAAATAGATTTTCTGAAGATCTGTGATTTTGTTTCTTTATCAATAAAAGTACAGTAGTGTACTATCGTATAAGTATATACATTATATATATACTATATGCAATCGTAACAATACCAAATTTTTATTATTATTATTATTATTATTAAGTATGCATGTACACACACACACACACGCGCGCGCGCACACACACACACATACCTACATATATATATATATATTAAAATTATGTAACGATAATGTTAACATTAAAATTCATATAAATAAAATAATTATTAATTAAAATTTAATTGTAAAAATTAATTTATGTACAATAAAAGATTTATAGAAAACATAAAAATTAATAGAATAATTACTTAAGTATATTAATAAAAAAGAAGAAAAACAATTTCTTGTATACTAATTTCTTAAGTATGATAACTATTGTAATTTATTTTTGATATTTAAATAATTCTTAGATATTAGTTGTTCAGAAAATATTAAAAATTACTTGAAACTTATATAAAGAAACTTGATTCAAAATGATATTTTCAAAATTACGTATATAATAGCTTTTCTTCTTGTTAATTTGCAATCATCATTTTTGAAGATATTTAGTTTGAATCAACATAAATTTTTAATAAAAATAGTTAGTAAAACATTTATCTTTATGATCTGAATACATACAAATAATATTTATATAAGTATTAAACAACTTTATAATTATAAATGAAACTTATACTTTCAAATGAAATCACAATTAGATCTATAAATTTATGTTATGTATCACGTTGTGTTAATCAAATTAACTAGATCTTGATAAATAATAATATAACTAAAAATATTATTTTTAATTCAGTTAATTTTGACTAAAGGACATAACAACCGGGATTTGCCATTTCGTGGCTACTATTTCATGAATCATACGATTTCGCCAAGATACGAGTTCATTTACTGTTTCAATGTACTTGGAGGTCTTTTAACATGTACAACAATAGCTTGTTGTACAAATTTCATTCTTCTCACAACAATACATGGATCTGCAAAATTTTTTCTCATTCAGAAAAGTTTTGAGAGAATCTCTGTTTCAGAATGGAGATCAAAAGAAATAATAAGAAAATATTTTCAACAACATCAGAACTGCATTAGGTACATATTATTTCTAGAAGATAATGCATCTAAATTAAAAGATTTCTCTCTAATTAAAAATATCTAAAAGAAAATTTACAACCATCATATTTTATATGATTTTTTTATTGATTATATTTATTACATTATTAACTTTATATTTTTCAATGCTTTGGAATATATTTCAAAGAAACTCATATTATGAATTTAACTCATAAATTAGATTCAATTAATAAATTATTAATTAAATAAATTTCTATTTTGCTATTTTTATTTTTATATATATATTTTTATCTTTTTTAAGAATATATAAAGCTTTTTTTAATTTAGATTCATTTACAAAACAATATCAACTATTATTATTTTTTTTTAATATTATTCAATAAAATGTATATCTTAAAATAAAATTTAATCACTAACAAATAATCTATATTAAAATTGAAATTGTTATAAATTACAAAATTTTATCAGTAAAATCGTAATATTAAAAAATAGTAATAAAAATTTTTTATCAACTTCCGAAATTTAAATCATCAATTACAAAATTTAAATCCGATCTACTTTTTATTGCAAATAATTTACGTTTATGACAGCATAGTTTAGTATTTTTTGAAAACTTTGTTAGATAAACAAAAAAGTTTTTTAAATTTGCAATAATAAAAGAGATATGAAAATAATTTCAAATATTTTTAAATATATTTAATTAGAAAAATTTCCACTCTTTTATTCATAATTTTTCTTTGTTTAAATAAAGTCAAAGTTTTTAAATATTTATTTTTTTTAATATAAAAAATTCTTTTACAATTTAAGCTTCTAATTTTGGTAATTATTACCACTACCCATATTTTTTTATTGTTATTATTATCCAAATACTTTTAATATTATTTTTCAAGCTATTTAAAAATGTAATGAAAGTTATATAGATATTACATAATTAAAATATATAGTTTATATTTTTTTTGTACATAAAGATTTCTTTATTTATTTTCAGTTTTATCATTTAATTCAATTAATTTTTGATTTCTAAAAAATTTATCGTAATTGAAAAATATATTTGATGAAATTTATAGTAAAATGATAAAATTTCAATTATATGATAATTTTGGAAATTGTGTATTATACTACATTTGCATAATCTTCATATTTTTAAACATTTAAGCTTTTATATAATCATATGACTTTATAGTTGAGTTATTATTATTCAGTTTTTAATAATTTTATGCTAAAGAAAATTCTGTAAACAACCTTAAAATTATATATTTAAAAAATTTTACTTAACGATTTTACAAGAGATACATTTGTTTTGTCTCGAATAAATTATTGAAGTAAATTAAAAAACTACAAAATATAAAAATAATATTCTATTTTAAAATTTTTTAATCTAGATTTGCAGAAAAAATTGAAGTCATTGTAAATTTGTTGACATTAGCGCAATTTCTTATAAGTACTGGACTTGTTTGCTTTATTGGATTTCAATTGACTACGGTACTGTAACCTAAAGTTAACAATTTTAACGATTAAAATTTAGATTTAATTTTCATGGATGGTGAATGGTTATTAGATGCTGAAAGATAAACATCGGTGTTTTAGCAAATATTTATTCTATTTAAATGCTGCAATATTTGAATTATTTATATTTAGCTACAGCGGACAATGTTTGAAAACAGAGGTAATTTTTATTAACTTATATTTTATTTTTTAATACTTCCAATATTTTTAATTGATTCATAATTATTAGTATTTGAATTAAATTATATAAAAACTATTTATTCTTAGAAAAGTTTCAATTATAGTTTATATAATTGTTCGGTCTATCTAAGATCATTAAATAAGATACATATAAATTTAAAAATATACCTAATATTATATATAATATATATATATATATATACATTAAGAATGTTTAAATAATTACAAATGTGTATACAAATTTTGTGCAATAATAAATCATTAATTTTATTCTACTATTGTAGTAGTATTATATATATATTTTAACAAGAATATAAAATTATTAGCACTTGACCTACTTAACATAATTGTCTCTAATTTTATAAAAGACCATAATTTATTTAAACGCTTACAATTCATTGCCTCGTGTTAAAGGCGTTTATATATTTTTATATTATTGAAAGAAAGTGCTTAAATACTTTTCTTTATAAAATTATTTTAAAAATATTTATAAATACTTGTCACAACTGATATTGTAATTAGTATAAAAAATAGATTGTATTGTGAGGATATATTATCCTTATTTACTAAACACAATAAAAATTTATAACAAGTCAAATATTAATTAATCGAATAATTAAAACTATTAGATTTTAATTTATATTAATTAATTTATTAAAAGAAAAGTAAAGAAAGTTTTTTTAAATATAATTTGTTTTTTGTGTAAATATTATTTGTTGTAATAATAGATTATAACTTGAAAAAGAGCCACCAAATATTCATAATTTTAATGTGTATAGAGTATAGTAATATAAAATATCTAATCTTCATGACCATAGTTGTTTGTAATTTTCAATTTAAAAAGCATATAATATAACAAAGTTCGAAATGAACGTTACTGTTGGAACGCAAACAAATGATTATATATTTCATTTAAAATCAACCTTGACTTGCAATTCTTTATGTTGTTTATTATTTCGAAAATATTAAAAATGTAATAAAATTCGATATAGGCATACAAAATTCAAGAACAGAGATAAAGGAAACATTTATTCATTAAAATAAAATATGACGTGTCGATTTACTTTATAACAAATAATAAATATTTTATATAATAAATATAGATAGCTTGATATAAATATTTAAAAAAAGAAATAATGTTTTACATATTACAACTATGTACAACATATACATTCAAATAATTATTTTTTTAGGTTAAATTACTAATTGAATTATATTAAAATGACATTCTCTTTCCCGAAACCTGAAAGCGTTTTCAATAAAATTAATATGATATATATTTTGTGATGAATTAGTTATGTTTTTTTATAAAAACAATTATAATACTCCTGATATTTGTGTCTTCATACAAATATTTCTTATTTAAACAGAATACATTTATAAATGATGTATATTTACAAAAATAAATAAAGCAATAAAGAAATTTAACAATAAATAAGTTGAAAAGCTCTTGTAAGAGTATTACATGTTATTAATAAAAATGTCGATGGATTATATTTATTTATTTATTTTAATATCGAAAATTGAAATTTCATTATCACAATTTTTTACTTTTGAAAATTTCTTTGAAATAATATTACTTAAATATGAAAAAAATTTATTATAACTGTATTTCTTTTAGATCATGAGTTATAATTTTAGTCTATAAAATTCACTTTTCTCTTTCAAACAAGAGTACATATCTTGTTTAAGAATATTATCTAATTTTCTAGATAATAAAAACAAATATTTTATTTAGTTTAAAAAGTAAATATTTAATAAACATTATAATTTTTCTTTAAATAGCTGGAAATTCAAATACATTTTTTAATATTTCTAATTATATTTGATTTGATAATTATAATATTTTTAATTATATTGTAGTGTCGTTGAAAATTAAAACTTTTTTACTACAATTATACACACACAGAAGCATTTTATAAATGATATAACATTATTTCTAATTTTTTCTATTTTCAATTGCATGTGACTAAAGAGAATTTTAATTTTTAAAATATATTATAAGTTCCACGGACCTCGTGGATTATTTTATGACTATTGATACCCTGATATTTTAATATATTTGGAATCTCTTATACATTAAAATAATATCATTGAAACAGAAATTAATTATGAATAAAAATGTTAAATTATTTGTTAACAAGTTAATTTGCTAAGTATTTTATAATTTAATTTTTATTCCATTAATTTAAATAAAGCTATAGATTAATAGATCTATTAATTTTCGTTTCACATTTGTTTTTATTATAAATTTTTATATCATTACTTGCTATATCGAAAAACTGGGTTAATATTGTTTATCAGGCTGATAACCTTTACATTAATCTATCAGCAAGAGTATAATTTTTTTATTTTATTAATTCTCTTCGTATATAAAAAAATATATGATTCTACATGAAATAGATAGTTCTTAAAAAAAATAAGTATTTGGGTTAAATAATACTGATTATTTATTAATCTAATTTTTTAATTATAAACTATTAATATACGAATTTAAATATATCTCGACGTGTGCTTGATCAAATTTTAAATAGTTAACATTATTTTCTCCCTTCCTAAATAAAATTAATGCTTCAACTAATGAATGTAGTAAAAATTTCTGTGCGAATAAAGAAATACTACCTTTTATCATATTTATAGAAAATAGCATTTTTAATGTACTATTTTTATGTATGTCTAAAATAAAATAGATGTACATTTTTAAATCAAACCAAATAATTGTAATATAAAAATTTTTAATTTTAAGCTTTCAAATATATTACCAAAATGTTCATTTTTTTATTCTTTTCAAAAGTACACTGTACATATAAATTTTTCCTTTAATAAAACAGAGTGAAGATATCGCAAAATCTGTCTATTCAGGTAATTGGATCGAAAGTTATTCATATTCTAATATTCAATTATTTTTTATGCGATGCCAAAAACCATGTACCATTACAGCAGGAAAATTCTATGATATGGCTTTGGTATCATTTTTGAAGGTAAATTTTTTACTTCTAAGGAATTATTTAATTTGTTATAAATATTAAAAACATTGTATCCATTTTTTTTTTTTTATAAAAGGTAAAAACTTTTTTAATTTGTTAGTTCAAAAGTAATTAAAATTTTTTTAAATACTATAAATAATTAATGATTCATATTATTATTTTTGGTATTTATAATTTATATCCATCAATTAGATATATCATTTATAAGTATATTAATTAGTATATTTTCATGTTTTTAGGTTTTAAGTTCATCTTATTCGTATTTTACAGTTCTTATAGCTAAGAAAGAACAATAAAAAAAATTTATCGTTTTAAATTTATAATTATGGTTTATTGTATATTAGTTATAATAAAAATAAGAACTTTAAATTCAATTTTTCAATAATTTTTATTATTCCTAGAATTGATGAGAAAAAATTTAAATTGAATTCATAATATATTGCGCGTTGATACATTTATAAATAAAATTTGTATTTCCATAATAATTCTATATATATTTACATTACTTTTTTAATCATTAGATTACATTATTAAAACCGATTTAAATTACAATAATTATGTTTTTATAAATATTGACACTATCCGATTAAAATTGTTAAACTGAATGATCCTTAAATTTTGAATTTAGTTTTAAATGACTTCGTCTTTTATATATCAGTTTAAATTTTTTTAATTTGAGTCAATAGTAATTGTAGTAATTTTAAATATTATTGAAAACAAAAAATAATCGCATAAAAATTATAAAGTACTTTTATAGTTAAATTATAAAATTATAAATAATAATAATAATAATAGCAACAATAATAAATAAATTAATATCAAGGAATAATTACATTAGATACATTTAATTCAGATAAATAGCTAGTAAATAAAATAAAAATAATCTACAGATTTGATTATCTAAAAATTATACCAATAAAATAATATATTTTTTCGTTATTCCAATGCATTAAATTACAAGAAATTTTAATTTTTCGAAAAAACAACATAATTTTCATAATTCTTAAAATACTTGATTCACACAATTTTTGTTTTATATTTTTAATAAACAAATATTTAATATTAATGCAACATTGCATTTCCCATAATGTTTTTAAAAGGTGATTAAAAAAGTGATAAAAATATATTTTATATTTTTTCATACACCAAAAAGTAAGGGTTACAGATACAGTAAAATAGTCAAAACCATTTTTCACAAGAAATTCGAATGCTTAAAATAGTTTAAATAATGGCTAATTTTTAATAATTTATATGAACAATATTCATGATTTATGTTAAAAAAAAGAAATAAGTTGCAAACAAAAATAATGTAATTTAACGCTTAGTATTTATTATGTATATAATACAAGAAGATTCGTAAAAACTTTATTGTAGATTATAGTTAAGTTATTTACCGTAAAATGTAATTAATAATATTTTATTTATAAAGAAATAAGGAAGAACATTCTTACAAAAATGTAAATCAATTTTAAAGTTATTTGTATAATCATAGATAATGAAAAGTGTCATTAATTGTAACGAGTGTGATTAGAGCATGTTATTTCTGTCTATAATAGTTGAGAATTACAAAGTTTAAATTTAAACCGTACCAGAAATGATGTGTTTCAAATATTCTAAGGAAGGTACTTCCAAATGTAGGTAGACAAATGTGAAACGAGTTTCGCAACTTTTATAAGAGAAACCTAGGAAATGATCGATCCTCCCCTACTTTACCGATGACATATGCAAGAACAACACGTAATAATTATGATGATTTTAATTATATAGCCCATAAAATTCACTTCCATATGTAATTTATGTTTAAATATGTAAAAGCCACTTCACAAAGAATATGTAAATACTAAATTTTACTGTGACATCTTTTCTATCTATTATATTTTAATAAATAAATAAATAAATTATGAAACTAAAAAAATAAAACTTTCTTTGATTTATGTAAAGCTAAAATATCTTAATGCTTTCCTTCAGAAATTTAAAAAATATACTTTAAAAAGTAATTTTCTTTATAATTTGATATTATGTAGACTAATAAAATTTATTTTAAAAGTTTCTCGATGAAATATTAACTAATAAATCTGCAATAATACGGAACATCGCAAAACATTTTATACAAATCTTTTTTTTCTTTATTTATTTAAAGCATCTAAACATAATATCTATTTTAAATTATTACCAAAAATGATGTAAATATACGTCTCATATTAAATTCATATTTATATATGTAGTTTTAATACTTTGCATGATTTTGTTTTAGCTGAATTTAAGTTTTATTATTATTAGATTTATAAACTTATATCAAAATGATTAATTGAAACAATAGTATGAATTTTATACAAAATGTCATTTATAATATAAAATTTTTTTTTAATTTAATGTTACGTTGAAAAAGGAATTAATTATATTAACTGAATAAAACCCAAAAGGTTATTTAAAAAATTAAGCTTTAAAGGACGCATTTAAGTGTAACGTTATATTATTTTACAAACATTGTCTTCTTGATGAATTCTATATTTCATTTATATTTTATATAAATTAGTGTATGTTTACAGCACAACGCGTGATCAGAAGAAGGCAATCCAAAAAGTAAACTGTACTTCTTGTTTTTATTATAAGCTATTATATTTATCAGTTTTATTACTGTACAAAAGTTATTTTTATGTGTAAAGTCAAGAAAAATAATAAAATCCGCGAGAACTTTAGTACAAGCTATAGAAATTTTCTTAAGAAAAAATATTTGCCAAGCTAATATTTAAAAACAAACGTGATGTTGTGAAAATGAAGTGGAAAACTTGTATTGTAGTGATTAAGTGCTTTGTAAATATGAGGCGAAAAAACGAGAGTTTTTCTCGCGTATCACATTAAAAACGTATGATTATATGCTCCAAAATAAATGGAGCATTAGTGTATCACTTCTTCCTCTTCTTTTCCTATTTTCTATACACGCAATGACAAAGCCTCTGTTTGCGCCGCGCACTATTCTGCTCTTTTCCGCTTCCCACACCATTGCGCTGCTCTGTCTCTCCTTTTCACGCACATACCTACACACGCTTACAACCAAGTACGCATATTCTTACAGCACACAAAGCAGTGCGAACGGAGTACGTCGCGCCGCTCTTGGCCAGCGAAATTCAGTTTCAGATCAGACTATCAGAGAGCAGCAGTCGTTCGTTGCTTGTCAAAGTGAGAGGCTTATAGGCGAGACGGACTTTTCCTTCGGGGATACATAACATTCGTGTACGCTTGGTACACGTAAAAACATGGCAGTCTTGCGAATCGAAAGAAAAAGTACTTGCATATTCGCGCTGCCGTTGCTGTTATTTAGCTGCGTCTTCGCTCAAATACAGATCGACGGTGCGTCCAGTTCTTCGAGTAATGTCCCGTTACATGACATCTCAAGTCTACTCATTCAGAGCGCCCTGAACTTCCTCAATGAGAACTCACCTACGCGACACTCGTACAAGGACGGCGACCTCATCAACGCGCAGAAATTGGTAAAGGAAAACTTGCAGTGAAAGAGACAGAGAGAATGATTAAGAGTGAGAGAGAGAAAGAGAGAGAGAGGAATTAACATTTTTTTCATATGCATAGTGTAACTAGTGATAGTTGCTACTGTTCACTGTTTCGAGCTCGCGAGTCTAGTTTCCTTACAATTATGTAGATTACCACGTTCGTGAAGTGTGACTGCGGAAATTACGCAGGATTACTTGATTTGTCGATGAAGTAAGATCCTCAATCCACTGAATATAAATATGCTCTTTATTTACCCTTTGCGTCACTATTTTCACTTGCATTTATAAATAAGTAATTTACATTTATTTTATTTACAATGACGTATGTACACATACGTATACTTTAATTATTGAAGTTTTTTCGTACTAAAATTGTTTGTAATAATTATTTACAATTTGTAAATGTTTTTTAAATACTTTCCATTTTTAGCCTCTGTGTTTATATAAATTTCACGTTTTTAGTTTCTATTTTGTTTCTAAATAATTTCAAAAATATTACGTACTTGTTTAATTAGTTTATATTATATATATATATATATATTTTTTTTTTAATACTTTGCTAGAAGTACATTTTTCCTATTTTTTTTAAATAATAGCCTTGGTTGATGCTGGAAAAATAAATGCAATCTATCAAGGTGATTCAGACCTTGTCAACAAAAGTCAAAATCTCATATTAATGTCCTTGTACTTAAAAATAGAATAAAATTTTCTGAATTTTTTTAAAAATCAATAATTATTTATGTATTTTATAAATTATTTATGAACACAAAAATATTAACATTAAATCATTAATAATTAGTTCTATTCATTATGTTTATATTAATTTCCATCTGTTTGAAATATATTATTAAGATTTATAAAATTTAAGACAACATTATATTATAACAAGATTTTCTATTATAAGTAATGTATAATGTTTTTCCAATTAATATTTAAAATTGTACTTTTTCTTTTTTTCTTTGTTAATAATGTACATCTATATTTATTTTTAAAAAATGTAAATGGAATAGGAATAAAATTTATAATTTAATAGAAAAACAAGATTTTTATATAAAAATTAAACTAAACGAATTTATGTCATAGTGATTTTTAAACTATTTTAACTTTTTTTACCATATCTGATAGATAGTCTCTTATTTTAGATAAATTTTTGTTTTTCAGATAAAACCTCCTTACATTATTTACAGGCTAACGTTGAATTTACAACCAATATGTAAAGTTAACCAAGCAGTTTGCCCTCGTGAAGCCTGTACTTTAGATGTAAGACAACATGATCAAGGTATCATTGACGTTCTTCAAAACTCAGTACAATGCATGTATTTACAACCTCAGTCTAAACAAGATAATATTCAAGAACAAGAGATAATTGAAAATGTTGAAAAACAAATAATTAATCAGAGCATCAGTTTAGATCATGAAGTACAAACTTCCGCCGATCATAACGATCGTCCATTTATTGCTGTAAGAGCCACTCAATCAGATTATTGTCCAGGATGTCCCTATGAATTAAATCCATCATTATCTGGGCTATCTGCATTTAAAGATCAAGTTTTACAATCTATGGATGAGGCTGGTGTCAGCGATTTTAAGCACAAATTGATTAGTATTGTTAGAGTCACTCGTGTAGTTCCTCCAGGTCTTAGTGTTGTACAATATCAACTTTTAATGGAGATCGGAGAATCAAATTGTTTAAGAACTTCTCTCATCGAAGTATCAGAATGTTCTTTACAATCTAATTTACCAATTAAATTATGTCTTGTGACCTTTGAAGAACATCCATGGCAAACTAACAGTCGTAAAATAACAAAAAACAATTGTACTGATATGTTAAATACCGATAATGAAGTGAGTGCAAGCGTCGATCCAAATTCACTATTGCTTAAATCAGCATCTTTACTCAAAGAAGATGATATTTCAACGAAAACTGAATTTTATGATCAGATAGCTCAAGAAGCACAAGAAATTGTCCGTGTACCTTCCATGGACATGTCACCTAAGGATTTCATGGAGGCAACTGTTGAAACTGAACCTGTAAAGGAAGTACCTTATACAAAAATTGTTTTACACAAAACAAAACTTTATGAGAATGAGGAAACCCCCAAATTTTCTGATAAAATGAAAGAATTTGATGAATTTCTGGAAGATTTAAACATTCAAATTAAACCTGAGACAACGAGTTCTAAAAATTTTGGTGTTCCTGTAACAAAGAAGTTCGTTCAAACCGTAAGAGTTGAATCGAAGAACGGTGAGGAGCAAATAACCAATGATGAAAATAGACGTTTTTCAGAACAAGCAGAAGCTGTAAATGAAGATGTAAAGCAACTTGAAAGTCCAGTTTTAAATCCTACCGTACAATCAATAAGATCAAAAAGATCATCAACAAAAGCCTTAGAAAATAATAAGCCATTATTAAGAAAATTAGCTATAAAAGCTGTTGAAATGCTAGATGATCTCAGTAATGATGATAAAAGGAAAAGGGTTGTTGATATAATAGATTCCAAAAGAGAAAGACAAAACCATGGCATTATGTATTATATGACTGTAGAAGTTGCTGCTACAGATTGTAGCAAGAAAGATAATTCAACCGAGTGTTTAGACGAAGTAATATTAGGTCCTACACGAATTTGTAAATTTGATATTGCAACTAACGAGAAGAAACCTTTACAGTCGCCAAAATTATTACATTTTAATTGTAAGAATAAGCAAAAATCTGAAATGAGATTTAAGAGGCAAGCAAGAGGAGAGATATTGGGAGGTCCAAGACCTCATGAGAAAGATGATCCAGAAGTAAAGAAATATGTACAACTTGGATTGCAAAAGTATTCTGAGAGTTTTACTGGAACTAATGAACCCATGATTACTAACGTTAAAGATGTAACTGTTCAAGTTGTATCTGGCTTATTATATAAAATTAAAGTCGATGTTGGTGTTAGTACATGTCCTAAGGGAATTAAGCAAAATTGTCAATTAAAAGCTGATGAAAAAATTACCGAGTGTATTATTGAAGCATGGTCACAACCTTGGATAGACAATGGAAATCCTAGAATAACTGTAAAATGCAATGAAACTAGAAAAAAGCGTTCACTTAGAGGAAAGAATTATAGTGAAAGAATGTTACAGAAATCAAGAGAATTCAAAGAAGAAAAGTTATTTAACGAATTTATTAACAAATTTAATAAAATTTACGCTACTCATGAGGAAAAAGAAGCACGTTTTACGGTCTTTAAACAGAATTTAGATATGATTGAAGAATTGCAAAGAAATGAACAAGGAACTGGACGTTATGGTGTCACGGAATTTACAGATCTCACTAAAGCAGAATTCAAAGCTAAACATTTAGGTTTGAAACAATCGTTAAGATCAGATAACGACATACCGATGCCAAAAGCTGATATTCCAAACATCGAATTGCCTAAAGAGTTTGATTGGCGACACTTTAATGTGGTTACGCCAGTCAAAAATCAAGGTCAGTGTGGATCCTGTTGGGCTTTCTCCGTTACTGGTAATGTTGAAGGTCAATATGCTATCAAATATGGCAAATTACTGTCATTTTCGGAGCAAGAGTTGATAGACTGTGATAAACACGATGATGGTTGTAATGGAGGATTACCAGACACTGCTTATAGAGCCATTGAAGAATTAGGGGGGCTGGAAGGAGAAAATGATTATCCTTACGAAGCAGAAAGCGAAAGTTGTCATTTTAATAAAAATAAAATTGAAGTAAGTGTTGTATCTGGATTGAATATTACCAGCAACGAAACACAAATGGCTCAATGGCTTGTACAGAATGGTCCAATGTCGATTGGAATCAATGCAAATGCTATGCAATTTTACATGGGAGGAGTTTCACATCCATTCAAATTTCTTTGCAGTCCAGATGATCTGGATCACGGTGTTCTAATTGTTGGCTATGGAATAAAATGTACGTAAATTTTCATATCTTTTGTGCGTTTATGTTACTTATGTTTTTAAAATTTTTAATTTTAATTTTTATAAGCAATAGCTTGGACGTAAAAATTTTGAACTTACTTCTTAAAAAGCTACGTCAGACATAAAAAATGTTGATAATATTTTATTATATTATTTACAGCTTACCCAATATTCAAGAAACTGATGCCGTACTGGTTGATCAAGAACAGTTGGGGTTCACGATGGGGTGAACAAGGCTATTACAGAATTTACCGAGGAGATGGTGCTTGTGGAGTTAACAAAATGGTTACAAGTGCAGTCGTTGCTTAAAGTTTCAACTAAATTCATTAATTCTTCATGAAACATTTTGATTAAATTTATTAGCAATGTTTATATTTATAAAATTGATGGTTTAAAAGTAACCTCATAAAAATAAGCTGTAGTATCATAAGCTAAGCGGGGAGAACAGCATTCAATAATATTGAATTCTATCGTCCAAAAACAAAACTGATTTACATATCAGTTAAGCTAAGCAATTTTTCTCATAAAAAGCAAATAAGTTATAGATATTTAATAACTTAAATACGTGAAAACCAAAAACATTATTTGTAACATGACAAATGAAATTATAACATATGCTCGCTTATACTTTTCTTACGTATTTTTTTTAAACATTAGAAATGTAAAACGTAGTCAATCGTAAGTTTTATTATTTTTATAAAACTGTAAAATATGTTAACTGTTGTATTCTGCAAATTATAATTATACTTTTTTATACAGATAAAATGGAAATGTGCCAAACTAAAGCTTGAATGCATTTATAATTTATTAGAGTTCAAAATTTTTATGTTTATCTTAAGAAAATCAATTAGCAATAATATGTACTGACGAACTTTACAATAATTGTAACTAAGTTGTGATATTTTTTAAGCAAAAACGAAATAAATAATAATTAAACAATTTTTTAGGTTTCAGATAAAAAAAGTTTATTTAATGATCATATATTTCATAATACAGCTATACGAAAACTATACAAGAACTTTATATGAATCGTAAAGTAACATGGATCGAATTGTGTTTTATTAATTTCCGAAGTACGCGTTTGGTGATTAATAATTTTCGAAGTACGCGTTTATTGGTTAATAATTTTCTTAAAATTTATTCACATTTCTTTAAATTATATATTTCTCAATATTATTTCACCGATTAAATGGATCTTCAAAAAATAAACGTACAATGACTCCAATGAAAAAATTAAAATAATGCGATGCGATACACTTCATTATCATTTAAATGTAACAAGGTATCACGCTCTGTGTCACATGTGTAATAATTTCAGTTTCGCGGAGGCGAAAATATTTTTTATCGTCATTAAAGTGGTTATCGTTTTCTCGAGCTCGACGTCGCAATAATCAATAGGTGTAATGATTCGAACAGCATAAAATGTGTACTGCTCTAATGAGTAACAAAAAGAGTGAAAGTAATAAACGAAACGAAATTCGTTACTCAATTCGCAATAAAAAAGAAAAATGAAAAAAAAAACAAAATGAGAACAAATACGGTTGTAATAATACCGATCAGTCGGAATAAAGAAATGTACATAATTTATTTAGTAAACATTGTATGGAAAATCGCAAATATACATTGAGATGGCATCGACATCGAGGTCGAGATTCGATCTGAGATCGAGAGAACCGCCTAATAATTTTTTCCGAGAACGTATAAGCATATACGTGACCAAAATCTCCATCCTGTTTAATTAGAAAAAGCTCTACACAACGAGAGCCAGCGAGAATGTACAGTATACAATAACGAAATGTTACTCTCAGACCTACGCGATCAGCATACCCGGGTCCTCTTAATAATAGTTGTATGATCCCCACTGATTGTATGGAGCGTATGCTTGGGGACCACTTTGACCATACTGCCAGTTTTGGTAATTGGCATAATTGGGATCCGAAGGTGTCGGATACTGCTGGTAGCTTTGTTGATAGCCACTTTGACTGCCGTATTGACTACTCTGAAATTGCTGCTGAGACTGGTAAGGAGTCGTACTACTACTGTATTGGTAGGATTGTGAACCAACTTGGGCTTGAGGTGTGCTCGACGGGTCTACTTTGGTTTTCTTTGGTGGTGTTGCGTCACTAAGTAAAATATAAAAATTTTTATTTTAAATATTTTAAACAATTATCCAATTATAAATCCCTAGGTATTATTTTCAGACAGAATAATTAATTGTTCCTAAATTTAAATAGTTTTAGTTCTTAATTAGAAAATATAAGTAAGCCCTCCTGGTGATATTCCGCAAACATCACATTCAATAATTTTTATATAATGAAATATTTGTTTAATTAATCTATTGAAAAAAATCAACGCATTTAAAATTAACAAAGCTTATAAGCTTATACTGAAATGCAATAAATCAAACTATGCTATTGATTAAAACTATTTGAAAAGTTGTTTTTTAATCTTTTGCAACTTTTACGATTATATTTTCAAGTTTTATTATTACTATACATATGCAGATTATTATAAACTATTAATAATTATTCCTAGAAAATTAAAACAAAATTCATTATTTGTCATTTATTTCTTTCATTATTTTTGTATTATATTAAATGTATTATTTTAAAATTTTTAAGATAGATATTAAATAAATGACTTAAAAATATTCGATTGTGGCTATTAAAGTAAAGGTTATTATTAATTTTACTTTAAGAAATTTGTACATAAAATAATAATAGCCGCCTATTTACGTATTAAAACAATAATATTTAAATTAATAAACTTCAAACATATAGTTAAAAAATTCCGCATCAGTGAAAAAACAGAAATTTAAATTTATTTCGATTTAATTTAATTTTATACATAAAACATAATGTCTGCAATAATTACAAATATATTTTTAAAACTTACGCTTTACTATCTTCGCCTTTCGTCTTCTTTCTTTCCTTAGCTTGTTTTATACATTTTTGGAACTGTTCATGCGCTTTCAAGACTTGCCGAATATCGGAGCTGAAATCTTCAAGGAACTCTACTTTACGCTGAGCAAATAAAACACGTTGCTCTGCATCAGCGTGTTCTCGATCTATAAATAAGTCCATGTAACTAATAACCTCTTCGGTATCGATAGGATTCCTTTGAAGTCCAAGATCTATTAATTGCAGATACAATCTTGGATTGTCTTTATCTTTTTCTGTTGCCTTAATAGAGAATAAACAAGATATTAACAAATTATGTTAAAAATAATACGCGAAGGTAATTAAAAAAACATTTATATAAGCCATAAAGGTGTTTTTAAATTTAATTATTAATTAATGCAAAAATTAAGAAGAAAGCGAATACTTATGTACGATTTTTCAAAAAGGAATGATTATAAAAATTGATAAAAAGTATTTACCTTTAATAAGACTTTGACGGCTTTGTCTGTGTCATTTTTAATTTTACATAAAAATCTGGCATATTTTACAACTATGTTATTTGCAATAGTCCTATTTTTGCTGTTGCTAATGTAAGATTCGTAGAGAGAGCAAGCTTTGTCTAAATCGTTTCTCCTACGTTCCAGATTTATTCTACGATACGCTATTTGTAACATGTTTGGGATGATACTATCAATATTTTCAAGAATACTGGCGGCTTTATCAAAATTACCCATACTCTCTTCGAATGTGGCCCACTGTAAGTGTAAATTTGGTTTTTTAGGATGATGAACCGTGCATGCCCGAGTATACACATCACGTATTCTATCTAGATTATCTCCTTTTAATGACTCCAAGTATCTTACGAACTGTTGGTATAAATGAAAACATTATTCGTTTTATTATAAATATATACGATGTAAATTTTGTACATACCCTCATCCAAAACTCGTCGTATAACGCACACGCAATTAAACATCTTTCGAACAAAATAATTATTCGATTTTGGTCTTTTTGTTCGATTTCATAATCCAAATATTCTTTCCAGTTTTTCAATTGACACCTTTCTAAGGGCTTTACGTGGAAGTAAGGCCTTTTAATCTATAAGAAAATATAAGCTATCAATGTGAAAGACTCTAAATCTAAAATTATTCACAAGTACATTGAAAATTTAATAGTAAAATTATTTTCATATTTTTCTCTCAAATTAAAATTCAGGAAAAGCGGGTTATTTTTTTTTTAAATATATTATTCACATAATTGACTATTCGTCATAGAAATTTAAAGAATTATTTTTACCTTTAAAAATAGCTTTGCACATTTAAAAAATTTTCAAAGCAAATTTATTAATTTCTCAACAAATTCGAAATATTTTAATTTTAATTTAAAATATGTACGCGTAAAAAAACTAATGATAAATGTGTAATATAATAATTCATATTTTTTACGAGATGATGAAAGTACTTACTCCTTCCTCAAAGGTCCACCTTGCGGCTACAGCATTGACATTGCTTTTGTGCATTTTCCTTCTGCTACTAATTATTTTTTCACGTATTGCGCGAGTTTCTTCATCAGTAGGTGAACTATCACTCTGGGGTAAATCTTCACCGGGTGGCGCATCATCAGCACCTGCTGTTGAATCTTCTGATTTTAGAATAGCTTTGACTTCAGCACGTAGTGATAAAAAATCATCAACACTCAAAATACGATTTGGACTGTTGGATGTCACGAACTCCTGAAATGTCTCAAAGTGTGACATGTACCCAAGAGTGGGAGTGTTCAACAATCTATCGTAAATACCCATAACTTTGTTAAATCTTTTGTTGTCAGTTTCCCATTTTATGTAGCTCTCCCATAACCTGTCAGACCTGAAATTAATTTATTAATAATTATCATTATTAAATAACAAATAAATTTTATTTTGTATTTATAAATTCCATATATTCTAATTGCCAAAATATTTTAGTCTCTTTATTTTATTCTACAATATTTTTAATTATATTACATGATGATATAATCAATTACAATAACCAAGGGATAATTTTTATGTTAAATTTATTATAATCTTATAGGTAATCAAAATTTATTAGAAAAAAATTATTAACGAAAAATGATATATTTTTTTATAAATTGATTTTCTGTAGAAAACGATAAAGATAAAAATTAAATTTACAGAAAATCAATTTTTAATTCAATTATAGATACTATGCAATTTCATAGATATCTATTTAAATTTACCATCAAAACTTAATTAAAATCGAAAATATTTTATGCAAATTATATTCTACAAGATATATTTTTACTCTAATTTTTTTATGCCTACTAAATTCCATAAAATCTTGTAATTAATGTTAAAATCGAATAATATAACTTTAATAATAAGCGTGTTTTTTATAGTTAATGAATTAAAAAATGCTTGCTTCATAAATATTAATAATTTGTACACGTCTTTACCTGAATTCAAGACCACAAGCCTGAATTGCTCTTTCATATTCCTCTCTCATATTGTCTTCTTCCTTTTCGAAAACTACCTTACAGTGATTGATATAATGTAACCATAAGTCGACACTGAGAGAAATGGCATTCAAACCTTCATCGAAGACCTGTGTGAGAATCATTAGAAACGATTATCGTTTAGAAAAGAAGGTAGAAACCGATCTCTGCTAGGATTAGCAG
The DNA here is from genome assembly GCA_018907185.1 of Platyscapa corneri. Lineage (NCBI taxonomy): Eukaryota > Metazoa > Arthropoda > Insecta > Hymenoptera > Agaonidae > Platyscapa > Platyscapa corneri. Next base: position 378,242 of record JACCHW010000003.1, read on the forward strand.
CGGGTGGATCGGTACAATGTAATAATATATCATATTATCTTAAATAAACCTATATCATATAGCACTGCTTAAGCGTAAACGGTGTTTTATATATTTTTATTTTATTACTTTGTTTTGTTTGTTCATATAACGTGTCATACTCACGTAGTTAACGCGTACTGTAAATAAATAGACGTAATTAACACAGACAGATTGCAGAGCATTGTGCATTCACCTTTAAAGTCGGGGAAGAGTTCCGCGATCGAAGTGCCTCCGCGTGTTCTCTTCTATTGCCACTCTCTCAATAGCTCTTGTTTCCCTCTCTTTCTGTGTTTGACTCTGTAGCCCACACGTGCCTGTCCCAAGTCATTGTCTCGAAACTACTTTATTTGCGAGACATTGTAAAGCCCTCCCATCATACATTTACAAGGGTCTTAACGATACGGTATTTTTTTCTTATAAAAATATTTTACAATACTTTTGTCTCTCATATAACGGTTAGTAAGTACAAACGCTTATACATAAGGCATAATAACAAGAACACACACAATAATAATAGTAATAATAATCATAATAATAATAGTAATAATAATCATAATAATAATAGTCATAATAATAGTAATAATAATAATAATAATAATATTTGCACGGTGATGACGAGCGACATTGGCATAATATAAAGAGACAAGCTTGAGACCGACTTACGTATAACGTGTACTATATCATTGTAATAGTAGTAACGATTAAGTAATAGCATTTTTGTAATAATAAACTATATAACGTAAATAACTTTCTAGTTGATAAGTTGCACGAGTGGCTAATCGGTAAACGAGGAGAGTCGTATAGGTGCCGCAAGACGTGCTAGGCTGTTGGAAGGGAAAACCATAATTTACGTGCGTGCACGACATAGTCCACGCGCCTTCCTACCTCGAACTAGTTTTTTATATTAGATATTATATGTTTAATTATATATGCACATATATATATCATTTAATATTAACGATAAAAAAAATTTAAGTGTCATCTAATGTACTTCTCAATGGAGTACGAACTAAAGGACTCACCGTTTGTACTCGGTCGGGATCACCCTTTTTCTTCTCGTAATCGGCATACTTGCGCCAGTAACCGTAGCAATACGGATACCGCTGCAGAAATTTGTTATAAGCTTCGCGAGCTGCTTCTGCGTCATTCTGCAACGTAGATTTTTGATATTAAACATTATTGCTAATGGATACAGATAAAAATAAAAATATTCTGCTTTTAACAGGATATATTAAGTATTTTATATAAAATTTATAAAATTAAAACAATTTTAGAGGGAAGTTAAAATAAATTTTAGAAAAGTAATGTATAAAAAATTACTTATTTGAATAAAGTATATATAATTACTTATTTATATAAAATATGGATTAAATAATTTCTTTTACACTAAAGATAAATTTTTCATTATTTTTCATTAAAATACTAGAAATATGTGTTAAACACTAAAGAATAAATAGCAGAATAAATTAATATTTTAATTTATTGATTTATAACATAAAACATTGAATACATTTAGACTTAGAAACTTTTATTATCTTTTTTTACTTTTGTAAATATGTAAATATATCAATCTTTTAAAATTTTTTAAAAGTAAATTATTGTACAAAAGATAAAAAATTTTGACTAACCTCTTGATCTACATACTGTAAGAGGTATGTCCATCCTGTAAAATCTGTAGGGTCATCGTTTACTGCTTTCCAATATTTTTCTAATTCAGGTAAAGTTTTTTTTTTAGGTGAAGCTGGTTTTACTTCTGATTTTTCATTTAAATTAATTTCTGTTGATATTGCAATTTTTTTAGCTGGAGTTTCATCGTTATTTTCTGAAGTTGGTGAACTAGGATCATATTCACCTTCAACAGTTCTTTTACGTTTACCTAAATAAAACAAAAGAATCGATTTAAAACTAAGTTTTATAATCATTCAATCTAAATTATATCACATACTTTGTACAGTAGATTTAACTTTTTTTTCAACACTTTTATTAGTTTTATTTCCTTTCTTTTTTTTCTCGCTTTCAAGAGGTAATTCATCTTCAGAAACTGATTCAGTTTCCCCAAGATCAGCTGGTTGAGCTGCAGGTAATTCCTCATCAGAGACTGCTTCAGTCTCTGGTTCCTACAAAAATAACCACAGTAAACACTAATAAATCAAATTAATTTTAAATACTCAGAAGTTTAGGTAAATAGAGACAACAGGAAAGATTGCGATGTATTTGCAATATAGAATTGAGTACAAATTTTTTTTAAATATGAAAATTTAGCAATTATTAATTTATACGGTGTTTAAAATTAATTATAAATATATTATGTGTAGAAGTATAAATTTTTCTGCGTGTTTTCATTTTTACATAATTTATAAAATTTATTAAAAATCTTAGTTTTTGAAGTCTATTAAAAATTAAAAATTAAATTTTTAAATATTCCATATGAATAATTTAAGTTACATAGTAGTTAGTAACTGTGAAAAACCTAGTTAGAATCTAAACTTATATACGCAAATACTTTGTATAAACTATTGAACTGATTAATTAATTTTTTTAATATATTATTTAAAATAATAATTGAAATTAAAAAACAATTAATAATTAACAAATTTAAAAAATTAAGTAAAGAATAATAAAAGTAAGAAGATATGAAAAATGTCAGTAAAACAAAAAGGAATTATGAAAACTGATTTTCATTTTTACCTGAAATACTGTCTCATTAGGCAAAAATTCACCTTCTGATATTTCTTCTACATCTTCATATTCGTGATTAAAATGCTAAAGAATGGTATGAGGAATAAATGATATCGGATTAGGAGATAGTATGGTAATAGGGACTTCTGAGTTAATATGATTGTTGCAGAAAATAAATATTTCAATATGAATACCTTTGTAGTTGCTTCAGTTGGTAGTTCATCTTCGGATACAGCTTCTGTATCTGGTTCGATCTTTTTTGGTACTACTTCACTGTCATGATCACTAATTTCTATAACTTCTTGAGTTTCTAAATTATCCAATTGATTACAATTTTCTTCTTGGTTTGACTGTTCCGTAAAATTATCTACACCATTTTCAATATTTTCTGAAATAAATTCAACATCTTCATTTTGAAATTTTTCATTATCAATTATTACTTCACTTTCTTCTATTGCATATTCATTGTGTAATATATCAGTCTCTTCATGCATTGTATCGCAATCTTCACTTCTTATGACATATTGTGATCCATCCAAATCTTCAATATTTCTATTTTGTACCTCATCTAAGACATAATGTTGCTCTGTATCATCTTCTATAAGAATGCACTGGTCTTCAATGTTAACTTCCTGTAAATGAGAGGTAAATGACTGAATTTGAAATTTAATTAAAATAAAACATCTGAAGAAATTAATCTAAACTTAAAAATATTTTGTTTTACTTTGAATAGATTTTTTATTTTTTTTGTATTTAAATATAAAGAATCAATAAGTAACATTATATGAAATAAATTACATAAACATACCATCATTTGCGATGAATTTTTGACTCTTAATTGATTAAAGTTATTTCTACTAGATGCTATATCATCTCTACAAATTGGAATTGAAGTTATAGTTTCTTGTATTGTATTTCCTTCTTCTTGACTTATTTCATCAGGATCAAATTCAGGTATATTTTCTGCTTCAAGTTCATTTCCTTGTATAAGTACATGTTCTTCATGAATTATTTCATGTTGATTCTTATTTAATCGTTCAATATTATCATGATATTCTTGATGTTGATTATTTTTATCTTCTTGATGCTCAATTATTTGCTCTTCAATTTGATGGCGATTTTCATCTAACTGTAAATGAATAGTTGAATTATCATGTTCTTCCTCAACAATTTCTTGTTGTACTCCATTTTCAGGTAAAACATTTTCTTCTTCTTCAAATGGTATACTTTCCTGCACAAATAAAAAACAAAATTTTTCTTTTTATATCAAACTGAAATGCTTATTAAAATAAAAATAAAAAAAAATATTGGTATAATGGTACCAACTTGGAAAGCACGATTCAGGTTTTTTTGATATTTTAAAAATGTTCTTAAAATATAAATTAGACAAACTATTTCTGCTCAAGAAGTATTATTGAGTGTATGTTTACCTGAACTCCTAGGTAACGAACCAAACCAATAATTCCTATCAAATCAAGACTAATTTGAACACATCTGTTAAGCCTTTCATTTTTTTGATAAAATTAAAATTATTGTTAACATCTCACCTCTTCTACTTCTTGAATAGTTCTCGTGGCACGAGTAACTCTGGTTGTAGATTTTTTTACCGGCGACTTTTTGTTCATCGACAGGCTAGATTTAGATTTTACCGTTCGTCCGGATCTCGTGCGCCTTACTGAAATGTAATAACGAATAAAATTCATATCATATTATATAAATAAGACTAGATGTTCATGCTAAAAGTTGAAAAATTTGATAATTATTTAGTTTTATCCCTTTTTGTATAAATATGCATAAATCTAGGGTTGTAAATGATCGCGTGCTCGTTTGTATATGTTACGTGAGACGCCATTTGCTCAATGGCGGTCGCGTTATGTTATAGGCGTTCACGCCGCACAACGTGCCACAGCGATCACGGATGATCGGGCATTTTCTATGTCGAGGTTGCGAATTGTCTACATGGACCGGCAATTACTTTAATTAGAGAGCAACAATATTGCTCGCTTTCAAATGACATACCTGGCTCATTTTCGACCATCTCGCTGTTCTCGTCACCGCTCAAGGACGACATCTTTTCGTATCGCTGGCAACGTCTAAAATGCGCGCTGTTCGCACTGCCTCACTTCAGACACTGCCGTAGCGCTCGTGACCGGCGGTCCGCTGGTGGTTTCAGTTTCTGTTTTGTCGCGCTGTTGTCGCGCGAAAAATCCGTAAGACTGTAACACACGTTACGGCTTACGCGATGTTTCTTATATGGCTTTAGCGTTCTCTGGTGTTTTCTTATTCACGAATGTAACTAAATTTTTAACTGTGCACAGCGCAAGTCCAACGCAGATTAGAAGGGTATCCCTATTCCCTTATTGCAGTCACTGTCGCTTTTTCTCCTTTAACATATTGATACAAGTGTTGTATGTGTTTTACCGCATCTGCCTATATATTATGTATATATTTAATCTCATACTAATTATTGAACACTCTGAAAGTGAAATTTAAGTACAATGTATTGGTAATTTTTTTATAAAATTGGACCACTGGATTGGTCTGTTCGTTTATTTTGAGATTGAATCGATAGTTTAAATTCGAAAAACGTCTGCTTTATATATTCATATTTCGGAATTATATTTATCATTAATTATGTGGATAATTCAAATTTAAATTTACCTTGTTTTTTAACTTTTTACGAAAAAAGTACTTTTATTTAAAAATCATATAAGGGCATTTACAGAAGTATATATATTATTTTAATACGAAAAAGTAAAATATAAACATTTAATTCATAATTAAATTACAAGACTTCTGATTATTAAAATATTTTCAGTGGATATTATTCATTTCTATTAAAAAAAAAAACTTAATATATAATAAAATAATGTTTTACAGCTTTAATCATTATATTTATTTTTTTGCAGGTTTAAATAATTATTTTTAAATAATATAATTAAAAGAAATTAGTAATCTACTTTTAATTATATTTATTCATTCTGACAACTTTCGTATTTCAGGTTATACTATTGAAAACACGAGTATGTTCAATTTACAGTAATTTAAATTTTTTAATGTTTTTTAGAATTTTCAACTTTTTTAACTTTTGCAGTTATTTATAATTATAAAAAAGATTTTCAAGATGAATATTTGGGAGTCAAGAAATAAAGAGGTAAAGAAAGAAATTATGCGTAAGCAAGATTTTTCTAAAAAACCAACAGAATTAAGCCTTTGTACCATATATGTTGATAATCTACAAGCAGGAGAGTTATCGATCAAACAGATTAAAGACAATTATCATAGTGAAATTGTAGATGAAGATTCAAAGAAAGTATTTGTTATTGGTGAGACAAATTCAAGAATTGATAGATATATAGAAAGAGCCATTCAGACAATGTCCTTGCATGAACAAAGTTTAATAACAGTAAAATTTCCTAAAGATGATACAGGAATGAATTTTCATGTATTATCTTTAGAAATTACATTAGAAACAGTAAAGTTTTATAAGCCTATTTGGCAATGGAGTATAGAAGAAAAGTATAAAACTGCATTGAAATATAAAGAAAAAGGTGTTGAACTTTTCAAAACAAAAAGACTTGAGGATGCATTTTATAGATTTAGTAAAGCCTGTAAAATTCTTATAACATTAGAACCATTAGATGAAAATGAACCAATGTTGAAGAATATTCGTGAACTGAGGTATATTTTATATAATAATATGGCCGAATGTCATTTAATCAAGAATAATAATGAACATGTATTAACATTGTGTAGTAAAATATTAAATAAAGAAAATAATGTTAAGGCTTTATACAGAAGAGGTGTAGCTTACGGTAATTTAAGAGACTATGAAAATGCTGTTATTGATTTAAAACTTGCAGTTTCTTTAGATCCTACAAATGTAAAAGTACAAGAAAAATTTAATATTTACAATGAATCCTGGCGTAATTCCCTTCAAGGATATGAAAACATGGTTCGTAAAATGTTTAAAACTTAATAAAGTGGTAAATGAAATTATAATACATATAGAAGTAAGGTACAAAATAAAATTATATAAAATTTTGTTATATAAAAATACACATTTATTTCCACCTATAATCACTTACACCAAAGTATCCTATACATTTTTTTTTGTATACAATTTTTATTCGAGTGCAATCAAAATAAAAAGTGCAGCATCCTCTTGTTCGCTTTTATTAAATTTCTATAAATTTCTAGTATATAAATTTAAATAATTGTAACTATGACACATTTTTATAAATTAAAAAATTATTTTTTCTTTTTTCTTATTAATTTGAATAAATTATATATATATATATATATATAGATATATTATATATATAGATATATATATATATGTACTTACACACAGTGTACATATACATATATGGTAAATTTAAAAAGACACCTGCTTCTCTGTAATAAATAGAACACAAAAAATAACAATAACTGTTATTAATAAACAATTGTGACCATCACCTATGTTACAATGCAATAAAATCTTAAGCTTTTCACAGACCTTTCTATTATTCAAACTATTTTAGAATCATAAATATTGTAATAAACTACTAATGATAATTATACGAAATATATTTATAACTTAGATAGAACATTCCGCAAAAATATTTTTCAACTATAACAATTTAATGGCAAGATTTCTTTTTATATAAAAATCCAAATGAAATTTTTATATTACTCCTATTCTACGATACTATGGCATACGATTAAAAATTTAACGAGAGATCCTGGTATATTATAAAAGTACAATGAAGGGCCTGTGACATTTACACAATTCATTTATTATAAAGTATTTTTAATACAAAATTATATATAGGAAGTTGTGGCACAATAACACAGACTCATTTGGTACTGTTAAAATTAACGTTACGCATTAAATTTATATTTAAATAAAATAATTTAACTCTAATCAAGAATTTCAACGAAATGAAAATAGAGAAAAAGAAAATGCATTTACACTTTAAATAAAATTCTACAAGGATCATCTCTAAAAAATATTATTGGATTTTTTTCATTGAAATATACTAAGTGACTATACAAAAAATCGTACAATTTTTTTTAATTTTTTTTCAAACTTCCAAAACATAGTAAAAGTTTAAAAATTATGTTGATTTGACATTATCACTTATTAATACAGTTTTATTTTCTATAACAATATAATATTAGTGACCATAGATGTTATTAATAAATTTTTTAACAAACTAACACTGATTTTCAATCAGCATATACTGTACATACGTTCAGTTTCGATAGATAGTTGAGTATAACGAAGTCTCAAAATGGTCGCATCCACATTTTTTAAGTTCTCTTGCCTCAAACATTTTTCTAAGATTTTTTTTCCTTAAAAAGTAATTTTTATCAACAATTTCGCAAGAATATTTTTATAAACCGTGGTATTAATCGATACCGCCAATAGTTTTGTCATTTTTCAAAGAACAACACATTTGCGACGCCATGAAGAGAGCAAACATTACGATAACTTTGGTTTGCCGTTGGCAGTGATAGTAGCACTTAATGTTGAATTTGTAGCTTGTGCCACTGCTACTTTTACAGATTTGTCGACGAATCGCTGGTAAACTGGTTTCATGAACTAATAAAAAAGGAAAAATATTTATATTCATTAATATTAAAAATATATTATAAAACATTCACTATTAGCAATTACTTGACGCTCTGTTTCTTATTTTCATATTTTCTTAGCAGAAATGGACAATATTAAATAGTAAGAGAATATATGAATCTTCGCTTTCAGTGTGCATGCCCATCATTAGTGCTATAATAATAATAGTTAATATAAGTTGTAAAACATTTCAGAAGTTAATTACTTGATCTGAATAGATTTGTTTTCAGCAATGGACGATATTACTTTATTTATTTATGTATAATTAAGAATTATCAGGTTATGTCCATAACTGTTATACAAATATTAAATTAAGCTGTTGAATTTTTTCTTTAGGCAAATAAAAAAAGTATTTTGTTAACCACGCAACAACCGTCATACCTTTATTGAGCACTGATCCTTATATCACTCGAGATTGTTAGGGATACATTGATAACGTAAAAAATAATTTAGGTAATAGCTAAATTAATTTAATAACGAAAAAGGGTATAATTATTAAATGCAATAACATTAAGCATGTTCTTTTTAAATATAATAATAAAGCATCTGTAATTAAAAAAAATTAAATTATAATGTAAGTACTTATTATTGATGTAAAAAAAGCATTGTATCAGATAAAATGTTTGCGTAGACGAAAATAACGTATACATGGTATTGCAAAAAAAATTATAATTATAGAAAGGGAAAGGTATTTTAATTTATGAATGAGTCGAGCACACTGGCAGGCCTGTAGGAATAAAAAGTGCTACATGTTAGTTAGGCCTTTTGTATATAAGTTAATTTAATGTACAATGTTAAAAATGTTGCGGAATTTTGTCAAAAATAAGTTTTTAAAAATACTTTAAAATTGCACCTAATAATTTCAAATTATTATATAACAATTTCAATAATATCATCGAAGGATAAAATTAATTTTGTACTGAATTTACAAGGGCGTTCATAAAATAAGCATGTTAAATTTAATTAAAAGCAATAGTAAGAATTAATCAACCCATGTTAAGTAATTTGCATTATACTTACATTTTCCCATATGCCACTTGCCAAGTCATCAATTCTCGATCCTAATTCTCGAAATTCTCCACTATACCTGAATAAAAATAAAAAATAGTTATCGTTCTGCTATTATAATAAGAAAACTTTTTATTCATTTATGGAAATAACTTTTACTTACCTAACATAAGCCCATACAACAAGTGTCAACAAGGCAACACCCATCATGACGTTGCAAATATACGCCAAGTCGTACAAACCAATAAGACCAAGAATACCAGAAGCAATGTATGTTACTACTGCTATTACGAAAAATACTGCAGGAGTTCGTCCAGCTTTAAAAATGTTTTTGCTTTCATTGTGCATTCTAAACTGATGAAAAGCATCTTCAATATCCTATAAAATAAATAAATCCATATTATTTATAATTGTGCATTTTTTTAATATCATTTAAAAAGAACGCGTTAAATTTACCTTTTGCAATTTTTCCAAATACGTTTGACTAAATTCCTCACCTCCCATTTTCCTTTTATTTTGAAATTGATACAATGCTCTATCCACGCATCGTTGATGTTCTGAATCTAAATGAGCAGTTGCTAAATATGGTTTTGTTCCTCCGCAAACGCATTCCATCATTTGTACATATAAATCCTTGGCTTCTGCCACAGCAGAAAGATTATTAGCTTCTGCAGTAGCCTGTTAACAAATGTGTTAGTCAATGTTATAAAAAAGTTAAATAATTATTGTCATCTATTAGTACCATTTATATTATTTTTAAAATATTAAAATATGCTTTCATGTAATTTGAATATTTTTTAATAATATTAATTTCATAGATTTTAAGATAACATTTTCAATACTTCATTTTATTAAAATTATATCTAACGGATGATTATTTATGTAATTAATTCTTTAGTTTTATATCTTTTTATATATAATAATGACTGCTACTAATGACTACTATTGTTAATTATGTAAATATTATAAATAAATACTAACATCAAAATAATTATCTATAAAATTATAATGTTTTAATTTTTAAAAGAACAATAGGTATTATCAATGTACAATCATAATGAAAATAAAAAACTTACCACAAGCATACTCTTGGGTTCGGGCAATTCGTCGCCCTTATATATTTTAATGTAACTTTTGAAATATTCTAGCAATTCTTTGGCTTTTACTACTTGACCATTGATCTTCTTAGTGACAAGATTTTCTGGCGCAAGTAGCATTGGTATCAACACCTTTAAATGTTGTTTGAATTCACTCTCGATCTCCGACAATCTTCCATCGAATTTAGGATTGGTAGCTATTTTTAATCCTGGATGAGGCATAAGAAAACACGAAATGTCAGAAAAACATGAATTTATATGTTTTCTTAAGCTTTGTAGTTCTTGATGTTGCAAATCAGAGATTTCCAGTCGTCTTTTTAAGATTTTTTTACCACCTTCGGAACCATAAGCTGCTTCGTAAGGATAACTCCAATCTCTCACAAGAAACTGCAACCTGTTATACACAAATAAGAGTATTAAAATATTAAAGCAGTATTAAAATTAAAGTACTAAATAAATAGTATTTTATTATTTTATTTTTTTATATAAAAATTAATAGATTCGTTCATTAACATTATTAAGTAAGTCACTATGATTTTCTATTTATCAATACATAATTTCACAATGTATTCAAATATTAATTACAATGTAATATAAATGTCATATACAATGTAAGATAACTTTTCATATCGTGGAGTTAATTTTTGATATGGTAAAAATGTAGTTTTTATTCATTTAAATAAATAATTCATTCATAGGCGAAGCATGCATTACAAACCTCTGAAAGGGTGTGCTTCCTGACTTTTCCAAAGCGAGTCTGCCGTATTCAGTGAATAGCTGAAGATGTTGAAGGTCATCTTCTTGGATATTTTGAGAGAGGTTGTAAATTTGTACCGAGGAAAGCATCGTGCTTAAAGCAAAAACGGTGGCGCAGTCCCTTACTGTCGATTGACTGTCAAAGGCACCCTGTGTGTCCATGAGAATAACGGCGACTTTTTCACCGTTCACGAGTGTTGCCGGAAATACCTTGGACCACATAAGGATGCCCGTGGTGTCGCGTTCGGAACCGCCCCGCCAAGAGAACCCGCCAAGGGGATCTGATTCACCGCCAATCCAACAGTCTGAATCTTCTTTTTGGATGTACTATAGAAACGAAATACGAAAATTATTAAGTTTTAATTTTTAAAGTAAAATAATCTTTAAAATTTCGCATAACCACGTTGTAAAGTTAAAATATTCAAGGCTTTGCACGAATTAAAATTTTTTTTAATAATAATTTTGTGAAACTTATAAAATTAAAGCCAAAACATTATTGTTTTTAGGGTTGTAAAATGTACATTGTTATTTATCTAATATTAATATATTTAAATATAAAATTCCTTCCAGCACATAAGCCGAGTACTTTAGATTTTTTTTATATAATTTGGTAAGAATATATATTCATAAGTACTATAATATTCAGTTGTCGGTATTGTACCACTAATCGGTATTACTTTCTAAAATTTATCATTAAATTATTAAGAAATATTTATCTTTAAGATAATAGAAAATTCATAAATTTTATTTTAATTTCAAATTCAATTACGCATTGAAAATACGTTTCTTATAAAAACAAAAATAATTGCCATGTCAAAATAATAATAATACAGCTTTCAGATCTTTTGACATACATATTTTAAAATATAAAATCTTTAACTGTTTTGTTACATCTGAAGTTTAAAAATAGATAAATGTCAATCATTATTATTCCTGTTACATTCTAAAGTACTTACAAGATTGTATTTACCTTAAAATAAATATAACTCATCTCTATGACGGTTCCTCATATTAAAAAGTTTAAAAAAGAGTAACGTACTTTTTATAACAGTTGAACTTGTTACATGTTTCAAGTAGACGTAAATATATTTTTGTAATATACTTTGGAATACGAATTATTCTCAAGATGAACATCTTGACAAAAATGCATACTTAAAAAATTCTCTTTTATATTTTCCGTATTCATAATTGATTTTTAGCATAATCTTCCAGTTTTCTTTCTTTTTTTATAAAAAATATTTATACGGATAAAACTCATTAAAGTCGTAACAAAATGTTAGAAAAAGATAAAACTTAGAATTTTTGTACATTGATAAATGTGATAAAAGTTAAAGTTCTAACTATAATATTATAGTATTTTTAAATATTTGAAAACGACTATAAAGTAATGAACATATAAAGTAAATCGAACTATTTTCAAACCATGAATATTCAACTTTTAAATATTTTCACTTAAATTTTTGTTATGGATATTTATGGAAAATTTATGTACCTGTAGAGTAAATATATAATATTATAAAAATAAAAATCTTAGAATTTAATATTATGAAAATATTTTCTACAAGTCATTCTTACGAAGACGTACATTTTGATACCAATTCAGATAAAAAATTATAAATCTGATTCTCGTACAGAGTCAAGGCGCTTAATTAATTAGATAGAAGAATAAGACTCTGTATTTGACTTTTTTGTCTTTATCTTATTTTCTTTTTATAGTAACTAAGTTATTTCACTGTTTTCCGGTTCGAGCATGAGCTTCCGGAAATCTGATAACACTATATTATATTGGAGAATCAATGTTATCTTTTTATTAATTGCTTTCTCTTGACCCATTAAACTTTTTTTTTACTTTTTAAGTGAAGAAACAAGTATGCAATGATTACAGTATGTAAACAACTCTGTGATAATGATTAGTTTTAAAAAATAAAATAAGAAAGAATTCAAAATAAAAATGAATTAAAGCTATTTACATTAGTCGACAAAACATTTTTTTATTTTAATACATAGGCGAAAATACAATTTTAAAATTTTGCATTGAAATGATTAGATAAGTTACATATTTTAATAGATTATGCTGTTTTGTTCAAGTTTCTTCTATTTGAATATTAAATTAAAAGTATAAAAATGACTACAAAGGTTTTAATAATGTCTAAAATTAAAATTGGCTATTAAAACAAGGGAAAAATCTTGTTGTCTGAGAAACTTCAATTATAACAACTAATTAAAAAAAAAGTTCAATACACGTACTTGACACGCACCTTACTGTTCATATAACGTAGGAAAAAGTCTAGTAGGAAACTTTTGCCTTTTCTGAAGGCACCTGCAACCGAAACAACAACCACGCTACGTTCTTTGACATCATCTTGGAGGAGGATATCGGCGAGAGCTTCTTCGTCGAGTTCGAAGGTATGGTCTGGATGGGTCTGAACAACCTGCACGGGTCGTCCCGTGTCCTCGTCCTCGTCTTTGTTGTCCATCAAAAGTTCTTCTATCCTTTCCCTCTTTCCCAGATAGCTCCCTTAAAAAGAATATCATTCATTTTTGAATTGATGTATGTTCAGAAAAATAATTAAAATTTTATGCTCTAGTATTTAGCATTGTAAAATTTACTATATAACATTGAAAATAATATATGAGATAATGTTAGACATATCGAGGGTGCAAGATAATTCCGTGTTTTTCATTATTCTAATTTAAAATAATAAGTATTAAATTTGAATGACTATAGAGTCAAGTATAAGAAAGAAACTTGAAAATTTAATTAAAAGATATAGTGTTTAATAATAGCACCGTAATATCAGAAAAAATTTTAAATTTTAATTTGATTTCATTTGAACTTTAAAATTACTTCATTGATAAAAATCAAATTTTCTTGTTTTATATATATAGAGGTATAAGAAAAATATAGGAATTCTTATATACTATCATCGAATCAAGAATATACTTTATTTTATTAATTTGAAAATAATCAATTTATTCTGCTTTTAAAAATGAAAATTTTACTAATTAATGCAATATATGCGTATATCATTTATTTATATTACATTATTTTTAATTTAGACTATGAAATTGTATAAAGATTTATTGATTTCAAGGTTTAAAATTTAAATAGAGTAAAATAACATTATGAAAAGTATTTAAAAGTTTTTAAGATTCTAACAAACTAAATTAAAGCATGAAAATTATGAAAACGTTGTATAACTATCCACAGTCAAGGATTTTTACATTTGTACATGTAATATAATAATGGTTTGTTTATATAATCTTTTAAATACACTTGAATTCAAAAATTTAGAACTGTAAAATGATAAGGTTTAAATTATTTACATCATCATTAAAAAATACTAAAGCTAAAAATTTGAAAATAAGGGTAAATAAATAATAATTAATTGTAATCTATTATTATTATTTGAATTCAAATCTATGTTTTTTATTTTTATTTTATTGTTTATTAATTTTTGATGTTTGAAATTAAATAGGGTATCTGAAAACCGATATATTTATTTATTGTATAATTATGTTTCCTAATTTTAAAGGTTTTCAAAAAGAAGGCTCCAAAGAACATATAATATAAAAAAGCGATAAATAGATAGTATAGAATAAGATACATATAGATAATATAGAATAAGATACAAAGAGTAATATTATAAAAAAATTTATGCGTTTTTTAATGTTTAAACATTAATATCAAAATTTAATTTCTATTTTACCAAATACCTGGACGGATTTTTTATGACGAGGCTTTTTTAAGTGATGATTGTCTCGGTTATGACGACACATGCAAAAACAAAACACGATCGTCAAGTGTAACTTCATAAGCGAATGATGTGATTTATTAGTCGGCGTATATGAGTACAACAAAGAACGAGCGACCGACTGAAAGAAACGACCTTGCAAAAGCTATAGGGTGTCTGAGAATACGTGACTTGCCGACTGACTTTGACCGATAACTTTAAATGTGCTTAAAAAGATAGAAGACATCATTATTTAAACTTTGAAGATTTGATTGAAAATTATTATCGATGTATTATTACCAAATATATATATATATATATATATATATAATATTAAATTATGATACTGTTGCGAATTATTGATATTTTATCAATTACAAAGTAGATCAAATTTAAAAAGTTGATTGAATTCGAGTTTAAGAATTGAAAAACTTTGAAACGGTCATAAAATTTTGTTTTACTAGCAAAATTTGTTTCATAAATCATACAAAGTATTATAGGTAGAGCCAAAGATATAAAAAGGTAAAAATCTTGTTTAGAAATATTCGAATCTCTTATTACTGAAAAGTTGCAGACTATTTGTTGGATATGTACGAATTTATAATTAAAAAAGTACAGAAGCTATATAAATATTAAATTATCATAAGAAGATTACAAAATATAAAAATTTTATAAAATGAAAAAATATCGACTTTTGCATTTGCTTAGTGCAAGTATAATTTATTGTAATTTATTGTTTTTATTTTTTAAAGTAATTAAATTATTTACAAATATTTAAATACTCAAATTTAACAATATTAGAGCTTATTATTATTTAAAAAGTAAAAAAATAATATTGTCACGTATAATAATTTAAAAAAATTACTATCTAACTTCTAAATACTTTTTAAAATTATGAGTTACAGTAAAGTAAAGTTATGAAAATCAAATCAAATCACGAATCTAAAACATTTGCAAATCTTTTAAATGTTTTCATGAGAAATTTATAAATACTTCTTTTCTTTAGACATTTGAATACTTTTTTTCCTGTTATTTTTTAAGTAAAGTTTAATATCATTTTCGTTCAGTTTAATAGACATTTAACAATGTATGCATATTTTAGAAATTCGATTATTATTAAAATAAAAATTAAACAAAAAATTTATTTATTTTGGAACAACATAAAACATATTGATTCGTTTTAAAAATAGAAATTCATTTTAAAATTATTCTTATATTTTTCTCTAATTGAATCTATGTTACCTACTAACACATTATTATATTCAGAATAAAACTAGTATTAGTACAAAAAAAAAAAATATGAAATTTAAAAATAAAAAGTATAAAATTTACGATCAACGTAGCGTAAGGCAAATTAGCAATATGAATAAAACTTTTTAAATGCAGTAGTAAGCGTATTTTTTGAGCATATTTTAACAACATTTATGAAAGCAGGTTGCACAAGGAGTTCTTTAAACTTAAAAACTAATTTTTGTGAAGTTAATCAATCAAACTAACAAATATTAATTAAAATGATTAGATATTTTCGATTATTTATTTTTATATCAAGGTTTCTAAAAAGTATTACAATGGCTGCAATTAGTTTTAAAGAGATTTGATAATGCTTTGTCACGGAAAATAAATATTTGTGGCTATAGTTGAAACTAATCAACGTTTATTTTCTAATTTTTCATAAATCTTAATAGAAAAGTAGATTAATATTAAATGTCTAAAAGAGGATTTAAAAAAATGAAAAATGATTATATTACTAATTAAGTACTTAATCGATCGATTATCGATATCTCAATAGTTTCGTTAAAAATGATCCAGAATATTTATAGAAGCTTACTTTAAGTAGAAAATGTATGAAATGAGTTAGCTTATTTTAAAAGTAATTTATAAATACAATCAGTATATAAAGATATTTAAAGATACTTAAAATATAATGTCCAATAGTGCTTAAAAAACTGTACAAAATATAATAAACACTCGTTCTTGATACTACTTTATATATATAAACACATGCATATAACTATACAATAAATATTAATACATATAGTATATATAAATATAAATATATATTTATATATAAAGCAAATATTGAACGATAAAAAGATAGACTCACCCACTGTTTCGGTTTGCGCCATTAATTCTTGCCTGCACCGCACGGAATTCACATTTTCATCAAGCGATGTCATCGGAACTCTTGAAGCTGCAATCAGAGATAAAAACAAAAGCTTTTAGGCTATGGAATAAAGTAAAATCAAAAAGGTGGATGGAAAAAAGGAAATTCAACATGCGGTTGCAAATAAAAACAAGATGACGTACAAAGAGACGAAAGACGAGGATCGTAGAGAGAAGCAGCATCGTTTCAACTACATCAAGCGAATATAAAAGTGCCTAACGGAAATTAAAAGACGGTCTAACGAGCGCCACTTCAGAATGACTGTACGTGGGACATTTAAAAGAGATTTACACTATTACTGTACGATCAGAAAGAAAAATAAATTTCTTCATTGTTCGTTATCACTTTACTATAACGCCATGCTTTTTTCTTTTTCTGAGTATTAGCCGGAGAACCTTAATATATATGTAAAATCTACCTAAGGCAAGAAAAGCTAAGTTTAATTTAGAGTAAAACATTTAATTTATGATTTTGAATTTTGCGTAACTTAACATTATTCTATCTCAACGCTACATAAAAAAAGATTGATTAAATATAATGAAAGACCTTACATTATTTAAATAATGAAAAAAGGTTTTTTTAATTAAAATGTTTTAAATAAATATTTAACTGATTAAAATGCAACTTATTTTTTAAAGGAACTTCTGAAAAGTATTCGGTAAAATGTTAGTTTATAGACATTAAAATCAGTCAAATACTACGTAACCGAAAAAGGTACAAAGAAACTTTAATAATTAGATATGATTTTTAATATTAATTTAATGAAAAAAACATTAAAATATTATTCGGTAGATAATCAAGATCAACGGTCTAAGAATTTTACTTAAAAATGAAAAAAATAAGGGTAGGTAGTGTTCATTGCATAAGTAAACGGAAAATCAAACTATTTGAAGATAAAAATAGAAAAATTCAGAAACTTAATATTTCGAAAATTAAAATCTCCAGTTAAAAATATCTTCAAATTTATAATATATTTTTTAAGTTACCAGATATTTTTTTTCAAAAATTAAGATACTACTTTTTAGTAATAAAATGTATTAAAAATATTGATAATATGTAAAAATAATCAACTTAATAATATAACATAAATTAGTAATATCTGACTATATTTTTAACGAGTATTTAGTTAAGTCAAGCTGAAATTTCCATAATACGAAGAGACATCCTTGAATCTAATTATATTTTAAAATTACTGTATCGCTAAATTTGTTTAATTTTATAAAGATAGTAAATAATGACGTTTTAATGCACGACTTGTGAGCGGTATATTTTCCAATTTGTATAAATAGCCCAGAATTTACTCAGTGAACTCGGCTAGCACCAACATTGTAGTTCTTTCGTGACTATTATATTTGTTCGATCTTCGCATAATTCACTGTTGACCAATGTCTTAAGCTGCAATCCTAGCGCCCAAGAACAAAGTAGCCACACCGCGGTTGCAGCATAAAATACTCTTCGTGCTAAAAAGCATCGATAATTAATTGAAAAGACACTGGACGAAGTTTTCCAAAAACAGTTGCATTCGATCGACGCCTGAATGCTGACTTTAAATTACAGCGCCTTACGGCCTCAACATAATATTCAGTAATCGAGTGTGAACATTTCGTTAGAATGGAATAAAGCCGAAAAAGTCTTTACGTATTTTGGCGACGCAGCCCGTATGTTGCATGACGCACGGTGGCGGGCAAACAATCGCCCTTTCCAGTACGCGGCTGTTCTCGTTAAACGACGGACTCCTCGAGGTCTCCTCGTTTAGATTCGTCCTGACCGGCGAGCAGTCGCCCGGTCGCTTGTGCAGTATCAGCGTTCGCTTCCTCTCGCTCATGTCGCTTACACTTTGTTCACTTCTCGCGCGGTATCTATTTATACAGGACGAGCATCACCGTCGACTCGACCTTCCTTGCGAGTTGTCTCGTCTCGTCTCTTCGCTGTTTCCTTCTTGCGGGGCTCAGCCGAGGCGAATTTCGACGCCCGGGCCTGTATTCGGGACACTTTTGTGGCCGATCACGACAGGGATTCTGAAAAGTCATTAATACATTTAAATGCGATCGCAAACGCGTGCGATACCTTGGGGCCTTCGAGAATTCGAGAAATTACTTCACAGAACGAGGCGAGCGCACGCGGAAACAGAAGCAGGTGCGCCAAAAATTACCGAAATAACTTGCAAGTCAACGGCAGAGCCTTTTTTAGCAAATAACAAGTGACACGCCAAGTAATGCTTGTAAGGTGTAACCGATTTACTTTTACCAGTGTCTTGCGTATATGCGTACACATACATCTTTCGATTATTATAATTTTGTGATCAATTGCACGCCCTAGACCAGTAATCGCATTTTTATATTTAATCAGTGATTCACTCATTGTGTATTTTCCAGTGCTTTGCAAGCTGCATTTATGTCGACGACCGATATCGGTTAAGAACATTAGGTCTTACGCAAGAAACAAATTTAAAAAAGCTTTAAGATTGATGCATTCTTTGGTCTCGTATATTTGCGTATCCAATCTTATTACGCGTAAGAATGCACTGAACGTACTTTGATACCTGCATCGACAAATTGAAAATAAAGATAGTGCAAGTTGTAATCCAATGATCCGCGGTGTTTTTAATACAATACAATTAATGACGAAAAAAATTGAGCTTCAGTTTTGTAATTACAATAATTAGCTTTACATATTGATGCGAATGCCAAGAAGGAAAATGTCCCGTAGTATTTTCTGAGTCACCTTTACATAATCTTTATATACTTATTTCGTATAAGCTCGAAGCCATTTTCAAAGAATTAATTTCTCGAACGTTTGCATATACGCGCTATGCGTTAGTTTGGCAGTTGATGACGTTTCTCTTACCAGCTCTGAATCTGAATAGGCGATCAGCGCGGATGACAGCGCAAAGTAAATAGGTACGTAGTTAATTTGCTTTCAACCAATAAAAACGACAGCGCGAGCACTTGATACAACTAGACGATCCACGCGCGCTCGCGCAGATTCTACTAAATGTTCGAGGATAGCGAGGTAGCGATGCTCACCGGTTTCACTCGAAATATCTGTAGCGCGCACACGCAAAAACTTGGCATGCAAGTTGGGATGTAACGGAGTTGTCGCGCGAACGCTGTGGATCGCCGGTGGGATGAGACTCGCGCTGGTCTTACGTTATGCTAGTACGTTCGTCGAATTTTACGCTCGTCAAGGTAATCTTACTGTTATTGCCGTAACATTATTCCATAAAAAGCCGAGACAGGCATAAATTAAGGATCGCCGTCAAATGCTTTCAATTTCCTACTACTTAATAATTAATAACTAGCGAGTCTTGATTAGTTGAAGAGCGTCCCGCTTTAAAAAAAAATATTCATGAGATATGAAATATTAAACTTATAAGCGTTTCGCTTTTGGCTTCATTAGTCTCGGGAGAGGGACAAAATTATTTTTATTAAAAAGCATTCACGGAAACTCGCTTTTAATCCGGACTCATTTTTTAAATGGAACTTAAAAAATGCTTTAGTTCTACACATCAGATGAAATACAATTTCAAATAACATCTTTTATGCAGTTGTTAAAATTTGTTGAGTAATAAAAAAATGATCATGTTTTGGATGAATATTACCTTCTCTGTCCCTCTTCAAGTTTCGCAAATATTCACTACACGTACTAGTATTTTGTTTTTACTTCGTGTCAAATTGATGTTGACTTAAATATTTTTAACCTAAACATACGAGAAAAGTTTTTACGAAACGGAGATAACTATTCATTAAACATGAATTTGGAGTGCGATTTTTTCTCTCGTAACTTTCTGTTCTTTGTATTCGCATATTTATTAAATGTAATTTTTCCACGTCAGAAGAAAATTCAATCGTTATTAATATTAAGAAAATATAGCCAAAAATATGTACATTCAACGAACCTATTAGAATAGTAAAAAATCGATTCTTAAAATGAATTTAAATTTGTATATTAATAGCTTTTACAATATACTTATAGATTTCTCTTCGTTTGAGGCTAATAGATTCGCTTTATTTGTTCATTCAAGGATTCATCGATTCGTCAGTTCCAATATCAAGACCAAGAGTATACCTGTAAAATCACATAAGATTCTTAAACTAAGACT
Source organism: Platyscapa corneri (assembly GCA_018907185.1). Classification (NCBI taxonomy): domain Eukaryota; kingdom Metazoa; phylum Arthropoda; class Insecta; order Hymenoptera; family Agaonidae; genus Platyscapa; species Platyscapa corneri. The sequence continues at coordinate 399,423 of JACCHW010000003.1, forward strand.
CGCGTTTCTGGCTCTTTCGAATAACGAGGTGCTTTTGCCAGATATTTATTTAAGTATAAACTTTAGCAAGAAGGATACAGAGTAGATATTTTACGAGGAAACGAGTTTTATATCGGCCTGCACTCGCAGCTATGGTTAGTTAAGATCGTTAAGGGAGCTTCGCGTCAGGACATTTTTGCTGAATGGGGCAGGAGAGGGGGTCCGTAGAAAAATCCCTCGATTTACGGAGGATTTCTTGCTGCCACTAGCTTGCTTCAACGATTGCGCTGCCTACTTCGTATTTTTTCTCTTTTCGTTGTTTTATTTCTTATATATCGCTTTTCTCTCTCTCTGTCTTTCAGTCCTCACGTTCCCTGCAATCAAAATTGCAAGCTAGACGGATTATTTCGCTCGTATACGTCCGGGTTGACCAATTTACACGGTTTTTACGACAAAAAAGGGCCATTGCCGTACGTTGTAATTGCGAACGGTTAAAGATTTTAAAATAAATCCTCGGAGACTTTTTCCCGTTTGCTGTAAAGTAATTGTAAACCAAATCTCAATAAGTTGCTTTAATTCAATAAGCAACTTAATAAATTTCACTCCCTTTTTTCACGCGCAAAATATTTAACGTTAAAATAATGATAAGTAAATTTATTAGAAAATCTATTTAATTTTATTATTTACAATGTATTGATTCCGAGCTATATTATAAAATCTACTACATATTCATAAATATCTTTATTGACAAAACGCTTCAAATTATAAAAAATGCAAATATTACGAATGTGTGTGTATTTTATTATTGTTTATCCATACATAGTTTCAAACGGCAATTCAATTGTTTTGTGAATTGTCTCAACAGCAGTAACTATGTGAAGGCTACTACAAAATTAAACATTTTCAAATTTCTTTATTCTTCAAGGTTTCAGTAGTATTTAAATTTTAGATAATAAATTCTTAATATTTTCAGCTGCATAAAAAATTACGTGCAGGTACTTCACCACTCGTAATTGAGTGCATATAGACAAATTTAGCTAATTTGCTTTTAGACGACGCCTTTATGAAAATCACTTTAAAACTTTAATTTAAAGGTTTACAAAGGGATGATTAATTATTGTTAACAAGATGCTATACGGGAAAAGTGCATAAATTATGTCTAAAAATGAACAGGTGCAAAACTTCGTTAGTACAAAAAAATCATAAAGGGCTTAGTGTCAAAGCAACTCATTATAAAAAGTTTAAATGAGCTCAGCACTTTCTTTGGATTAGCTAATCATAAAAAATATTTATACTACACAGATGACACATGTAAAACTATATGGGCAACATTATATCATAAAAGCCTCACTTATAAGTCGCCATCATTACATACATCATTACTGTACGGGGGTTCAAGGACTTTTGGTACGCTACACTTATCAAACAGAATTGGCTAATGGTATGTTAAAGAATCATGTATAGGACAGCATTGTCAGTCGATGTTAATAAGGAAATGGCTTAAGATAATAATGCATAATCACTTGAGTGAAAAACAATTTCTAAATAGATATGTAGAAAGGTTTACTTAAAGAAAAGATGCGAGCTTTAATGCTATTATTTGTAAGCCCAACCCAAAAATTTCATCAAGTGAAGCCACAATTATGGAACTAGTGATTTATGATTAGTCATTATTTCCATTTATGGTCATTATAGTCTTTTATAAGCAACGAATGGACTGTATATCCTAACAGAACCAATTTGTTACTGGGACAAGCAACATGTACGTAGTGTTTTTGGAACCAAGCAAAAAACGAAAAAAGTGACACACGAGACTTAATTGTACCGAACATTTGTTTTCAAAGAGCGTATTGTCCACGAGTTTCAAATAAGGATTTTAATAGTTTTGAAATAAAAAACATACAGTGAGATAATATTTCAATAAGTTACTATGTAAACAATTATTTTAGAACCTTTTTGTTTTTTTTTCGATACTAAGCTTTTAAAAATAGAAAATCCTTAACCGTCCTCTTTTTAATTCAATTTACATAACATATTTTATATTTTAATTTTTGTTGTACAGTTCATGCATTTCATAAACAATGTATTATTTGGAAAATTTGTCGGTTAACCGTAGTTACTATAATATATTATTCATTACCACTTATATTTTTCATCAGAACTTTCATTAATGTTATCGTCATAAACTCGTTTACGTATACGTATTTGAGGAATTATCTTTTTATCAGCTACTATAAGAGTAGCGTAAATATTATTTTATGAAATTTATAGAAAATAAACATAACTTATGCTTTTTAGTATAAAGTCCATAAAGGTTTTGAATAAAAAATTTAATTTAATTCAAAATAAAAGATTAAAAATAGACGTTTTTTTATTACCGATACCGTGGCTTTTACCGTTAAGAAAGTCTTATATATTTCAACGGTCCTTTTCGACGCGTTAAAAATTTTATTTCAAATTTTATACGATGATAAGTTCAACTGTGCGTGGACAGTTATGATATCTTAAATTTGCATAGACCGAGAAGTATTTTTTTTAACTGAGATACGCATCGGTGGTCTGATTCTTTTCCACAAATAAAAATACACAACAATATTACAATATTTTTTTATGTACTTAATAAATACGATAATAAAAGAGTTTATTAAACCGCGGGTCACGAACTTCATTTGACAAAATTTAAGATAAATGGGAAAAAAATGATTGCTTTAAGGAAACGCACAAATAAAATATTTCTTTTTGACGAATGAAACAAATTATGGTTACTTATTTAATACGTTTTATGAATAGTAAAAAATTTAGAGTAATTAGCTATTATACCGAACAAAGAGACGAAACAGGGATTTTTTCAAAAAATATTTAAAAGTTTTTCTATGTATTATGTTTGGCATTTAATCAACTAGTCGGCCTTTTAATTATATGCAATCATTAACGCTCTTTACTCTAGTTGCAGAAATCTTGTGTTTACTCTTACTATTTGTATCAGAACGAGTTCAAACGTATTACATCAAAGCCACTGATGCAGCCTATCTAACATTGTGTATTCTAACATTTTATCAGATAGTCGAAAAAAGGTGTCAACGATGGATTAAAAGCTAACAGAAGATATCCCAGTTGGACGTTTTTTCAAATTTAAAATTTATTTTCGCTTTGATAACATATATATATATATATAAGAGTGATATATAATTAATTAATAAGAATAGATATATTATTATTTTCGAATCTCAAAGAAAAGATGGTTAGAGCACGAGACTTCTTCAATACGAATAAAAAATTCAACTTCTGTCTTTTCATTTTTCAAATGTAACATACAACATTGGCTGGGATGTCTGCAGAATTATAACGTATATTTTTCTGTCATCTGTTACGGGTTAACGTACTTGTGTCATAGGTGAATCTTAGGTTGTAGGAGCTTTATATGTAGGTAGTGTATTGCGAAGTGCTCAAGCGTCTACAAGAGTTCGAGATGTAGGGAATGCGCGTAGGGACCGATTGTTTTTCTCCGTGATGCTGTTCCTTCTTTATTTTGCTGCTACATTTTTCTTTTTGCTCTTACCGAGATTTCAACTGCACTTTTATGATTAAAAATTATGACTTATTTTTTTTATTTTTGAAAAAGTGGATCAATACTTATAAATAAGAATTTGTTCGTTTAATATTCAATTGTTTAGCAGTTAATATAAATTTAGGATGAATTAAGTGAAATTGCATTTCTTGCACCCAACACATTTCAGATGACACGCTTTGAAACTTTGTCAAATATTGTTTTATCTATTATTTGGCGTACAAATTTAAACTTTAAATTATTTTGCATGATAAAATGTTGCTTTAGGCACAGTACTATTCACACTTAATTTCTATACATAGAATTCTACCAGAAGAATGATAATAAGATCGGAATTATTATGCTCTACTGATTTTCTATGTGAAAGTACAGTATACTACTCTGACATCCGGATATTTTGCAAACAAATCACTTTTTGCTTCATACACCAGTCATGATGTACATGGGATGAATGAATATTTAAGTCAAATGAAAATTGTCTTTGACAGTAACAAAATTAATAGTTTTTTTCAATCATAAGCAAGTGGATTATATAATTACAAAATTATTCGAGCAAATATATTTTTCATAATGTGAAAATATTCGACGATTTATAAGATTTGTATAAATTCACACGTCCTAGATTAATATAAAAAGTAGAAAAAATATATTATATGATATTTTTCAATTAATAATGAATCATTGATGAATTTAAAAACTTGAGTTCGTTTTTCATTATTTATGAAATGCACGTGTATGTCGAAATATTAAATCAATATCTCTTATTTTCATTAAAAATCTAATAATTTTTATAATAAATATACTTTTATGCATATATTGACTTACATAAACGTTTATTTAATATATTATTAGCATTTGATCTTGAATTTGATTTATTTTAATAAATTTAAACTTTTTTAATTTGAGTTCCTGGAAATGTATAACAGTACATCCTGAGAGCTGATACGATGATAAGATTATTATTAAAGTACCAAACATGAACTATTTATGTAAGTTCAAATTCCAAAACATTTTGTTATATTATCAAGAACCGTTATCAATATTACTATAGATATCATTAGTCTTATCTCAAATGATTTCCATTGAATATTATGATATATGTTTTTTAATACTATATGATTATTGCAAATAACAATAATCAAGAATAAATTTTAATTTGTACTTGATAAAAAATGAAATTAACTAATGAATAAATAATGAGTTAATTATGTTCTCTAAAAGATCTAGCCATGATTTACAATTGATTCAACGTCAATAATATTATTGCATGTAAAAAAAAACAATAAAAAATAATATTTATTTAAGATTTATATTTTAGTTAAATGATGAATTAATAAAACTATTATAATATTTCTGTAGTAGATTTTAAATATAGGCTCTTGAATTAACTTGAAATTATTCGCAACTGCATATTTATTACATTGAAAATTGTTGATAATCTGGTACAAATTCTTTTATTATTGAATACAAGGCATTCATAGATTTCGAAACGCACTGAGATCTCATAATCGAATGACGTAATTGAATAAATAAAATCAGCGCCTATTTACTGGATTTTTTTTCATATTATTTTTCATCCTTCTCGGAAGACGCTGTTTAAGAAGTCTGTCGATATTAACGTGCTCTTTCATGAGAAAAAAGGGAGAAAAAAGAATAATTATTATTAGTGTTTTTGATATGTTCAAAAGTAAACGATTGAATGTAAAATAAGGCTAGTGAATAAAAATTATAAAAACGATTGAATTATTTATACGTAGTAAACTGAGACTATTTTTCATTTAAGCAGATTCTTATACGTATCAATAACTGTCTGGTAAAGTTTTGTTTAATCATTGGTAAGGTGAATAAACTGTTTTTACAAATTATGTATTGTTTATAAATAAGAAATAAAATTCTTAGAGTATACGATGCAAGTGCATTGATTTTTACAATGTTTCTTTGTTTGATTTTATATTTTGATATCATTAGAAATATATGTAATAACAAGTAAAATATGCTTTCGTTATTTTTTAAATTTTTCATTCATTTTTTATGAACTATTCGTACAATCACAACTACAAAAGTTTTATGTTAATATTTTATACACATTAGAATAATGCTTCTGTTATATTAAATTCGTTATTTTTGATTGATTATCAAATTTACATAGAAAACGAAAAGTAAATTTTGATATATTTTTAATACACAAACCAGCGGATTTAAGATGTTTTTTAATGATTAACAATTGTAAAATTTTAATAATAATGTTATTTGAATGCGTTTAAACGTCAAATTTCAAAATCACTCACTTAAAGCCAATTTAATTTAATTTTAAATTATTTTGATTAATTTTATTTAATAGGAACCGCTTTAAAAATTTTACTGATCTTACCTTTTAATTGCTGTCTATTGCCAATTAGTTCAAAATAAAAGCAACAATTTAAGAATCATTGCGTGCACAATGTCACGTTTAGCTGCGCACAACAAAGGCCTTGCGCTTCGGAATCGATCACCGGTCAACGCAACGCGTGGTGACAAGCTCATGCGTCTTTGCGATTGAGCTGACTAATCATTCGAAATAGTATTGTGTTTTATAAAGCTATGCACACATTTAATTGCGGACTTTCGAAATTTAAAAAAAAATATTGAGGTCTGGTGCTGAGATGGCGCATCGCGCGTACAACTGCATTTTCTCTCACTCTTAATCATGCAATATTGGCATACGTCACGAAATACACACACGCACACGAGCGTTCATCGCACCATCAACAAATACACAAAATAGTGTCTCGCGTTTGCGTTTCCTCGTTTCTTTTTTAAGATTTGACGATGCCACTGCGCTACAAAAACAAGATATAGTTACTCTAACCTCAAATGTTCACGCACAGAATTTGATTTCAATAAAGATTTAAAGTTCGTATGGCATACCTTCTGTTTCTTCTGTGGTGGCTCACTCACTTGTCGTTACGTTCACTCACGTCCTTGAAATAATTAACAACCTATCACGAGAGAAAGTACCTCGCGGTTACGTTCGTTGGTTCGGTTCAATGAATAACAGCAGCAGGAGAACGGAAAAAGCGTGTAGTCATGATCCAGTGTATGTAAAATTCAAGAGAACAATCCTTGTACCTCTAAAATAATGTTGTTTTCACATGTGTAGACGTTCATTCAATATCGTCATGAGTATTTATTTGTAATTCGTACGTAATAGTCGAATGCGCTAAGATAAACAGACGTTGAGCAACATTCGTACGAATCAAAAAGGAAAAAAACGTCAAAAAAAACATACGACAGCATAAACTGCCAAGCAAGTTGAGAGTTCTCACGTAAAACGCGACGATCAGTCGTTATTTAGCGACCGAGAATCGTAGAGAATTATGCACTGGAAGATGTAAGAGACACAGATAAGCTCAATAGGCGCGAACAGAAGATGGAGCGCGATAGATGATAAGTGGGACGCCGAAAAAAACTTACCCACATACGAGCCGTCGCAGCTTCCACTATGTTTACGTTGTCTTGCTTCGGCCATATTAGACTGCGCGTGACGCCATTTCCGTGGCTGCGCGCGCATACCCGCACTTTTCGTGGTACGTCATCAATGAACTGCCATTCGGTACCCGCAATATTTGTATCGGTGCTTTAGATAAAACAACTTTTATTCTGCATCTAAAGCCTTTTTTAAATTCAAACACCTTATTTTTTCTATTTTTTACTAGTTTCTGAAACACGATACATTTATTTTAACACAGTAACTTTGAAAATAATTAAATCTTGTAAAATACAAAAACACAAAGTTCTAGATTAGCAATTATATTTTAATTAATGATTAAAAGAGGTTTATTTAACAAATACATATTAAAAATCATAAAAAATCTTTTGAACATATATAAGTTTCTATTTTTTTTGTCTTTTTGATTTATAATATGATTATATTTTATTGGCCTTAAATAATAAATATTGTATAAATTTGTATACAAGGAATTCATTTTCAAAATTTAATATGTAAGAAATAATGGTCATTTAACAGCATTTATCAATGCTTATTTATAAAAGTAAAACCATAAAGAATTTGTTATAAATAATTATTTTAGTAATGTAAGATGTTTTTTATTTTATTGTTTTTCTTAAAGCGATTAGTTTAATTAATAAAGAACTTGTCAATTTTTTTACCTGGACATAAATAATGTTTTATGAAGGTGCATGATTGAGAATAAAAATATAAATATTAATTGATTTTTTCCTTAATTAACGTTTTTTTAAATTTATATTTAAGCCTTAATATTATGAAAATTATATTTATATAATAATATTTATGAAAATTGCAAAGGCGAGTCATTGGAAAGCTAGAGAGAATTAATAAATTTGTATCTTTAAATATAAGTAAAGATACGATAATCGTAGACATTTGAATGGAACGGCAAAGGACACCTCGAGGCTTATTGGGTCCAGGGTAAAAAAAGTTGTCTAGGAAATCCACAGGTAAAACAGTGCGAAAGACGGAATGAACGGAGGAGGTATAGGTAGCAGTGGAAAAGCTCTTGGGAGTGCGAGAGAGAAAGAGAGGAATATGGAGAAAGCGAAAGCTCACCTCGGGAGTGAGAGAGAGAGGGCGCGTAAGCTCGTCGCGCGGGCGAACTAGTTCTCGACGGCGTGCTCGAGGCCGCGTTGCGCTTCTGCCTCCGCTGACTCTTTCCTCTTTCTCGCACTCACCTCTCGCAGCAACGAAACCTCGTACTACCAGGACGAGGAGGAAGCGAGAGGGAGCGAGAGAGAGAAAGAGGGCGAATAGCAGAACGCGTGCATTCAACGGACGAGCGGATGCTGTGTGTGCGCGCGCGAGGGGTGGCCGCAAGTTCGCTTGCTCTTGGCGCTTTTCTCGCGTTCAACGCGCGGGCAACCACCAACGCGAACGCCATCACCGAACGTGCGAGGTTGTACTGTGCAGTGTACGAGACCTGTCATCCACGAATCCTGGGTCCTGTATTCCTTGGAAAAGCGGGCGCTCGACGAGCTTTCGCGCTGCGTCGCTCGTGTACGAGTCCTTCACACACCTGTGCGCTTGAGCGTGTGTATTTACTTTGACTCTCGACAGTTACTCGCTCTATCCCACACGGACACGTACTCTCGAATTCAGCCGATTTTTTTCTGCTTCGTAACGAACCCTTGTTTATCGGACAAGATGTGAGTTGATGTCGTGCTTTATATGAGATTCATCGGCGATCAATCACTGCAAAATCTGTTTATTTACCTTTGATTACGCAGGAATAAAATGGGAAGGGAAATACGAACTAAAACATTGGAAACAGAGTAACACTAGTGTACTTATGGGCATTTCGCGAAACATTTTCATAGTGTTGTGTCAACGAAATTTTACTATGTCAACCCTAATTTTGTTTGGCATAACGTAAGCTTTTATTGACTGTGATACCGGAGTGAATATCTTTATTGTGCTGGATTGTTTTGTTTACGTTTTCGCTTAAGGTAAAACTTTCTAAAATTTATACATAAATTTATAGTGCACAAACAATTGGGAAATTTCTAGTAAGTTTCGGGTTAAAAGTTCATGGTAATTACGTTTACCGTTTTACAGTGCTTTTAACGTATTCTCTCAAGAAAAAGTACACGACGAACTTACAATTTTTTATTCAAGTTAGTCTCATTTTAGGAAAATACATTTGCATATCCACTTAATACTAGACTTTGATGAACCACTTAACAAAAGTTAATACTCTTTGATCGATATCATCTAGAATAAATTACATGAGATCGAACAACAGACCAATGATTTATAAAAATTGTAGATCATACGTAGAGATAATTTTTATTCTTATTAATGGAATAACTACATAGGCATTTATATTATTAAATTTTTAATCTTTTTATTTTTTTGTTTTCTTAATTAACTAAGTTTCAACCACTATGAGTGTTTCTAAATTCATTGTTGGAATTTTTTCCGCGAGTGGTTTTTTCCATTTTAGAAATTTTATTTATACTACTGTAATAATTACTTGCAATATTCAAATAATGTTTTCATTGTATTTTATATAAATGAGTGCTTTTAACGAGAAGAAAAATGATAACGCGATACGATACTTGGTATTCTTCATTTCTTTATTCATTTTACCTTGGCCATTGTTTTGGATAGTTACATAAAGAACGAAGAAAACGACAAATCTTCTTTATTTAATTCTTATACTAAATTTTTTCTTTTCATTTTATACTGTGTGAAATTCTTAAAATACACTGATGTTCTATATAAATATATCCTCGAATAATTTTATGCTAATAAACTTATTTGTTTTGAATTTATTTCTATTGTTATTAGATAATTATTTCCACAATATAAAAATATTCGTTTTATACATTAAAATTTATTAAAGCCTAAATAATATCAATGAAGAGTACCAGAATCATTCATGTGTTGTTAATGTATTATATTTTAGTACAGTAATTACTGAAATAAGTGTTCCGATATTTACTAGCATATGTTGTTTTACTGCATATGCCGTTGATAGATTTTTCTTGAAATTTTACCTTTATTATTAAAATAAAAATACGAATTTTGTATAAAAATAAAGAATATAAATTATGTGTCACTTTTTACTATAATGTTTTTAAAAACGAACAATTAATATATTTCATATTTTTTCACTATTAATGTATTATGGGTGAAACTGAGGCTAAATAACATGCAATGCTAAGTAATAGAATGGTTTTTTTCAACCAACGTCTTTTTGAAATTTTCATTTGATAAGGGAAATTAAATGTACAAAGTGATTAATTAAAAGCAATTGTAAACCTTAAAATAAATTGCAATAACGAGAAATTTTAATTGAATCATTAAAGGAAAAGGTTTTTTAATGTAGTTTAAAAAAAGTTATTCTTTATGTTTGAATTTAGTAATGCTCGCACTATGTAAAAGAATTTATATTTGTTTCTAATGTTTTATTTTAATAAATATTTGAAATAATTAATTAATAGATATTATTTGTTAAATTGAAATAAAATATTATTTCTATTGCACCAATTCAAGATTTCAAAGGCAATTAAACTTTAAAATACAAAATTATTAAATTTTTGTCTTCCAAGTTTTGATATATGTGAGATTTAGTTTTGATGGTAATTCTTGGCTTTTTTAACATAAAAATCAATTATATGGAAATAAAGCATTTTACATTGAAATTTTACTTATAAATTATAACTATGAATAACAATAGATTTATAAAATTAATAACTTAAACACAATACGGTTGTTTCAGCTGTAAGAAAATACATTAGCTTGGATGCACGTTGAAGTATAATAGACCTGAATTATCATTTATTACAAAGTGCGTTAGCTCAATTTCTTGCAAAAGATGCTTCTGCTTGGCCGTTTTTCTTTTTAATTCGATCTCACATACCGGAACCACGAATGCGCATGACGTCAGGCGTCACGAGTGTCCGGTACACGCGCGCTCCTGCATCGTCGAGAAGTCATTTGCGCGCTGTCAGTTGCAGGTATTTACGCACTTTTTCCAGCCCATGCACGTACGATATCTAAGTCCATTCTACTTGCTGTGAAAATAGTGCATATTTCTTTTAAAGTGGATGACTTGTCCTATATAACTTCTTCATTATCAACTTTAAGTGTACTTATCTTTGCAACTTTAACTGTTGTTCTTTATAAACTAAATATTTTTCTTTTTAGTAAACTTTATTTATTTAAAATGATCACGTATATTACTACTTATAAATGTGTAGTTTTTATATATTTTAAAAAGAATAAGTTTCTTTTATTAATATAATATTATAATATCTATTATAGTGAAGGTATCAATTTTAGATGATTTTACGTAAGATTTATAAGAAATCTGTAGATTGAACAAAGTTAAAATTTCAAGTAATATCAACTTATTTTCTGTAACTTGTAGAAATTGAAATTTTGAAGTTAAATAAAATCTAGTATTTTAATATAATATTATATAATATTACACGATTATATAATATTGTAGTAGATGTAATAATCGATATATATATATATATATATAATATAGAAAAGTTTTATTTTTCCTAATACGATTTATATAAAATGTAAGCAATACTTTCATTTGTATGTATATCTATATATATATAAAAAACAACTTTTCTAAGTTGCCATAGGCAGTTTGATAGTATGAGTATATATATCTTTATAGTAATTTCTTTTAATGTAATTTCTATTACATTTGCTGTTAAGTTGATCATAAAAAAAAAACACATACAAATATATTTAAAAGATAAAATTTTTTAGATAACATGGCATAATTTGGATAAAAATTGAAAGTTTCTATATTTTTGTAACTATTAAAAGAATATCATTCATTTATTAAATATAATTTGATGTATTATAGATAAAAATTATTAAAACGTAAAAAATTTTAAATTATAAAAATTAAATTTAATATTATAAATATTTTTACTTCGTTTGAAGCTATTTATTATAAATTCACGATTATATATTTATTTGATTTACAAAATAAATTAATTTCAAATATTTTAAAGAATAATGATAAATGTATTGGTGATACACTTATAGATGTATTGTCTAAACATTTATACATCTATTAATTTTTAGAAATTATTAAAAAATATGTATCAATAGTCATATAATGTATAAAATGATAGAGTAGTTTTTATTTCTCTTATAAAATATTATCTTTTATTTTCTTTGAAAGTTCGTAAAACAGTTAATTTTGATCTATTTGTAATTTTTATTTATTGCGATGATTAGTTTTATATATATTAGTAAATGTATATATTTAATGTATCTTGAAAATTTGAACATTAGAATATTACAATGTTGTAAGCATTGTTATATTTTTAAATAATGTATAAGCAACTTTAAATATTTACTAGATTAAAAGTATTTTGTTATCATTATGTTGCGATAAAAATATTTTAAAGTTTTAAAAATATAAAGTACACTTTATGTGTTTATAATTCTTATTTTAGTTGTTTACTAAATAAAAAAATAATAAAAGTATTTTATTCTATTTTATTTTTTATAAATGATATAATTTAAAAAAGACGAATAAAAATAATTAAGATATAAGTTAAAAAGTATAAAAATTATTGTAGAATTTATTATTATTCCTGGAAGACTTAAAATATTTTACGTAATAATCAAATTTGTCACGCAGTATGAAATAATATAAAGATCTAAAATTTATTTGAAAATAAATAGAAATGAGATTTAAATTAATACATAGTTTTCATATTATATTAATAAGTGATTATTTATGTATTTACCATATCTACATTGTATGTACGTTTAATCTTCTTTACAAGCTTAGCGGTTTTATATTGTGAATTTAATTAGAATTGGGATAATGTATTATCAGCAGCACATAATTTAATGTATAGTTATATAAAAAAGATATATTTGTTTTTTAAAAAATTTCAGTAAGCTTATTATAATATACAAATTCTTTGTATGAAAGAAGCTTAATATAATCTGCCTATAAAGTTTCGTTGTGATAAATATTAAGTATTAAAGCTTATAAGCAGCCTTCTCGAAATACAAGATGCACGACCTAGACACAAACTATAAAACGTGACACACAATTCAGATTTACGTAAATCTTCTAGAAATGTACTTTTTGATTTACCTAGTACTAATGCAAAATAAATACATTGATTATGATTTATATGTATTGTAATCATATATATGCTTTCTTTAGTGCTATTTAATGACTTAGTGGACTGTGCCGAGTTGTTGTCTATCGCAATCTAGTAGACTTTTTATCTTTTTGTAGAAATTTCTTTTATATAAATAAGTATACGATGTGTAGTTTAATTGTTTATTCACTATAATGGATTGAGAATATATATTAAATGGATTTTGATAATTCTGTAACTCATCAATATGCTACTTGGTAGCAATAATTGAGTAAACCACTGAACGTTTGAACAGCTAACTTAAAATATATTCAAATCGAAGCAACTTAATATTGAATAAGTGTTCCCAGAAAGAGTGTAAAGAAAATTATTGGAAAACTATAAGAAACAACTGGTATATCTAAAGTTCCTATTATATGAGTATGTGTTCAATTTTCTTGTTTTACTGACAATCAAAGTATAGGTTTAAATTTTAATGTGCACATCGACTATTTATATATTTTGACTGGAAATATGTTTACATGAATGATTTTTTTAATTTAATTTACACTTATTCTTTTTGCAAAAATTCCACATATTATTTATTAATAAAAAACATGTCTTGATTTAAAACATTTATATACAAAGAAAATTAATAATTCCCAATAATTTATTTACGTAAACTCGTAAATATTACTTCGATTTGGACTTTTATTAAAATGAGTTTTCAAAAGTTTAACAAATTAATAAATATAGTTGAAAACTTTTTTGTAAGACAGTTTTAATTTTAAATATAATCACGAAACAAAAATTTTAGTAATTAAGTTTTCCAGTAAAATATCAGATAATTACATGAAGGTAGAACTTCTACAATAGGCTCAGGCAAGATCTATAAAAATACAACATAAAAGTTATTCGAATTTTAATTATAAAATTATAAATTATCTATATTAATATGATTCAGTATGAAAGGGACTAATATAAAGTATGATAGCTTACACTTCCAATAGTTCACAATTTGACTAATCCAAATAGTAAATAATTTAGAGATAATTCTAAAACTCTTTTCATATTCAGATAGAACATGAACTTATTTTGTATTACATTAAAATTAAATGGAAATTACTTCAACTCCATAATTGTAGTTTATATCAAGATTAATTTTTAAATCATTAAGGAATCTAAAAAATAATCAGGCATTATTGAAGAAGATTGAATTTTATTTACAAATACGGTTATAGATCTTTTATTGTTCAAAGTAGTAAATTGATATAATGAATACTTAAGAAATTTTATTATATAGAGCATCAAAATATGAGTATATAAAGTATTGAAACAAATTTTCACGAACGCATTTTTTAATATTTAAAAAAATATATTCTTATTCTTTCATATTATATTATTAAAAGTTTCAATTGATTCATTATATTTTAATATCAAATTATATATTCCTTGCTTGTAGATTAAATTAAAAAAATTAAAAACTAAAAATGTCATCATAAAATTTCACATATTCATTAGAAAGTATATTTGTAATCGTGTATGCACAATCAATTTTTTTTTTAATATTAAAAAAAGTTGCAAAAATTTAAGTCTTATTCTATTTTACACGAGTGATCTGTGTGCACATTCACGTACCGTTCTATTCGTGTTCATACTTCAGTTTTATTTATCTCATTATCTTCACGCATAATAAAATTTTAGTTTAATAGATGATATATTCTTATTATCTTATAACTAATACGGCAATAGAGCTGATAATATAATATATCGATACATTTATGAAGAATGCATAAAATAAATAATTATACCTGTGTATAATTAAAAATTTATTATATGATGTGTATTTAGTATTATGTTTAATATGAATATTTATTATAACAATATATTACAATAAATGAATATTTTATGTTTAAATTATAAATATCACGAAAAATTACTACTTAAAAAGGAAAAATAAAGTAAAGCTGAATATATATATGTCGAATGTAAAATAAGTTTTTATTTGAAAATTTTTTTAGAAAAATTGAATTTAAAAGAAATAATGTATTTTTTACTAGATATTAAAAGCTTAAGATTCAATTCTGTAGTTATATGATTATTATTAGATTATTTGGTAGTGACCTTCGTGATTTATCTTTCTTTTTCTTTCTTTGCTTTTTAATGTATTGAAGCACGTCATTTATGGCAACCTTATTCTTTTACAGTTTTTGGTAGTTCCAAGATTTTATATAAACTTATCTTTTTTTTATACGATGTAATGTATCACATGACATTTCTGCAAGTTACCCTGCATAAATTTGAATATATATAATTATATAATTAACAAGCACATGATGTCTAATAATAAATGTTACAGAAATTATTCACTAATTAATCAAGTTGAATTTAATATTATTCAAAAAAACGAAAAAATATTTAAATTCCATTTTTATATAAAAATATAATTAATAATTTATATTAAAAAAATATTTTATTATTAATGATATTTCATAGATATATCATTTAAAGGAATCTCAGAATAAATCTCAGAAAATTATTTATGAATTATAATAATATGCACTAAATTTCTTAGTTAACTACATTATTTTAGAAAATTTTTCTTTCTTTGTCAATTTATTATTTTAAACTGAGAAATTATATATTTTTTTTTTAATTTCTTATATGATTGATTATTTACTTAACTATAAGTGTTACAATGAATTATTTTTGTGATAAAAATGCTAAATTCACTATGTATTTTAAAAATTATGCTTTTTATCGAAAAATATTATTTTGTAAACATTATTTATGTTTATTTTAGTCGTATTTTATTTTTTAATATTATATGTGTTTTATCTAAAGATTTAAAAGTTTCTTTACTCTTTATTAAAATATTAAAAAGTACTAGATAATTTTTAGCTGATTTTTACGAATTTATCTATTGAATGATTTATTTTTATTAATTATTTCATTTTTGGCTGTTTGTTTTTTCTATTGGATACTCAACGTAAACGTTAATCTAGAATTGTGACATCCACTATTGGTTTGCTATTTACGATAAAAAACAATATTTTGAAGTTGATGTATCATACGTCATATCCGATGGAAGAAAAATACAAAATAGAAGAAAATATAGGAATAGAAAATGTTTGAATATTAAAGATAAATAATTTGTTTGTAAATATTAGAAAAAAATTTAAAAATTTTAAAAACTCGATCCGATTTTAATATATTTGTGTAACTGAATCATTGAAAAAATAATAAACACTACATAAATTAAAAGTTTTATTATTCTTCAATTTTAAACAAATTTGATTATTTTTATTTATTATTGTAAACATATTAAAAGTCAAAAAAGTAAAATTTGGTGGTATATAAAATATTAAAAAGTTTTTCTATATATATTTTTAAATGATTTATAACAAAATAAAAAGTTTTTTTACTATATTTACCATAATTATGTGAAGAAATTAAGTCCGTAAATTTAAGAAAATATTGTAATGTTATTAAAATTGATTACGTTATTTTATAAAGATAGAAATGATTATCATAAATACTATCTTTTTTATTTATTATTGAAGTAAAATTTTATTAAAAAGTCAAATAAAAGTAATTTTTTTTTGCTTCATTTTATAAACAATTTATATTTAAATATATTAAAAAATCATAACAGAAAATAGTTTTTATAGTTTATGTATCGAGTTGCTCTAAATATGATTTCTTTAATTTTTTGTTGGTACTTATGACTGTGAAAAATTATTAAAAACAAAATGTTTTTTGTTTATATGTTATTATTAATATTTTAGAAAATAAAAATTATAGATGTGTTGAAGTATATTGAATCATATTAGCGTAATATTAAATTATTTTTATAAATTTTTTTTTTTTTAATATGAAAATATTAAAAATATTTTTTTGAATTAATTAAAAGAAACATATTAAATGTTTAATTTTAAATTAAAAAATATTAGTCTGAATTAACGATCAATTAACACATTAAGAGTGAACACATTGTAAAAGATGCGTTAATTATAATATATAAGAACATGCACAAAATGTTTTCTTCTTTTTTATATTTAAATTCTTTATCAGATGTTGAATAGAAGTAAAAAATATATTTATTTCTGAGGGCATCGCAAATATTTTTTATTGAAAATTTTTCTTTAATTTATAAATAATATAAAAGTACATCAATTTTTAAAAAAGTGTCATTTAACACATCAAATTTAAATTTTGGTTATATTCGTTGTCAAATGAATATTAATATTATTAATTCTGTGTCTTAACTGTAACTAATTTTTAAAAATTAAGTTTTATCAATTGTTAAATAACATTTCTCTAAAACTTTTAAATAGTTTTTGTCTTATTGAATAATAATGCCTCAAATTACGTAAAAATGTGTTAATTACTTTTTCAAATTAAAGGAAATTTATTTACGAATTCGTTAAATTTTGTTTAATTTAATATAAAATGAAAGAAAGCATGTGGCTAGGAAATAATTTTGTTTTGAATGAATTATAAATTATATTTTTATAGACAGTTGTATACTCGAGTACTTATAAAAAATGAAAAAATGTGGATGTTTTTATAACGATAAATGTCACTTTCACTTTTATTTCTTCATAATTTATGCAAGGAAAATTGTCTATGGATACGTATCGATGTTCACTAAAAATCGAATAATTGGTGTTGTTAGAATATGAATAATCGCATCTATTTTTATGTATCTACTGTATGAACTTACATACTAGCAATGATTAAGGTAAAAAAGAAGATTTGCGTTTTTCTGTAATAATTTGATCATCGACGAATTAATAAGCTCACACAAACCAGGCTCACTTTGCTTTTCCTAGATTTTGCACATTCATCGCGGACTCTGAGAAAAGTAAAATGAAGTGCATCGAAGGGAACTTGGTTAAGTAGGCAGTTTGACCCCCACCCCTATCCCGTTTTCTTTCTCCCAGTTTCGGAAGCACGCGTGCATGTGTATATATGCGCATGTACTGTAGGTATACCTAGTGCTCACGTTTCGCCGCAGAGCATTTGTGGTTTTCTTGGAGTTGTCCCAAGGAGCGCAAATATAGCGGCGTGCGAGTGCGCCAGTCGATGAGTGAACTTTCGGTTGAATTTGTACTTTTATTTATACGGGAAGTGTCGACGGCCGGGTGCAACGCGAACGCAGGTTGTTTCAAATTCCGCGACAAGCGCGCACCCCTCGGACTGACCTAACCTGTGACTATATACCTGTGCAAACTTTCAGTCATTTACGTGTGCGCACGTTCTACCCTATCTTACTGCAAACTTTTAAGCTCTAAATCCGAGGTGATAGAGAAGTATGTGTGCGTGCATGTTGAAGAGAGGGAGAGAGAGACGGGTAGGGGAACTTTAACACGTGGACGTTCAAATGGTGTAGCAGATCGAGCTTGTGAAGTGCGATAAATTTTGTGCTTTTTCGTTGACTCATATTTATGACCATGTCTTGCGCGAGTTGTAATTAGTGGCATTTAAAATATAAATAGAAGCTCTCCGTGTGTTTGTTTGAATAATTCAATTGAAAATTAATAGCGTTAATAGAAGAGTTTATATAATGCAAGATATTAATGTTTGTCGACCTTTTTATACGGCTATCACATTTATGAAAATATGTGACCGCGTTTGATCACATCTACAACTTAAAGTAAGTTAAACTTAAAGTAAAGTTTAAAAAGAAAGACTAATTTTATGATATATTACTTATTTTGGTATAGATAAAATAATTATTATACAATATAAGTTGTTTAATTTCTGCAAATCATGAAATATCGTAATTAAAAGGGTCATTCGAAATAATTGAAATGGTACTCCATTTCTAAACAAAACCATTAAGAACAAGAACAAGCTTTTCAATTACGTATTATAGAGTTTGTGAGAAATCCGTTTTTGAAGATGTCGAAATCAGAGAAACATTTATCGATCCTACCTATTAATTTACTTTTTCACGTAAAAAGCAAAAATACCTTTTATCGACTTTGATTTATTCAGACAATTTTCTCTCTGTAAAAAATGTTTTTGTAATATCAGATGCCTATTAAATTTTAAATTCTCGAATTAGAGAATGAAATATTTATAAAGGAAATTTTAATAAAAGATTTTCATATAAGATGCCCATGGATCACCCCATTGGTGCCAAAAACATTTCGTTATAACTAAAAAAAAATGTTCCACGACTTCATTATCGGCGATCAATACGTTCAGATAGTCTTTATTGTCTTAACTTTTCTTCAATTTGTTACCTCTATTTCGATTTTCTAAAAAGAACACCAAGTCTTAAGCGAACTTGGTAAAAAAGGTATCCTGACCTCTTTTCTTTTAGCTTCTCTGACGCGGTCTCCCACACTTATTCTTTTGCACCATTTCTTCTATTATTTCTTTCTCCGTTTCTTTCAAGTTCATATATGCAAGCTACGTATATATTTGTACATATGTATACGTACTTTATGTTTGCGTTTTATGCACAATACAAATTTATAACATGCTCAGTAAAACGACTCTCGTTGGAAATAAATTGGTCGAAGAATGATATCTTTTTGTGATAAATCAAATTCCATTTGTTTAAAAATGAATTTATTATTGCGCGTGACAAATTTGCATTCAAAAGACCAATAGCTCTGATATTTTAAAGCTTAGTTTACTTTATTTTAGATTTAAAAGTATTTTAAGAGTATTTTTTTTCCAAAGGATTCTTTTGTTACATCAATCAATATTTGTCTTATCATAATGTTGCACAACTTAAAAAGTATTACTTTTTCGTGAGAAGCTACTTTTAATGCAACAAGATACAAAAGGAATTGTACTTGTACTGAAGAAAATATCTTTTAATACAAAAACTTCTGATTTGTCTCAAAAAGAAACTGCTTTTCTGATTTTCAAAAGGATTGCTCTGAGGAAAATACGTTATTACGAAGAGGGCCAAATAACAAAATAATACGTCGATTCAATTTAAAAGTGTGTGATTGAAAGACTAAGTTGTGACTGATGTTGAGATGATTTTGCTTGTCCCGCCGATGAATCATCTTGTGTCAATTTCTTGGATTTTACTTCTCTTTCTCGAGATTCTCATGTGAATGTATGCTTGTACGTGTGCGTCTGGTGGCCACGTCGCGGTCAGTGAGGCATTTACACGCGGCGCCCGTCGACTGCGTGTTCAGGTATAATTACAGTGACGTCAGAGATTACGAAAGGGTGCCAAATGCCGTGTCTAATGGAGCTTCCTAGCCAAAATGCCAGCTGCGCTATCAATTTATTAATTCGCCTGACGTGATAAACGAGTTGACCGCCGCCGTCGCTTAATTTCGAATCGCCTCGCGCGTGCACTGCCATCGTGCGACAGTAGCTTTTCTGCACCTCCCTTCCGAATAACTTTTTTTCATAAGCCTCTTATAATTTCTTATGGCATTTATTTTTTGAGATTATCACAAATGCTTCGTTGTTTGAGTTGAGTTCCGTAGCTGTAGAAATTAGAAGCCTCGCACATTTTAACATATTGTAGATACAATATTAATTACACGAAACCAAGATTTTAAGATTTTTTATTGATTGTATGATTAAAGCAATTTATATTTGAATCTACAAGTACATAAAATATCTTATATTTTATTACTCTTGAATGCTTAATATGTATGTTAAAAATTTTTATTTTATTTTTTGCGTAAAATTTCATTGAAAGTTCCTACGGTATGTGCTTGAAATCATTATGAACTTAAATGTGCAAAGAAAAGATGAGCTTGATGAATGTATGAGACAGTTATTTCTTAATGAATGTTAAAACAGAAGTTTTAATTATACCGTTGTTATAAATAAGTTATAAGAAAAATTATATTAAATATAACGTATTTTAGCGCTATATTTTGCAAGAAAGCTTAAAAATACTTTGCCTCAATTTTAAAAGCATTATTAACATTAAAATTAATATTAAAGGATATTAAAAGAAATTTAGGTAAAAAGCTAATTTTATAAAAATAATCTTTAGAGAAGAATTCTCATTAAACACAATGTTATTTTTAATTTTATTTTAAAAATTGCTTATCTAATATAAGAAAATGTTCGATTATAAAATATAATTTATAGTATTTGTTACATATATATTTACATAAAATTGAAACTATACGAGAGTTACGGATACTGAAAAACCAGAAATATCCCGACACTGAAAAGATATTAATGTTTAATTTTAATTGATTATTAAAAGTAGTTAAATTTAATTCTCACACATGGCTAATTAATGTTGACTGAAGGTAAACAACGTCTTAATGAAAATTTTCTCAACAATGTTCAAATCTGTGACTAAAAATTACATCTTTAACATTTAAAAATTTTTTCTTTTTTACAAAAAAGGAATCATATTTACTTGAAACAAAATTATTTTTTTAGTTTAAAAATATTGGTTATATTGGCAAAGAAAGAAAAATCAATTTTCAAGCAATTTTACATTATTTTTAATGTGACCGATTATCTACTAAAATAAAATATTTTATTGGTATTACACGTTTCATTTATCAACTTTGAACGTTGAAGTATTTGCCTAGATTCATAAATAGATGATTCTTTAGTATTAAAATTAAATATTTCCATTACTAATATTGAAGATTTCTATAAATTTTAGTTAATTATATATTTACGAAGAATATTTTCATTTTCATTTTTACTATAACTTTATTTATTTTAATTTTAAAATAAATATTTTAAAAACTTACTATTATTTTATAGAGACGAAGTAGAATATTTTACATAAAAGTTATATTAATTTTTAAAATCTGATATTTCATAAAAATTAAAATTAGATAGATTGAATATTAAAAAAACAAAAAAGCAAATAAAAATTAATCATAAAACAACTGCTCCGATTATATGGTAGAATTAAAATTTAAGCTATAATAATTTATGACAAAAAATTTTAACGTTTGGTATAAAGAAATTATCAAATTATATCATAGTATGTTAGGAACCTAAAACTAACAATAACTGTACACTTGAACGTCGATTAAAAGAAACTATATTCTCTGAAGCATAATAAAAAATTTGTATAGCCGATTACATATTTATTTCGTTACAGTTTTACGAAAAGACATTTTGTTAAAAATAAACTAATAAAATTCAATTTGGTATTCAATTTTTATATATTTTTAAAGAATATTAAGTTTTCATATTTTATAAAATGTAAATTTTTTTAATTTATACTTCAGTTTTTAGAATGTAAAAGGTAACTTAATGTTATAATATTTGAAAAATTTTTATTAAAAATTATCGTTTAATTTTACAAGTAATATTTTGTTGTATGTGCAATTTGATCATTAGTGATATGAAAATTATGCGTTCAAACGAAGTACTCATACTTTCTGTACAAAGCGTAACTAGGTATTTGTAAGTAATGTATTTTGCGTAACTACATCGACAAGTTTAAAGGGACGTCAATTTTATGCTAGTTTGCTTTGATATGGTATTATGTACATTTTGTAACTCCAGTAGTGGTAGAACGCTGACTGGGATAAATTGATCTATTTTTATGAAAGAAAGCGTCGTTCGTATTCAACAGAAAACATTTTCAATGGTGTATTTATACGTGCATTTATTTAAAATTGCGGAATTTGTTTGATGGGTTGATGTTAATATATTTGAAGATGAACCATAAACGGAAACCGATTTTATATCACAAATATTTTTAAATATCGAAAAGATTTCTTCCTATTTATGAGCCAGGAATTTTATATGAAAAACGAATTTTATTTATTTTAATATGATAATGGTTTGTTATAGCTTATATTTTTTTAGTTTTTAAGAAAATTAAATTTAATATAAATTATTAAATTGGTAAAAAAAGAGTTAACTGAATCACAGTATTTATTGATAATACTAGAGAGTTTTAATGATTTTTTTTTATTTTGTATGTAATATATATTACATTTAAATTTTGGATTCTTATGTTATTAAAGAATTCTGAAACTCATGTAATTAATAATATTTTTACTAGTGCATCAATTTTTTTTCTTTTGAAATAAAATAAATTTACTATTAAGAATGTTTTAAATTTTAATTACTAAAAAATATGAGTTTTTATTTTCTTTTTCTCGAGACTTTTTAAAAAGTACATATTATTTATATAACTTATTAAATGATTTCCAATTCAAATAAAAACGTATAATTCATACATGTGGATACTATTTATAGATATATAAAACTATTTCATATATTATGTCTACACTATTAATTTTTTAAAGTAATAACATTAACAAAACTTTTTTTTAATTATTTTTTGTTTAATTTGAACTTATAAAATTGTATAATTGTTATTTGACTATTAAATTATATATAACCATTTATTGTTCATAAATATTAATAAATAACTATTAATAGTAACAAACAGAATTGTATTTACTTATATATCCATAATAACCATTTCAATTTCAGAAAGTTTTAATGATACAATTATAGATAACAGTAAGATTTTAACATATAATTAGTGAATGTTTATAACTTTGCACTTATTACATAAAAAAAAATTTTTTTGTTGTACAAATATAAATTTAGTTTTTGTTTAAATTAATTTGAATAAACATTTTATACATCGAAAAAAATATCTTTTTTTTATAAATTGGTGTAAAACAATAAATAAAAAATTATGTTATCTTATATTAAAAGAATTTAATTATTGAGAAAAATAAAAATAAAATTAATTTTATTCAAATTTCTATTTCTAACATTTATTTAGGTTTTTAACGTTTTGGCCAAATATTCTCTTTTTAAGAATTTTGATTACATATATATAAAAGGTGTATTTATATATGTACTTTTATTACTATTACTTACAGTGATTTGGTAAAATTATAAATTTTGTTCTTTAAAATCTTAAAGTGTAGTTTTATTATTATAAGATTTTCTGCATGAGCCACTGAAGGCCATCTTTAAATATTACAATCTGATTATTCTCTGTCTGATTATACGTTTTAAAAAAAATTTATCGAATCATTATAAAACTTTAAAACTATCTTACGGATATATTATAATACAAGTCAATATTGTATGCACATAAAAAATAAATAGACTCGCAGCGAAGGAATTTAAAAAGAATTTATTATATATATATATACGGACAAGTATTTCAATAATGTGTGTCAGTTTTTAAGAAGGCGTAAAAATTTATTGAAAACGGTAAAAAGGGACGAAAAACTATTATCAAAGAATTTTTTCCATTTTCTTTTTACAGTTTCTTTAATTTTTTACGATATTTTCATAAAAGTCATAAATTTTCTATAAAAATTTTAGAATTTTAACTTTTCTTTATTATATAAAATTTATTATAATTATTTATCTACCACTAGATTTTTAATATATATATATTATATAGTTTAAATAACAATTATTAAAAGAACAATTACTAAAATAAAATTAGATTATATGTAGTTAAAGCTCCTATAAAATCAAAATAAATTTTATTTTTATAAATAAAAGGTAGTTGAGAGTTTGAATAAGCCTTACTTGCATAATTGTTAAACAAATACATTTTGGTTTTAAAAATGTAATAAATAGGTATAAATTATATAATTTATATTTATAAATCATACGACCTTGAAAATTACAATTGTATTAATATAATTTTATTTTTTATTAACATAACTATATTTTTTAGAAAATTTGAAATTATATTATTATTACAGTGTGCTTACGAAATATAATATAAAAATAACACTTTTAATTTAATTTCTGTTTTATATAATACACTTTTGTTTAAGTACATGTTATGTTTACATAAAATTTGTATATATTATGTACAAAAAATACATAACTAGAGTAAAAATAAATGCCTTTGTGTCCGTGAATTAAAAATTGTATTTATTATTTAGATATGGGTTAAATTTTTTCATATATAATAGGTATGAATTTATTTTTCAAAAATCAACAAAAACTCATTCGAATATGACATCATTGTAATCATGGTTTATTTAAAGATATTGTTTTCTATAAACGAGAGAGAAGGAGATACAGAGGATGAACAAACTAAATTGGAATGAATTTGGTTAAGTTTTTAAAGTGTATAAAGGGATTACACAGTCAAATTCAAACTTTCGAAAAAAGAGAGAAATGTTTATTCAAATTAATTTATTTGTTGTGTAATATTTGTATTAATATGACGCAATGAATTTATATATGTATTATCGGTGTATATGCACACGCGTAAATTTGTTTGAACGTATCAACTAGTTACATTTTTAAGATATTCGTTATGATATATTTATTACAATGTATATTGGTCAGTATTATTAAAGTAGTAATTATTTTTACTACCAATAGAATAGGCAATTTATTTATATTTTTATGAAATTATTATTTCTATCGAATATAAATTCTGAATATTACGTAGTTAAAAAATGTTTATAAATGTTATTTTTTAATAGGTCGTTTATATATTTTAAAAATTTATTTTAAGATTTTATATTCAGTAAAAAATTTTTTTCAAGAATTGATAATAAACGAGTACATTATTTTTAGTATTATGAATCTCAATTAATAAATTATTATTTAGACTTTATTTAAAAAATTTTGAATTATATTATATAGTTAAAGTATTAACTTAATTATATTAGATAGCATTAATTGATATATTTTTTAATTAAAAATTAAAAAAAGATTTTCAAAATCTTCCTAGAAAAATTATAAAATATAACTAACTTGGATAAAGATTTAAATTATTTAATTTTAAATTATTTATTGCAAATAAACAATAATTTTTAATTTTTTTCTATAAATTTTTTCATAATAATATAAGCGTTTTTATGACACTTTTTTAAAATTTGAATATCGAAGTTTAATAATAAATAAAAATAATAATTTTTTTAATGCGTTTATATTTTCTAATAAAATAATTATTAAGTCCGATAATTTTTTTCTATTTTAAAGTAAATTTAAAAATAAAGGGCAATGTTTACAGTGTAAAGTATACTCTAAAATATGTTGTAAGATGTAAAATCAATATCTAATTTAAATTATTCAATGCTTACAAAAGTAAATAAAATGAATCAGAATTTTTTTTCAAGATTTTAATCAATTTGTATCAACAAAAGTATATAATCTATTATATATATTTTTTAGAATTATTTATTATTCACCATTAAAAGCTGAAATAGGGCTAATTAATTTCTGTTTTATAGTTCTTTTATTATAATTATGAACAGCGAGTTGCCATTGATATTTTGTAATACAATTTATAGAACTTTATCTGATGTTTGATGTTTTTTATTTTTCTAAATCTTATCATTTCTTAATTTTGTGTTAATACAATACTTAGATAAACTGGTATTAAACGAATATATTTTTTTAAAATCAAAGCAATGGTCTATCAGTTCAAGGTATAAATTCAATTCTTTTCCAAACCACTGTAACAATAAAATATTGTGTTTCTGAAAGGAAAAATCGTAGTAGGATAGGAAACGAAGAGAAAAAAATTGCAAAGGAAGGAAAGAGAAGTGAGAGAGAAGAGGAGAAGTAAGAAAGAGAAAAAGAATGGTGTTACATTGAGTTATTACACGAATGCGCACGGCTTTGAGGAGGCAATGTCTTTGGAGCATTTATTACAGGAGAGCACTTTGCTTTCTGTCGTCTTTTTGGGCCTACAAAAATAGTGAGTGCTATTTTCGCGAAAACTGTGTCATCCGCCGAATAGTCTGCGTGTATACGTTGTCTTCTCTCCTTTTCACTCTTCCACTATATAATATAAGCGAGGCACGCAGTGGAATTCCGTTGCTTGCAATTCGTCCCCGAACGATTGCCATGCGTGAAATCGTGTTTACGTTCTTACACAGCTTTCGAAGTGCTTTGCGTGCGTGTGAGATTTAGGGAGGGATAGCGAGAAAAAGAAAAAGCCAGTTCCTTCTTCCATTTT
This sequence comes from Platyscapa corneri, assembly GCA_018907185.1. Lineage (NCBI taxonomy): Eukaryota > Metazoa > Arthropoda > Insecta > Hymenoptera > Agaonidae > Platyscapa > Platyscapa corneri. The sequence goes on from JACCHW010000003.1 coordinate 426,458, forward strand.
ATTCATATCTTATGACGTAAAATTTTGAAGTCACCTACGAGCGCTAGTATGAGAATCCAATTAAGTTTTTCGTGTCAGGATTATGACGAGTGGAAAGACGCGTCGGCGGCAGGCGACCTGCTGTTCGTAGTATGTACCATAATGGAGTATTTTTTCAGTGCACTCTGTGAGCTAAACAGAAGCTGCTTAAATGAATGTATAATAATGAAATAGACATTACAAGGTATCAAGGAGGTTGTGAAGTTGTTGATGGATTGATTTTTTTATGGAGCGAGTAAAGATTTTTTAATCAATTTTCGTGAATGATGGGAAGATTGTCATTCACGATAGTTTTGCTTTTAAAATGCTATCAAATCAAGATTTTTTACAGATGAAACACTTCAAACATTCGAGTTTGGAAAAAAAACATCCTATTAACGTTTGCGTCAGAATTACCGAATATTTCAGAACTAATATAGATCATGAATAGATTAAAATGAGATAATTGTTTATTATTTTATGAGTCTAAAATATATAATTATAGTCGTAGAGCCAATAAAGTAACGCTAGCTATAAACAAAATAACTAAAGTAATAGTGTAGGTGAATTATTTCCGTTTAGCAATTCATATTTTAATAAATAAAAAACTGAATTGACAAATTTATTTATTTTTTTGTCAATATATCAATTATAAATTATTATTGTTGTTCCCCTTTTTAACATAACAAAGTTAATTTTATATAGTCACGTTTAAACTGTTTTTTTAAATCATAAAACGAATGAACTCCACGAGAAAAATTATTAGTTGTAATTCACCAATTAAATTATTGATGCATAAAGTAATTATCAACCGACTAAAAAAGGAAATGAAAGAGTGAAAACACAACGACGAAAGGGAAGAGAAAGGCAAAGTGAAAGAAAGAGAGAGTGAGAGAAACAAGAGGGGTGGGAGGAGAGCGGGATTCACGTAATAATGATGAATCGTGGTGTGTATAAAAAGAAATACATACATTCGCGTGAGACAACTTGGCTTTATACATGAGTCATGTCAGACTTGCCGTCTGTGACAATGTATTCACTTCGTCATACCTCGTTCTTTTAGGCCGACACATCTATCATAGCTACACGATTCCTGTCCAATTAAGAGTAAATGTCACGTTCTCACACATAGAACGCAAATCATCCTAGGAAAATGCCAACAGGATATGATGCTTGCAATTCTCGTAAACCGCTGCTGCTGCGAATCCCTTTTTATCTTTTCTGGATTAATCCAATTCGAGATTTTCAAATCGCTATCGTTCTTGCAACTTTAAGCTGTAAGAAGCTGTCACACGTATTTGCATAAATTCATTTAAAATATAAGACTTTTTCAACCATATTAATATCATACATTTTTTTTCACAAAGACAAAAATGATAACATAAAGATAATACTAAAGATACAAAATGAAGTGCAAATATAAAAAATTCGATTGCTTCAATTAGTTTATGTATAATTAATATTTCATGGCGAATACGTCTTTGTTTTTATAGACATTTTACAGTATTATCTGGTTTTGAACTACTTTACGGCATTTATAAGTTTTAGTTACTGTTAAAAATAAGAACTAATTTTATTAGTTTGAGGCAGCAGTACAGTAAATTCTACTAAAGTACATAAATAACAATGATTTGTAATAGTTTGTAACCGTTGTCTGCAAATGCCTTGCACAAAGAGGAAAAAGGTACGTATTTAAGTATCATAAATAATTTTATTTATAATTGCCAGAAATAAGGTACAAGACTGATCTCAAAATATAAGACTATATTAAAATGAAAACATTAGAATTACAGCTTTTCAATTAAAGTCAACAACCAGTTACAGTTGCGTTATATAAAATATCAATTTATATTTCACTTTTTCTTATTCTGCGAGTGAGCGAAGTCGTATATAAGTTTAATTTGAAGCTGTACAGATGATAGTTTATGGCGGGCGACAACCGGCTTGGTAGCACGTGTTTTGCTTATGTTTTTGCTATCTTTTACAAGGAAAGAAAAAGAGAAAGAGATAAAGGATGGTTGCGAGGGACATGGAGAGACAAAAGGAGATGTATAGAGACAGAATGAGATATAGAGAAACATAAAGAGATATAAGGAGAAATATTGAGATAGAGGCAGTCAGAGAGAGAGAGAGAGAGAGAGAGAGAGAGAGAGAGAGAGAGATCTCTTTTTGCTGGCCATATATTTTTTATTTATCACAACTTGAGTGCAAAATACAATAGATTCTCTTGTTTACAAAAAAGGCGTAGTGCATTACGAAAATAATTTGTAGATTTTATTATTTTTGACTGTTTAAATGTTTATATTTGTAACTAAGTACGGTTAATTTTAGTTAACAATAATAGTTTTTATACCATAATACACAACTGTAAAATTATACAGAAGTACTTATATTGGAGCATCGACTTTGAATTTCAGCAAATTTTTAGGAAAATATATAAGTCATTCATTCAATTAACTAACTTTCATTCCAACGTCTTAATTATTACACTATTCTATATTTAAGGTAATTAATTTAAAATTTGCATAATTCACGTGAAAAAATTCTATTAATTATTTATTGTTTTTATTGTATATTTTAATAAGCGTGTCTGAAATTTATTTATTTATTGATATAATTTTTTCCTTACGCTTTGCAAATAATATATCTATTCATATCAATATATCCATTTTTAATTCAATATTTTAATATTATAATAAACGGTTTTTATTTTGACTATGTGTTAAATACGTAAAAAAGATCTTTAGGATTATATATTTATAACGTATCTTTATAAAGACATGATTTTTAAATAAATATTATATTAGCAACTGTATAGTTTATTATTAAATTGACAGAATAGTTAAGAAAAATTAATAAAAAAATATTTTCTTGTGCAAAATAATTCAAGAAGGAGATCGATTAAATGGTTTATATTTGTAAAATTTATTGTCAATCATTAATTTACACATGGAGATGTTTCGCATTTTTATTTTGATCATCGAATGCGTAGATATTGAAAAATGTAATATATGTTTTTCAGTGTATAACAGGCGACTAATCACATTTCGTTTCAAGTTATGATTGTAATACAAAAATTTACAAACAGTTCTTCGACCAAATAAATTGAGGACATATTTACTGATAATTTCAATAAAAAACTCAAAAAAAGTTTCAGTAAATAATGAACGCAAATAACTTCAATGTTAGGGTGTATCATGCATTCAACTAATGGAAAGACAAATACAATTTATACAGCCAATATTTAGCTTATAATAAACTTAATCCATGTAAAAGTGTAAAGTCTTGATACATCCAGTATTTTATATTTACAAGCTTTTTTAGTTTATCAATTAATTAGTAACAATTAATATATATCTTTTATCTTTTAATGCATACGAATTTTTAATCTAAAATATTCAAAGACATGAAATTTCATTCATAAATTCAAGAAATTTAATTATTATATATATCAACTGGTTTAAAAATATATTTATATTATGATAAGTTGTCAGATATACCGATTTAACCTTGAAAGATTGAGAGCACTGAATCAACGAAATGGAACGTTCCATTATCACGATTTTACAGTATGTTTATTCTTGCATAACATACGGATGCTAGAAATAGTCTATTTGTTCTTCCAGAGTTCGGAGCAACTCGTTAATTTAGAGATGCGACGATGGTTTGTTGGGTAAAAGAATACAAGTGCATTTTATGCGTGCGATGAAACTTTGGTTGTTTTCACTACATGTAGAATTCATAGTTGGTATCTTACAGGAGCACCGTTTGAAGAAATACCGAATCAATAAATTAATCAGTTAATATATATATACAAATATTTTTCATGTACATAATTTTTTCTTTTTTTAATTTTCTTTAATTGTCTCATTATCTGCATGGGTTTTGAATGTTTGTTCAGTTTCAAGATTATTATATATTTATACAAGAATTGGGGTGTTATTCCGAAAAATCTTAAAAATAAAACGCAAGAGTTATTTATTAAATTTATTAGATTATTAAATATAACACTGTTAGTTTTTTGTGCGTGGTTTATTATTAAATAAAAGTAAAAAAAATTATATTGCTTTGCGAAAATTTACAAAAAAATTGTTTCGGTGAAAGTATTATAACGACTGAAATGCGGCTAGTTTGTTCCTGCGACAGCGTATGACATACTCTGTGGGCAGCTAGAGCAGCCATAAAGCGACAGATCAAGATAAAACGCATATAAATTTATTTGAAGAATAAGTATACATATTTGTATATTTAATATGTACCGTGTTACCGAAGTATATACTATCCATTTAGCAAAATTAATCTTCCATTCTGTATTGACTTTCGCAGGAATAGTAAAATACTACTATGTATTTAAAAATAAGTACAATGAGTTATCGTAAATGTACTTACTTGATATAAATTGTATACTTTTTATTTGTAAATAATATAATTAAAGTTGGCGTAGAGAAGTTGCAGGAAAAAAGAATTTGGTCGGTATATTTAAAATAATTTTAAATACTTCATTGCTTGCTTAAAATAAGCAAATAGAAAAACCAAGAAGAGGTCTATTGTATTTTAAGTATAAAATTAAATTAAAGAAATATAAAAAAAATAGGTTTTTTAATAATTTTGAATCCAATTTTATACGTAAGAATAAAACAAAAATTGAAAAAAGGTATTTACGAAATTAACTATTGTAAATGATAGTTTTTTAAAATATTGTAAACATAAAATGATATACAATTATAATTAATTTAATTTATATTTTGAACATTTTTTTAAAAGTTTAATTAAAAATTTTTATTAATTTTACTATCAGTGTAATAATCGAAATATAAAGAAATTTAAATTCTAAAAAATTTTTTGCACTTATTATGACTATTGATCGTGGAAATATTTTTTTTTAAAACGAAAAACTATTTTTTTGCTATTCTTAGTTTTTTAGTGTTTTCATATTTCGGGTAATAAAATCGTACTTTTATACCTTTACTATTTTGTTGATTGAGTACTAAATAATAGGCTATATGATAAATATTTCACAGTAGAATTGGTCGATTTTTTATTATAGTTATTAAATTAATTTAAAGTAAAATACTAAGTGGTAGGGAGAAAAGAAGTTGAAATGGTTATTGCTACAGTCGTGTAACGATTATTAAATTTAAACTCTTTATGCATTCTTTCGAAAATTGGTTGTAAATTTTATTATAGAATTTATGTAGCGAAATCTTATTTGAAATTTATGAAAAAACGTTTTGACTATTTGGCACGTAAAATTACTTTCATGTATTGATTTTTGATTTATTTTTAAACATCACATTTTCACGAATAAAATATTTTTAAGGAAATCGTTCCTAGATTTTTGCTTAAGGTTTTTTTAGGTAGTAGATACGAATATCTTGGAAAATGCAGGAAATATTGTTTTGCATAAATCGATATATTTAAAAAATTATAGTTTATTATTCAGTATTGGAGCCATTAACCGTTTAGGTGATAAAAGTATGATGTAATGTTTGAATACGTTTAAATAATAATTATGAAACCTTCGAGATAGAAATTATCATAATTTTAAATATTTACAAAAAGTGAACGTTTATTTCTATTTATTTTCTTCAGGTATTCCAAAATATAATATTTACGTACATTTTTATATTTTTAAATCTATAAAATAGTAAATTTATAGAATCATGTAGAAAAACCCAATGAAAATAAAGAAGTATCTATATTATACTTAATATGTAACAGAATTTATTGAAAAAGTTTGAAAAAATGGGAATGCTTTTTAAATATAAATGGGTATATGACTAATGTAAAAAAGAAAGATTTAAGTTTAAAATACCCGAAAATAAATAAAGTTATGTCATTTATTGTTCTTCAATGAATTATTAACAATTATAAAAAGCAATACGTAATTATAAAGTATGCATTATGCAAGTTCCATTGTTTTACTCGCTTAGTCTGTGCGAAGTTTTAATTGTAACTCAGTGATCAAGACTTATGCAAAATATTGTAATTGCATTTAGTTTATTTAAAACGTAACTGGCATATCTATTATAAACAAAATCGATTTTCAACGGTAAAGAGTGAAAGTCTATACCTTCAAACAAGTCTTTTGAATATCCCGGACCCTCATCGACTCTTGAACTCATATCTTGCATTTATGGAACGCCAACGATAAATGCAATATCACATCCCGTACAGCACGCATGCCGGACATCGAGTGTATTATATGTATATATCTCCCTATCTCGTTTTCTTTTCATCCGGGTGAAGTCAAAGAGCCATCAGCCATCGGCAGTGACTGCAACGGCATTAAAATCCCTCCCTCTTGATGTACGCGTACGGCAACATGCGGGGTAGGTAAAGAAGGGACGACGATCTCCCTAACAGAAGAAAGAAGGAAGGGAAAGTAAACCGGACGAGCTGCGTATTATCATTGGTGCGTAAAGTTCTGTTACTGTGATGCCAGACGCTTCAGCATTTAGATGATTTAAATTTAGATATCCTCCAGCAACAACAGCGTTTAAATATTGAAATTGAAGTTTTGTTTTATTAATAGATTACAAATCAGATTATTATACCGAAGGTGACGGGAATCTGATACGAAATCAATTTTTATAATCGAATATTACAATTCTTACGTCTTTAGAGACTTGATATTATTCAAAGTCGAAGAACAAAAACTTGAATTAAAATTGTTCGACTAACTGCTAAAAGTTACCGGGAATATTGAATTTAGTTTTTTCAAATTTAGCATTCCATTTGTCGGTATAAATGTAAGAATACGAAACTTTGTTACATTTCGCATACCCTAGTGTAGTATCACGTACCTGTGTTATCCGGCATTTTATATATTGCACAACAATAATTAAGTAGTTAAATTTATTGTTTGGAATACAAACTTTTATTTGCGAAAAATAGTTAAAAAAAAACTCGTGCGACTTTGCAATTCACACTGTCCTATAATATATTTAACGCGCGTAGAAAAATAAATGAAAATTTAATGACCTTATAAGCAGTATTCGCTATTAGAGCTGTAAATTCTCGAGTCGAATAACAGATTAGAAATGAAGATTTACGAGAACCTCTGCTCTCCACAGGAGCTGCTGCGATATTAAGAGAATATAATATAATTTAAAAACAAAAAGCAACTTGGAACTAAAACATATTTCGCAAATTGAATTTGAAATTCGAATCAAACATTTAGCTGTGGAAATGTTTTCATTGCTGTTTGAAAAATATTGAGAGAATTAAATTATAAAAATAATTAGATTCACGCTTGCACACTTTAAAAACAAAACTTATAACAATAATGCGTTATTGAATTAAAATCTCGAGCGAATTAAATAGGTCATTATAAGTTTTGCCTTCCATCATCGCTCGGTTGAGTTTTCACGTTCATTAGCAGATTCAACCAATTAAATCTTCACGCAGAGTTAGAATGTTTTATACTTGTTACGGCTTCGCACAGGGCAACCGGTATCTTGCTGATTGCGGTATCTAAATTTGAGTTTTCTGAATATCGAACCCTCTCCGGTGGGCGTTTCCTCTGTACACGTTGTAGGCGTGCGATGTGTGTGTGTGGCTAGCGGCTCTAGCGCAATGATTCATGCGAATTTGCGTAGAGGCCGACGGCCGATTTGAATAAGAGCCTATGCGCGCGGAATGCCAACACGATATTTGCAGGCCACGGAGCAAACTCACCGCTCTCCTGTCTGGAATATGATTGCACGTACGCACACCAATCGGTTCCTCGCATCACGAGATATAGTCATTGCGGTTTCCTCTCCTCTCCACTCCTCTCCGCTCGCCACTATTTTTCCCCCTTATTTTCTTTGCGGACCGGAGGCAAGAGTGTTGGAGATTGTTAATTCAATAAACCTTCTTGCTTCTCTAGTCGGTTACGCGTAACAGCCTCTGTTGGCATTTTCACTTTTTCATGCAAAAGTAATGTAATTGCGTACAATGAAAATGTGTCAATTGACGGCTCTCTCTAAGTTCGATAAAACTGCTAACCTTTTCACCTATGTAGTTATTTATTGAGCGGTACAATACTTTATTTACTTTTGAACTGCATTGTGAATTACTTATAACACACACACGCACACATTCGTTTTTAGATTATTGCATGTTTATGTTTGTCGAGGCAAAACTTTCATTCTGAAATAATGAGCATATTAATCTATTCTTGTGTTGCTCTAATAATAGTTTTCTGATAAGTTACTTATACAGTTTTATTTTTCCAAACCTGTATCAGAATAACCATATTTTTGTTTTTATAGTCTGTATTGTTTTATCTTCGAGATCAGAATTTTTTTTATCTATAAAGAAAATCTTTTAGAATATTTGTTATCTGCGATAATCAAATTTTTTATTTTAAAAATAGTTGATCGCATATTAAACTGATTTATTGAATCAAATTTTAGTATATTGATGAACGTGTCGAACGAAAAATAATAATATCCATACGTATAGTGTTCAATTTTACTAGCTTCTTCTATTTCTATATTATTCTCTTTTTTCAATTTTTGAATATTTTGTAGCATAAACTATAATATTTGTAACAATATATTAAAATATGAATAATATGCGAATTGAAATATTGGTTAATGATGGTTTTATCATAGGAATTTAAGTAGTAAATATCTGTAAACTAATAGCTAACTTTAATTTTTTCTAATTTAAAAATTATTTAATAAATCCGACTGTTTTAAAATATAAATGCATATTGAATAATGTCTATAGTTTAATTTTATTTATTTACGTTTTTACCGAGTAAATAATAAAAGTTACAAGCAGAGTAAAAAATTATCGCGCAATTTACCCGTGAAAAAATGAAAAACAAAAAATTTTAATGTTCTTTTATAAACGAACTTTCCCAACTATGCATTTGATGTTAAAAATATATTTACGACCTGCGATTTTGCACTGCTTCATTAAACTTATACGTCCTTTCATACATCGGACCTTTCCCAAGTATATAACGTTTTATTTATTATTACAAATGTTAGATTGCAGTATTTTTCAACTTGGACGAAAAAAACAAAATTAGGCTGCTCCGGTCTCGTATAAATTCGTCCAAACTTTGAACTACATTATCTGAGATGACTATTTCAAAATAGAGCACGAAAAGCGCCATTGCTTTACTTGAAAACCACCTGGCAAACTTGCTTCCCGACAAACTAAATTACTTCTATTTTTTTCTGCAGCTTTTTAGAAAACGCGCGCTTTTTCTTTATCGGTGTATGTCTTTTTAATTTATTTATACCGACGCGCCCTTCTGCTTTCTGCGAACACTTGAGCGCTCGGTATTTCCTACTCGCACGTGTCCAGTTATCTTCATAGCTGTTTTTGTAATTAGCGGAATTTCAAGGCGTTATTTTTTGCGCCAGAGGCGATTGTGCGGTTCGCATTAAATTGCCTCTGTGTTTTCATATTTTTTTGCAACATTTTCTAGAGGTGCACTTGGTGGAGAAGCGGGCGTGCAAATCGTTGACATTTTTCGTTTGCTAAAATCTTGGTCTACTAAATTATCAAGCAACAGTTTAGTGATATTACGTGCCCTGCCTTTTTGCATAGACAAATGTCCGACTAAATAGAGTACGAGCAAGTATAAAAACAAATTTCTACGTAATAGGCAATTAGCGTATAATTTCCTGCTGTAAACATTGTTCAGGTTGAAATATTTCAAGTCTATTCAGAGCACCGGTTAAAGTTTTCGACTTTTGTATTGTTCAATGGAGAATGCGATAAAAAGTTTAATAAAAAATATTTATTCGATTCTCTGGATGGCGCTGCTAAGGCCAAGATTGATCCCCGAGTAAAGTGTGCGATATCCATTGCTGTCTGTAATATTGATAACAATGTTATTGAATTATTAATCTTTTCTCTCTTCGCGTCTTTGCAGTACTTTTTTCAAAATATTTTTCTAAATCGGGACATTTTTTCTAAGAGCAAGTAAGCAGCATCGAAAAAAGAAAGAGTGTCTCACGAGTGCGTGGTTATATTGATAAATGGATATAAGGACGCATTGTATTGCAAAATAGGTCAGGTTCTCCGCGCATCAACATTGTGTAAAGTAGACAACCGGCACCGAGCATACGCGGATAAATAATTCGTTCGAAAAACACCGAAACGCGAAAAAATGCGGATGGAAAATGAGAGGAAGCCCTGCAAGCTCTCGCTTAGAGGCACGCACGCAGACGATAAAATCGCAGGCGTTGAACACGCGTGGCGAAATCACGCTCGCGTTAATCTCGCCTCCCACTTCGACCCCCCAAAGGGACGGATTTACGTTCGACTAGGAATAACTCCGTAATCCTTTTGGAGGTAGGGGCCCGGACGAAGTCGGATCCGGCGCGTCAGGACATTCTGGCGAGTGGCCAGCACCCCCGTCACCGTCGATGAAATGCGACCTCGTGCAATCGTGAGATATTTAATTTGATTTCGCGCAAACTCGCGCACTGCCGCCCTTTTCTCTCCACCCACTCCCTTTCGAATACACGCCACCCAATCGCTCTTGGTGAGCGTGTGAGTGAGGATGGGATATAGTCGCCTCGTATAAGAACCATCGACAGCGATGATTTACCGACGCTTTCCCGACGGTTCCGTACGGAGATATATTTTATGTGCGCGAACGAGTGTGGCGAGACTCTTTGGCGTGGTGGTGCATGTGGATGTGTGCGAGCGCGCGCCTCCGTGACACTGAGTTGGACCGTTATATACGCCGAGTGCGGGCTTTTATAATTCGAACTGCACGCGGTTCGCATGATTTGTTCTTCTTTTTCTTCCCTTTCTTCTTCTTCCCTTTTACCGTCTACGTGTGTGCGCGCGCCCATCCGTGTGCTTTGTTCGCTTGTTACGGCTATTTATTTTTAAAGTTAGTCTCACAGAGTGTGTGCATCGTACGTTTGACGATTGCTTTTTGCAAGAGAGGCTTTATACTATTGAGATTTTTCTTTTGCAACGAAACGTTTTATTTCGAATAAAACGATTATTACGATTTTAAGGAAAACATAATATTTATTTCAAATTAAATATTAAGATTATCGATCTTAAGGAATTCAAGTTTATTTATCTATTTTTATGTTTTTAAAAATGCATAGTAATTTTCTTTCGATGAATTATAAATATTTTCCTTATATAATATAATAAAATGAATCGACTTTTTTTGTAACGCTTTGACATTTACTGAAAACTTACGCCAAGTACAATTTTTTAATCTGTATTATAACCGGTGTAATTACATTCTGTGATGTATATATAATATAAAAAATTTAGCACTTCTGATAACGTCTATATATGCAGTATTAATTTTAAAGAAAAAGTTAGAGCAAGTAATTAATTTGTTTAGACCATCTAAACGAATATTACGCGAATGCCGATGGCTTTAGCATTAAAATTTTAAGAATTTAGTTAAGTCGATTGTTGGTTTCCAATTTTATGTTATAAACGCAAGTCGAGATAGAATTTCTACGTATTACCCTTTTTTATATAATAAAGCACTTGCACACTCAGCATCATAAGATTGCAGTTTTGATCTTTCAATTCTCAAAATATACGTACATTCAAAATTTTGAATACATTTTCTTTTCGATCACTCTTTTCGTCTCTCTCTGTTTCTCTCTCTCTCTCTCTCTCTCTCCCCCTATCTATTTCTAGCATTCAATCTTTGCGATTCGATCCCTTTTTCCATCCATCGAGAAAGCGAAATTTCGTCAGCACTCAGTGTGACGCGCGCACTCTTGAGGCTCGTAAATCTTGTGCAGCAAACGTAAGTCTGACAACGCGTCTACTCTAATGTGGTAGGAGTTTTTACTATGTAAGCTCAAAATCATCGAGTTGATCGATGAAAATTAATCGATTAAGGGAATAAGAAGCAGTCAGAAAGAAAGTGCGAGACCAAATCATTATAAGTGCGAGAGAAGGAGGGATGCGGAACAATGAGAAATTCGCAATGAACTTATAATACCACAAGAGTGAAAACTTTTGCTTTTCAATTCTAGTTATTTATCTATCAGTCATTTTCTCCTCTTATTTATTTTTTTGTTTCTTCTTTTTATTTTTACTGTGCACGTAGATGTTAATGACAGCAAGTATTAATTCGTATACATATATTCGCTCTCAGTCTTCGTTATCCTGATAATGATGAGGGTATATGATATATTCACTGCGTTTTATGCTTACTGAGACTATATATGTGCCTAAAACGCGAGATACATATAATGCACCCTCGTTCCTGCGATAACGAAGAGTAGGAATGAGTACTCGAGGGACTGGAATTTGACGTTTGCTCTTCGTTCTCTTTACTTTCTCCCAGATCCGTTTTCGTTAACAAAAATGGCGAATACACACAGCCTTTCGAAAGGTTATTTCAAACTCGTTATGTGGCATTTATTTTAAAGAATATTCAAATGAGTACATAAATTTATCTTGATCGATAAGATACATAAGCTTTGTTGTAGATGCTATTTCTCATTACATGATGCATGCCGTATCAGTTGTTTCTATATTATAGATAAATTCATTCTAATACATCGATAAATTAATAAATAATTAGTATATTTATGATAACTCAAATTTACAGAGTTTAGTATTGCATTTTTAAATCTATGTTAATAATTACATCGTTATGCATTTCGATTAATTATATGTTAAAGATGTTTTTACTAATATCTACAAAGTTAAACAAACGTTTTTATATTTTGTAAAAAGCAATAAGTAGAAATTTAATTGTATGTAAATAATCTGAAGTACATTGATTTATTCATTAAATTTCCTATCTAAGAAATAGTTTCAACCACGCGTGTATTACCCGAACGAAGGTGTCACAAAAAGTATTTGAAGAATTTTGAATTTCCATGTACAAATGATAAATTTCATTGTGAAAGTTGAAAATTAACCTTGATAATGATGAAAAACAGTGAGAAAGAGAAACAGAGAGAGAGAGAGAGAGAGAGAGAGAGAGAGAGAGAGAAGTATTTACGCGTTAATATAGATATTTAATTTGTCCATAGAAGTATTATTAGATTAATTTTAATAAAGGGTTTTTAAATTACATAATTTAAAAATAAACTTATAAAAGGGTTTTGAGTTATTTAAAAAAAAAAGATAAGTATCGATTAGTTGTGAAATTTATTGTATTTTGATATATATCTATATATATATCATATATGTATAGACAAACGTTACTATTAATCGATTATCCAAGTAAATCTAAATATATAGAAAAGTTGTTTGCAATAAACGCGTGAAAAATAAGTGCTCGTTGCGAGTATGGAAGAAGTTTTATTTTAACTTCTATTTTAATTAAATATACAATATAAATATTAGCTAATTTTCTAATTTTATCAGAAAAATTTAAAGATAATATATGGTATACAGACATTGCATATTTAAAATAGTCTTAAGCTACTTAATTAAAAAATTCAATAATAAGATTAGTATATTCCTTATTGCTAAGTCGTTTATTTTTATTAAGATCGTTGCAATTGGGTTACCTTATTCTCGTAATCAAACTTTTTCATTTCTACCTTAAATTTTTATGCGTTTTTTTATGAACTCTATAGCGACACTTTTTTTAACTATTTGCCCAATTCTAGTTCATTGACTTTTTTCTTCTGATTTTAGCGGGTGGCGCAACTTTGTTATGCTTAGAAAAGTTGTGAGCATAAGCACGAGGATTACAAAAGTTGAAGCACAATTGCGAAAATTCGTTCTGAGAAAAAGGGCTAGAAATATTATTCTTAACACCTCAAGATGCCGTTAAATAAACATGCAAAATATCAACTGCATCTCACAACTTGTACATTTATATTTAGAATGAAGGTATAATGATGTGAAAGCGCAGAGAGATGAAAAAAAAATTAAATACTTTGCGGAGCAGGAATTGAAGCATTAGATGGAAGATAGTAGAGAATAATTCTATTTAATTGACAATTGATAATTATAATTTAATAAAATCATTAGAAAGTAGCTAATTTTTGTTTAAAAATTCTTATTATAAAGATTGTTTTTATAAAGATAAAATTCAGTTCTTAATAATTCATATAAAATGAATTAAAAAGTATAGAAAATTTTTTTATTAATTATGCGTATTTTTTGGATTAATAGTGCAAATAACAAAGGTTATCTTTTAAATGAAATTAGTTTTTCTATTAATTGCGTAACCAACTTGAGTATTATAGCATTTCAATCAATTACTGAAAAGTAATTAACTTGCTCGTTACATTTTGAACGTTAGTAATCAATCCTTTTTATACACATTGTTAAGTTAAAGCTTAGTATAGGTAGAAAAACGTTGCGAGCCATAAACTGCAAATATATCTGTGCATCAAAAATAGACTTTAGCGCGCTTGTTAACTTTCTCAACATCGCTTTTCTATCTCTTGATTTTTTTTCAATCGCGCAACCAGCGTTCGGACGTCCGACACATCCTTTGGGGGTTAATCTCCCGAGGTTTATATTTGTGCCTTGATCGCTCATTCGCCGAGATCCCTCACCTTTCGCTATATAGTCGCACGTCCTGCGAAATGAATTTTTCTTTCAAAGCTTACCGAATCACCACAACAGAGGAAAAGAGAGAGAGAGGAGAGAGAGAGAGAGAGGGAGAGGCTGTTAACATATGAGCAAGAATTTTTTATCGAAGTCACCCAGTTTCGTCCATGACTATGTATGTACATCGTTATGAGACTATTTGACTGGATTTTTCGATATTTTTTGTCAGTCGATTCCATGTACTGCGCTTGAACATTGGTTTTGTACGACAACTGAACACAAATTTATCATGTATCGCACATGTGCGCTTTGCAACGAATTGCTGAATTTTTTGTTTATCTCGTTTTAGTAATGTATATTTTGTTTAATTCAAGTTATTCGACTTCAGAATTTCGAATTCTTCAGATATTTAATGTTCTTTCACGTTTTAATTTGTTGAAAGAGAACGAGATAATTGCACTTTAAACAGCGAACATTCTTTGTAAATTGTTGAATTTTTGAAGCGTCGTAATAATTAATTACGTTACCTCTGGATAGAACGCAAATAAATTTTTGATTACTCAAGCACTTTTAAACGCGCTTTCGAAATCATGTTATTTATTTTTAAATGATTAAAACTGTTTTTAAAGTTTTTAAATTAAATTCATAGAGATGTTGAGCACTAATATTATATTCGATTTTTTAATAATTGTGTAAATTATAAATTTCATTATATTATAACACAACATTGTATCATTAAATTTAATCAGTAAACATAATTCAACATTTTTGGCAGATATTGTTTGCAGTTGAAAGATAATATTATTGTACGGCACCATGAAATTACTGATGTCTGATAAACATAGGTGGTGACCGTAATTAAGTTTACCGAAGTGCAGATCTATATTTTGCTTCGTGTGATCCCAAATATTGCGAGTAGTTCTCTCGAAGGTACATTGAGTTTTTCTGTAATTTGCGTAAAGTGAAAGAAAGTTTTTTTATTCCTATACTCGAACCTTGAGGTTACGTTTGAGTATTTTCCCGATAAATTTCTAGATCTTATTAGTACGCAGATGTCACGACTTAGGTTTAAAATCAAACTACTTGTCCGAACATTCACCACGAACTAAAACATTTCAAATTTAAGAAATGTGCAGGCGGAAATTTTTCATTAAAATACACCCGAATACGCAGTATGAGAATCCTTAATGCCTTGGATAAGATTTGCTCGGATTTATATTAAAAATGTGGGTTCCGCTGCAGCAATTTTCGACCCTAGTTTGTCCTTAATTAGTCAAATGAAAAGTCAATAAAATCAGCGGCGGCAGTGGCGGCGGCGACGTTGGCGAATAACTCGTTAGTAAAAGGACGGCCTTGAGCGGAGCGAGGCAAAATCGCGCAGGAATATGAGTACATACGGGAGGTACCGCGTACGCTCGACGGCGTACGGTCGAAACCATTGGCGCGTGAGTTGGCATACAGAGGCGAGGAGAAATTGGACCGATATTCTCTATGGATGCTCGAATACTCGGTGTGCGTGCAGCAATGGTCTCCACTGTGAAATGTTTCGTGCATTTCAGGGGACTGTCAATTAATGCAAGTTCGCGTTTAAACGCCGCGAGATTATATAATATCATTCGATCAGTTTTATCACATAAACGATGTACGCGCCCTCCTTCCTACTGATTTCAATAACTCGTAAACTCGTAACTATGAGCCATTGATTTTGCCATTAGTGAAAACCATGTTGTTTTCATTGATTCCAATATTGAGACTTCGCTGAGATAGACCAAGCTTTTCTTTATTGCACCTACATACATGTATAATATTCCTCCTTTTTTCCACTTACTTTTTGTGATAATTTTTCACGGAAGTAAAAATCAATTTGTAAAAAACTCGATCAACGCTTTTAACGCTTTTAAATGATAATTATTGCAAATAAAAGTCCTTGGATTAAAAAACGATGCAGCACTAAAAAAGCTGATGACTCGGCGAGTTTTCTTTTGGAGATTAATTTTCAACTTTTCCAACTTTTTTACTTACATGTCATACACGCGTGTGTGTTTGTGTGCTTATTTTCTACGTGGAAAGCTTTGTAGATGCGTCATTAATATGAATATGAATTTATATTTATTAGAAAATTGCAAGTTTAGAAATTGAGTCACTGTATTTCTACTATTGTTTACGAAATAAAATTTCAGTTTTATTGGTGTATGAGAATTCTTTAAAAGCAGTGATTGAATGTGATGGATAAGTAGACATTTACTGGAAAAGAGTGTGACAGGACAAGCATGTAATAGGAAACGGAAGAGTTTCTGTGAGGTACGCGAGGACTAAAGTTCCCGCTGAAAAACCAAAATACGAACACTGAACGCAGAAGCTCATCGATATTGAGTTATTTGCTTGGACGTTTTTTTTAGAGGAGCTTGTTTGCGTAGGGTTTAGGAGAAAATACGCAGAGAACAAGAAATATAGGACAGGCAAGTAGGACCGTAGCGTTAAATGAATATCAGTGGCGCCCTCGAGACTGAATTAACCCAACCCTCGCTGTCCGCTCCTTTTCTTCCAGATAATCTCTCTCTCTCTCTCTCTCTCTCTCTCTCTCGAATTTTGTCTTAAATGTATGGTCACCTTAAAAACAGCGGAAGATTTAAGTTTTTATATTTCTAAAACGCTTACTTTTATTCCACGTAATATTTCTCTTTATCTCTATTCATTTATCATTGCTATTTTGTTGTAAAAAATTGAAATTACGATACAAGTTTTGACAATGCTTGTAAGCAGCTTAGTGCCAGTGTAACTTTTATGGTTTGCTTTTAATATAATGGATAATATAATAGAAGAGAAATTTTTCGAGCGCGATAATAATGTGCGAAAAATTCTGTGTAAACGATATTTTATACTGTCTTTAAACGCCATAGGAAAATCTGAATTTTATTATTTTGTTTCTGTAAAAGAAGAAATTAGTTTTTAATATACGTTAAAAAGTTGTAAAAAGTGATATAATTTCGGCTTTAAAGTAGTAAAATTATTTAGTTATTTATAATTGAGATTCGATGTATGCAGAAATATATTAAAATAGTATTCAGTTGTAACTATTCTTTGCTTTTCGAATACGCTCTGAAGACTAAAATATTTCGAACAATTTTGACTTATAATTCACAGCGTTAAAACGTGTTTTCAAAATATCCAATTGTATTTTAAAAATATTATGTTTTTTACAATCTCATATATACATAATATAAATTATGAAACATTAATTTTCGTATCTTGAATAGTAGATACAGTTTCCTCTATGAAATTAAGTTTATGCAATTATAGGAGCATTATAAATAGGTGTTTGGTACAATAATAAATTGTATACAAAAGAGCTATTTCTATAATTGAACATTTAAACTATTCAAATTAATTAAAATTTTGCCTGTCTGTTATAGAATCCGCAGTACTATTACGCTTCTATCTCTTGCTGTTAATTAATTTCTTTATGTCCTGTTTCAAATAACCACGTAAGTGTGCAGTTATGTCATACGTTCCTCGATTCTTTGGTAAGAACTAAAAATTAATCTGGATTTCACAGTTCCAAAATCCCCAAGATTATTATTATATTTCGATTTATTTATTCGATCGTTGTTATCTGTATAGTAATTTTTTTTATGAATTATTCATTGTTGGACATTATATGTTTTTATAAAATACTCGCACAACTAAAAATGTACATCTCAATCTCTTTAAGACGTCCGCGTAATAGGTTTCTACGCCCTGGGATCCTTCTTAGGCAGCTTTATCCGCTCAATGCTGCTCCAGGTTGCACGTATGTTTGTCGTGTTATGCGAGTTATTTGTGCCCAAAAAAGTACGGTTTTTTAGACTAAAAACGACAGAATGAGAGATGAAAGAAAGAAAATGAATAGAGATGGAAGGCAAAGCCAGACTTCTTTTGACTTAAGTCCTTAGTTCAAGTGCGAATATGAGTGTATGTTTTTTTAACCCTTACCTCGCCTCTCCAGAGTTGCTTTTCACAAATGTCTGTACAGAGAAACACCAATTAAATGAACATACATACGCAGGCGCAAATGAACACGTAAACGTATTTAAAGCGTTGTGAATATAGACATTAGTTGTCCGAAAGCGAAATGCGAGTCTTTGAGTATCTCTAAACTAAGTGAGAAAGTAAATGGAACCGGAAGCACATTTGGTATTGACCAGGCGATTCGCATTAGAAATATGGGTATAAGCAAAATGCTTGTACATGAGCTAAGAAGTGAGTTAGTTAGAGCCGAGTTAGAAAGAGAGAAAAGCGAAAGGCGAGAGGGAACGAGGGGACTGTTGCAATGGGAAGGCAAGAGTTTCTGAAGGTGAACGAAAAGCGAACTGCAAGCAGCTAAAGCGACGTATAGAGTGGCGTTATTGCTCGTAAAGGTTTACGGCCCGCTACATTTCCCTCCCTTTCGACCTTTTCCGCATTGATGTTGAGGCGCGTTGTTCTTGTTTTCTTCGTCTTTCTCCCTTGTTCTTTCCTTTAGCGCAGCGAGTTTTACGGCCAGCTCTTCGATTATTAAAGCCGGCACTTCATTCACCATTACTGTATGAGGTGTTAGAAGCCGTACGTATGGAAGAAAAGCATCTGGTTAATAAGTGCGTGAAAAGAAAAATGCTCGTATAAGCCGAGGCGTGCTAAATTTTATACTGAATGTCGCTAAGAATGTGAGGCTATATAGGTGATATGATGATAGTTGGCTGATTTTAATTTTAGCACGTGTCATAGTAGCGCCATAAACGCTACAATCTTCTTCGGAATGGAGTGATTTTCTTTTGATTAAATGATCATTTTACAAACGATTTTTTTCAACTCGAAGAAAAAATTCAAAAACATAGAATGCATTTTGTTTTCCTTCAACTTTATCAAACATAATTAATATTTTTTTATTACCTATTATTATACTCGGTGAATTTTTAAAGTCTCACGAGAAAAAAAAATGTTGAAAATTTATAAGCATTTTATATACATAAAAAATATGTATACATGTTTTTACATGTATTAAATTTCGTTTAAGACAGTAAACATTTAAAAATAAATGATCCTGAAAAATTAAAAATATTTTATGTCATTCACCAATCGGTTGTAATAACCTGAAATTTAAAAATACTTTTAAAAAATATAATAACAAATGAAAATCCTTTTAATATTCATAAATATAACGCATTATTCGTCAGCTTCTTTCTCTTAGATTTAATACACCACGCATATCTCTTCGGCTTTAAAATAAATCTTCCAGAAAATATGGACCAAGTAGTTAAGTAGTTAGCTAATAATATATATTCATATATCTAAAATGCAAAAATTATCAACAACTTAGGTATTATATGTTATCACATTAATTTGGTGGCAAAACTTGTACATTCAGAACGATTGAATCTTATTTCAAATTACAGTGAAACAATCGATATACTATATTAGGGCTATAGGACATTTCAGATATTCAGTGTATCAAATGTAATTCTGGCCTACACGCACGCAACAACTTGATGGTGTGGTGTAATTTATTAGAAGGATCGATGGACCGTAACTAATAGATACGAACTTACCTGCTAAATAGAGTCATCGTGCAAATGCTAGTAATTTTCAACGACTTTTGATCTAAGTTTGATAATATATTTCTTAAGAGTCACTAATTATTTAATTTTATAAAGAATCATTTATTATAACATTTATATGGGAAAAGTTATACATTAGAAAGAAGAATTTGAGTAATAAATATTGATTAATTTTAGAACACGTAAATCTTCAATTTAGAGTAGATTTCCATTGATTTAATAGATATATATTTCATAAAATAAATATAGATTTTAAACTTTACTAATAGATTATGTTCATCTTTTGCTAGGTGAAATGTGTGAAAAAATTATTAAAAAATAGTTTAACAAATATTCCTCAATCTTTTTAAAGGTTAAAAAATATTTTTTAATAGGAGGTAAACTTATAAATCGTATATATTTTTTATATTTATTAATATAAAAACTTATTTAAAATTATTATTTTTATATAAAATTATTTGTGAGTCTAACAAAATCAAGATTTACATTGTTGATAATCTTCTCACAACTGAAATTTCATTAACTCAAAATCTTAATCAAATACGTTTTATCTAAGAAAATTCTCGAGAATTCATTAACGAAGAGCAAAATGCTTTATCTTTCTCCGTAATTTAGAGAATTTTTTATTTCCATTTATATAGATGTTTTAAATTAAAGAAATATAATACTTATAATAAAGTATGAATGTTTTTAAGTTCTAACGTATGTAGATTCTTTAAGAAACAAAGTTAAGATATAGGGAGTTTTCGAAAATATATAATTCGTGCTTGTTCATATGACGAGAGTAAATTGCAAGATAATTAATAAAAATTATAGAATGTTATCTTTTTGAAACATAATTTGTACTCGTGGAAAATTTCAGTTTTTAAGTATATTGTATTGTACTGATTAAGTCTAAAATTTTTTAAGAACGTTTTTTATCACTTCTTTTGTATATCTGAATAAATGATTTACAATTTCAAACAAAGTTTCATCCATTTTATTTCTAAGATTGCTTCTAAATTAATTATTAGCAGCTTATTGATATTTTAAGGGAAAAATATTTTTAAAACATTCTTTTAAAAAATTATTTTATTCTTCATTCAATCAATTAATTTGAGATAGGTCATTGAAATTTTAAGTTATTCATGATTATTAAATATTGGCCTTACTAATTAGTAGTTTCTTAAAATTACTATTGAAAATAATTTTTTACAAGAAAATAAAATTTATTTTTCTAAAAAAATATTAGTTTCGAATAAATTGTCTAAAGTACAAAAGAGATATCAGATTTATTAAGATTAGAAGATATATTTTCATGCATTTAGTAGAAATAATTAATTAGCTGAAAGCAATTGTTCGAAATGATTCTTTTTAATAAGTTTAATAACGTTATTTTTAAATTAATTTTTATTTTAATTTAATTAAAATTTTATAATAAAATAATTTTACGTTAGCACTACTACGACCTATACGTTGAAATAAATGAAAATTATATCTCGGAAACATTTTAAAGTATACAAAATTTTTTATATAAATAACATAATAGTAGGAAAAACAAATAAAAATTGTTTCTATTTTATACTTTTGTGGAAATATAAAATTAGTTTTTGAGAGAGATTAATTATAATAGCGATTCTTCAAAGAAAAATTTCAAATGAAAGAATGTACAACGTTTATTTAAAAAAGGAAGACTAATTTTAATTCTAATGTTATAACCAGCGTTCACACAATTAGTTTTCAGAGCTTTTATATTTTAATGCCAAACTAGTCACTTTTCTTTTCATTCGTTAATTTTCAGTAGATACCAGTTCAAATTATTAAACTATGTAAGTATGCTCAATTCTTCTCATAGTTTCATAATATACACGTCAATTGACTTGACATTTCTTCTATAATTTTGTATCGACTTTTCGTGCCCCCATTTTAAAAACTTTTAGGAATATCCTCGTTACGTATTTTCTTATTTCTTCACGAAATATTATTTTTGCACTATGATGTATTCTATTATTTTTAAAACCACGCGCGGAATTTGCCTTTTATTAGAAAAAGGATAGGAATCGATGTCGAGTTTTTCACGTGCATAGTATTCTCGTTAACTTCTTTATTTTTTATACTTTTACGAATACGAACGTAAGTGTAGGTTTGTGGTTCGTGTGAGTGAAACAGGCGAGTACAGGAGAAGGGCGGATAAAGAATGTCGTCCTGAGAGATACAGGGTTGTAGATAGACTGAAGGAGATATACGAAGAATTTGAGAGCAATGTTCTCATAGATTGATAAATAAATGTTGCCTTTTATAGTTTGTCGTATTACAAATAAGTAATGTAAATATTACAAATAATTACAAAATAAGTGAGAAATGATTTAGAATACGTTTAAAAAATATGTGTTCGACGAATATTATTGAAACTTGTTATTAAAAAACTTTTTATTCTATGAAAGTTTTCTTAAATTTCATCTTAGTAAATTGTTGAGAAAATTATGTAGAGTTATATTATAAATTATATCCATAATATTATAGAATAATAAAACCATAATAAAAAATTTGTGTAGTGTACTATATTTCAAATTTTATAATAAGAAATGAGAATTGCTCCTGTCAGTTTAAAGTTGTTTCAGTCTTACATACTCATATATTAGATAGAGTGAATAGAAAAAAATTCTAGATATATAGTAGCAACTTATGCGTAAATGTAAAATTTATGGAGCTCAAATTGTATTTGGTTCACTTGTACACGATTATTTTGTATATGCTAGAATACGTAACGAGGGTATCGTCTACTTGTTATACAACGTATTTAAAAATAATAATATAATAATATATTAATATAAGACATACTTAAATAGAGGATGAATTCAATAATTTATTGTATCGACTTTAGTTATGGTTCATGTTAAATTTTTCATGAAAAAGAAATACTTTGATTCAGATACTACTAGAATAGATAAGCTTATGTATTAATAAAATGTCGCAAATACATAATTTTTGTAAGAAGATTATAGTAAAATGTTGAAAATCACAAAAAAAATGCAGAAAAGAAAAAGCATAAAATTGTACGCGAAGTAAATCCAAAGCTAATAGGTTTCCTTTTATCTAAGAAAACAAACCAAGGCATTAAAAACTTTATAAGATTTATGCTCGAACAGAATTATGTTTCATTATATTGGCACACACTACGGTGATGGAGAAGACCTTCGTAAAATAGTACGCGTAGGAAAAATCCGCTGTCTGATTGTTTCGTTGCAACACCTTGAGAATTATAAATCAGTTTTCGCGTCCCGGTGAAATATTTATTATATTTCTTTGTTCTGTGTGCACTTTCGTAAAAGACCATCAGATAAGCGAAATGCACAGAACAATGTGCTGGATGATCTACATTACTCAAATAGTATATACTTGAATCTACTCATAAATATTTAAATTAATTAAAACATCATTTAACAATAGATATCGTCATGACAGAATATTTCAAAGAAAACTAGATAATGGATGCTTTAAGGGTCATGGAAAATTTAACTAATTCTTTTTTTAATATTATACTCATATATCGTAGATACACTATAAATCGCTTTAAGCGAGATTTTCTCTCAATAAGATCGTTTACTCTGGTTTCAAGATTCACAATAGAGTAATACTATACTTTGCCATTCCAGATTAATCAAAAAACGCGCAAAAAAGAATTTTTATTGCACAAATTTGAAAATACAATCACTTTAGTAAGATAAAATGTTATGGGCTATTTGTCATCGGTATAACTGGTTTCCAATTAAAAATCGGTTATTTTCTACCCTGTTCCATTCGAGGATTTAAATAAATTTTCCTGTTTCCCTTAAAAAGGCTGTTTCAAGTAAAAAAAAAAAATAAACAAATAACTCCCTTTTCTCGGCAACTATTTTTTTGCAGGATTAAGTAGGAAAAATATAACAAAAAGTTTTACATTGAGTCTTTGTATTCACGTCTCTAGTTTGCATTGTTTCTGAATATATTCGATTCTTTGTACTCGTAATATTTGAGCTTTTCATAATGCAGACAACGAAAAGACGAATTTAAATATTAAAGCCTTGACGAATAAAGTTTGCAAGTAGATGTACACGTTGGCTCTAGGAAAATAAATGTTTACAAAAATCATTATTAAAAATAAAAAAAATCTCGCGCGCAACACTTTGCTAAAAGCTGAATAAAAATGAAAGAAATATTGTTCGCTGCTCGCTTGTTCGCGCAAATTTAAAAAAGCTTCTCATCTCCAGTAAATTGTCCGCTTGGCACAACAACGCGCGCAGCCCCGGAATCGTCGCTGTACACCAGAGCAAAGTTTAACCGAAACCGGAGTCGTTCCGAAGGTCCCGTACGAACATGTTCTCTCTGAGCACGAGCCATAAAATTTCTCTGGCTCTTCCGCCTTTCCTTTCCTTCCCGCGTGTGCACTCCACGGGAATATATTGGCCTGGAAGGAAACAATTCCGTTCGGCGTTTGCGATATTTCACAGCGCCTAAGCGCGCCTTATATACGAGTACACCGAAGATATTCCCCGAGACGAGCCGTTCCTCATGATACGTGTGTACCTGCGTGCACCTCCGGAGACGCATTTGCAACTCGGACGCGAGCATTCGCGCATCCTCGCATGAGAAATCGGCGAATTCGCACGTGCGCACGGCCGATCCTCCCTCCACGAGCTTTATACGCCACTGGCAGAGGTGGAAGCTGCGGCTTGCCAGGATCAACTTTGTTCTTTAGTGCGGCTGAAATGCCTCCTTTGCGACTATCACGCTAAATTATTTTCAGTTTACTTTGTTTAGACGACTTACTTAGGTAATTATATTTCGCTTTGAACGCTTTCTCTCTATTTCCTATTTTAGAAGGTTACCATCATTTCAATACAGATTTTCAATTCTATTTTATATAAAGATTGCGTTCCATTCTCTCTCTCTCTCTCTAACATACACACATACGCACATACACACGTACATGCACTGATTTAAAAGCTCAACATTTATAAATTATTTATCGCCTAATAGTTGTAGTTGAAAAGGACGATTCTCTGTGATGACACGAAATAAGAAAAAAGCATTTAGCCTGGAATAGCCAGTTTTATGTGATTCATCAAGATCTTGATGCTGATACGTTTTAGTTTTGCAAAAGTTATTTAATTCGTTTCGAAATGAAGGTCATAAAAATTAGTTTTTCAATGTGAAGGTTTGTATGTCCAACTTTTCAAATCGAACATTGACATTCCGGATAAATGTTCATCTAATCTTCTTAAATCCGTATATTTAAAATCTATTGCAACGCGTTGGTTGACTTTAATTGATCAACGAGTGAAAGCTGTATTATAATCGACTAATTGAGTAATTAAATAATTACTTCTCAAGTAATGAAAGGACGATCTGGTCTGGGTTAACATCAGTCAACAAAGTAGAAAGCGGCGGAGCGAATATTCGGAGGGAACGCAAAGCCTATATACGCGCGCATATTCTCGTGTAGGAAATGAGTTTAAAAAAAAATCACGTAATAAATACTTTCTGATTAGAGCGAAGCTGAAGTGAAGGAAGCGAGGACGTCGAGTTGTCGAGATGTTCCTACTGGAGAGATCTAACGAGCGCCGGCTGGGAAAATTTTTGCGGCGAAAGTTTCACGCTCCCTCGCTCTTTCTTTCATTCTTTCAACTTTTGCATGATTATGAGATTACGTGAAATTGAACTTTGGTTCACCCCGAGTCTTTTCTACTGATGCACTTTTCGTAACTTGTTCAAAAAAGAGCAGGAAAGCGAAGCGAGGAAAAAAGGTGAAAGAAGGCCTTACTATAATCACGATGGTTCGTTACGGGGACGCTTCTGTGACCTCTGCATAATATGGGCATAATAAGGCTCTGTATAATAAGATCCTCTGAATAATATTGGTATCTACCTTGTTGAGTAATCTTTTCTTTTCTTTAATACGAGTACTTGTAAGTGAAACATCTAACTTTTTTTCTTTCATATGCGACCTTGGAGTCAAATATTTATCTATTTTTTTTTAAATATTGTATATACGCGGGTACAGCTGACGTACATATTTTATAAATATTGAATATTTTTTTTATTTGATTTAATATTACTAATTTCATCGTCATTTTTTTCACGAAGAAAAGAGTGGAATATTGTTTGATTTTTTTAATATTTACATTTGATAGTACCAAATAAATTAACATTGATTATTGGGTTTAATGGTTTTTTAAGCGTAATTGTCGTATAAAACTAAAATTAGGATCGTTAGGTTTTCTGACATTAGTTATTTTTGTAAGTGAACGTTATTTGATCTAACATACAAATCTATTTCATGGCAATTTTCATTTTTGAATTAAAACAATTTAAATTTTTATCAAATTTAACACATACCTTTTTTATAAAACTTTTTTATTTTTTAACAGATCGTAATATGAATTTTATAAGTGGATTTATATTCCGTAATTGTAATCCTGTAGTACGCACGTTAATATTCAACAGATATATTTTGTTATTTTTAAATTGTATTAATTCTTGCATTTGAATATTATATTTTTACATTAATTTATATTATAATTTTACATTAATTATTAATATATTTAAAATAGTAAATCCTTAAATTATGCATATTTTTACAGAATTTCTATACCTACATAGAGCATACATTCCTAGCAAGTCTTTTATTTGTATACATATCTTTGGCATTTCTCTAATTGAAAAAATGTTGCAAACGCAGTTTTATTAATAGATTTCCATTCCATGACGACCTCCTTTTAGCAATAATAAAACTTTGTATTTCAATGTCTACTTATATTTGTGCATCAGATCTATTTTTCAAGTAAGCCTCAGTTTGATTTACTAAATTATTTATTATTAAATAAAAAAATGAAATAAAATTAAATGTTTTTTTTCCTTATAATTAAAAGTTTTAACACTTTCATAAAAAATGGATTTACCTTGATCATTTTTGAACAAAAATAAACTCATATACGTCTTTATTATTTTTTAAAATAATTTTTATGGCATACCAGTATTATTTCTAAAATTTTTGGAAAACTTTCTAATATTTAAAATTCAATTAAATTTAACGATCGTTTAAAAGAATTAATTTATATTTAATTGTGAACAATATTAGTTTAAATATATTTCTAGAGTTTATTTTGAAGTCTTTTAATTAAAAAAAAATTTCCCTGAAGCACGTTTGCTCATCAATTTTATTTATATACTTTAATAATTAAAAAGACTTACACTTATATTTTTTAAAGCTCAGTTATGTTTATAATTTTTAAACCAAAACGATACAGATTGGAATATATAGCTAAAAATAATATTTAAAATTTTTTAATTTTATTGTTATTTCATGCATTAATTAAATTGGCATTTAATACTTAAAAATTTAATTGTTTTTGTTTAATTTATTATCTTGTAGCATTATTTTTCAGCTAAAATTTATTTTGAATATTTTCCCCAACCTAGGAGGGAATATAATAAAAACTATAAAAAATAAGTTAATAATTTTAATTATAAGTAACATTAAATTTTAATCGCTACAGATAATCACGGCTAAAATGGTAAAATGAGAAAATGATTAAAGTACTTTCTTTGTTCGTGTCATTAGAATTATAACAATTTCCTAAATTGAAAGGGGGTTCTACACGAATTTCGTTACCCTTTATCCTCCCGTATATCGTTCTCTCTTTTTTATGGATAACCATTAGGCACTCGAGGCATGTCTGGCATAATGAAAATACGCTTCCAACCTTGACATATACTTCTAGGTCTTTAAATGGAATGCCTTTTGATTGTTGATGTTGGGACTATCACAGCTTTGTTAACGTATTGATTTGCATTTTCGGAGATACGATCACGAGTGCACATGGATAGTCTTAACAGATCGAGTCCTACAGGCTAGAAGGATAACGCTAATATTGTTATTATGAGGATTAAGCCAGTAAATTTCATACCTACACATTCTCTCACATCTGGGCCAAAAATATATAATAGGAGAAGGGGAAGTTGGGAAACAAGAATAACTGACTGAAGTAATAGAAGCGTTGGGGGATAAGTAAATAAGCGAATAAAATTTGTTTCTAAATTATTATGATTTATTAGTTTGACGCTGATAACGCAGTCGGAATTTATCAAAATATTATATGCTATACGCATGGTAAAATGTCGGCATAAGGAACAGGACGAATAAGTATCGTTAATGAAATTATAGTTAATAAATATTAAGTGATTTTGGATTTTAGAATTTGAACGAAATTAATGTTATTATAGATTTCTCATAACTTATGTATTATGTAGTTACTAATCTTTTGTCTGCTAAAATATATACTTAAAAGGATTAGTTTTAAAAACCAAGGAATAATTCAAGGCGGGAATGCAAGGAGTTAAGATGAATACAACAACCACAAAAGTATTTTTCATTATTTTAAATAATCGACAAGTTTTCATAAAAATATATTCGAAACAAAGTCATTATTTCGTATTACAATTTTTTAAACAATAACGTGTACGTAGCATTTATTAGCATAATTATGATTTTTAAATACTCTTGCGACTATTTCATGCTTTACAAGGATGTATAAAAATAAAACCGAAAAGCCAAAGATGGCTAACATTCGTGAATTATGGAAATAATGAGAAAGAAGCAGACACTACCAGAAAGCGCGAGGCAGACGGGAAGAGAGGGAAACAGAGATCGAAAGCGGATTGGAGAGAAGATAGAAATAGCTCGTTTAAATGCACCCCATCGCAGGGACGGTACGCCGACGCAGTCCCTGTGGGGCCCCGCGGCCGAAAGGCTTCTCTCGCTTTCATTCTCCTTTTCTTCTGTGCTAACCTAATTTTGCAGAGATAAATACGAAGCGAAGCTGGAGATTTCTGAGTTATGCGAGCCTCGGGGTTGGGGTCTACAGTCAACTAGTCGAGGGTGTGCAACCGCGCGAACACACGCTATTTCGCGTGTGTGTTCGTATATAAATACGTACATTTTCTCTCGTCCTTCTTGTTTTTCATTTCAATAGGATGCTAAGCTATTTGACCAAATAAAATGGAGGAGTTGTGCGATGGATGCAATTATTTTTACTAAATTACTAACCTGAGCCGACGGAGTCAAACGAATACATCGATCACAGTTTAAAAACTTAAAAGACTCATTTTTATAGTGTTTAATAAAAGAGTGCCAAGTAAAAATTTGAATTTTTATGTTTCAGGTATGTAACAGTTTTTAATGATTGCACTACAATTCCAGTCGGTGAGTCTTTTAAAAGAACATTTGATTTTACCTGCTTTCCCAAGTCTCGCTTGTACAAATGCGCCGTGGCAATAATAAAACGCGAGAACCCAAGTGTTGAAAAGATCTCGTTGCAAATTTTGTCGAGTGTCCATAAAAAATTCGTATCGCACATCATCTCGGTCGCTGTAAACTATTCGAAAGTGCGGCAAAATGAAGAGAAAAAAGGATCCTCGCATAATTTCTTATATTTCCTGGGCGCTATCGTCGCTCGAGCGAACTCGCAAGCGCTCTCGCGGAA
Source organism: Platyscapa corneri (assembly GCA_018907185.1). Taxonomy (NCBI): domain Eukaryota; kingdom Metazoa; phylum Arthropoda; class Insecta; order Hymenoptera; family Agaonidae; genus Platyscapa; species Platyscapa corneri. The sequence continues at coordinate 456,024 of JACCHW010000003.1, forward strand.
TACATATAATAAAAATTGCCGTGTATTCGTTCGCGTCGCGCAGCCTCGCAAATATATCCTCCCACGAGCATTCGCGAATAAAGCGAGCGAGAGATAACGGAGAAGAAGTGGTAGTCGCCGAGAGACAAGGAGGAGGACGGTGCGGTCGTCGAAAAGAATGGAGCAGCTCCGCCTGTATATACGAGTACGTACAAGCTCTGGGTAAGCGGAGAGTGCATTTAATTTGCTTAACGAGGCCCGTCCTTCTTCTCGCTTTTATCTAACGAGTGAAACGATTTTATAAAGAGTTTCCGCCCTCCGGATTTGTTTCGAGAGCTCGAGAGCCCCTTTTTCCGGGGAGCAAAAAGCGTCCGGGTCATTCTTACGCCGCGCTTCTGCCCTGATATTCTAAGTGCATTGTAATAGAAAACGAACGTAACAATTTATCTTAAGCTGCGTTATTGTCGTGGCATAACAATATTGTGTTTCGTTTTATCAGAAGCGAGGAGTCAGGAATATTATTGTTACAGTATATTTTCGTCCGAGGACTGAGTAATATAATTTCGATACGGAGACGTGTTATGGCGATTATCGCGTTAGCGTCGAGACTAAAGGACAGCTTTATTATATCGCTTACTTGTATTACGCTTTCATAATTATGCTTTAACGATGAAATATGTATCAGAGTTACGATTTTTTTGCTTCTTGACAAATTATTATTTTTTTCAGATTTAACAAATTTATTTCAAAGTTCTCAAAAAGCACGCGTTCACAAATTAAGTGGCGTCCTTTTAGGCAAAGCTATACTCGTTTTAGATAATAATTCAATGAAATATTTTCCTGACACGAACGAATGGTTGGTCACAGTTTTCCAACGTAAGCGAAAGAAATAAATGAACAGCTTAAATGTTTGAGTCAAAGTAAGCAGCCAAAAATTTATGAGTCAACTGCCTCTGGCCTGTAATCTCGTTGGAGCCTAGAACGAATATCGATTAAAAATAGCTTTATCCGTTATCACGATTGAAACTTTCGCGTGTCGGAGATGCATCCGCTATTCGAGTAAGCGAATTTACTAGTTGTTAAGTAGAAAGAAAATGTATTCGTTAACGACAATACACCAGACTAGATTATTTCCGAAGCTGTGACGTAAACATTTCGAAATCCATGTAGCATGCGATCATGATCCCAGCATCGCGTATAAATCCAAGGATAGGTATTAAATTTGCGCGCTGCGGAATAATTCACACGCGTTCCGGGTTCGAACGTCGAGAGGAAAATAGAAAGGGAAACAGAACGAAAGCAGCGGGGCAGCTTTGCGAATTGCGCTGTTATTGGTTGCAACTGCTGAGTAGTGGGCTTGTTTTGGTCATGATCGCGCGGACAATACAAAAGCTTGAAGCACGAGTAGATGCGGCTTTTCCGGTACAATCGCGTTGCAACTAGAGGCGGTTAACCCGAGTGGGTGGCCACGATTCAAGGAATGTCGACTGGACGCGATGCGATGCTTTGTACGCGCAAGAGCTTGGAAAATATCGATGAAACTTGTTAAATACGAGCTATTGTTGATTTGTGAGGGAGCTTTTGGCTCGCGAAGAGTCCATGCGAAAACTTAAGTTTGGACGGAAGTACTTGTAAATGAAATGCGAGCTTTCCTTGGTGCTTTATATGTTGATATCGGGAGATCGCTAACAATTACGAGACGAAAGTACAATGCCTCGTCTGGAAATGGTAAAATGTTATGTGTTTTGAGAATTTGAAAAGTTTATTAAAGTGCACAGAGCCTTACCATGACTAATGGACGTTGAATTTTTTAAAAAACATTTTGAAAACTCAGTCAAGAAGGGATTGAGTTTAAAGGGGATATTACAGGGATGTATTTTGAGTAATAATCGAAGATTTAATCCCCTGTTAAAGGAAGATTACATAGGAAATTCAAACTTAGAAAATAATCGTTATTTTATATTGAAATATCTTAACTATATTTTCATGAACCATAAAGAAGTATATTAAAAAAGTATAATTATACGTATAAAATATCAAAATTGTTAATCAGTTCCTTACGATTTTTGTTCTTTAAACCTAAATTTCTATACTTCAAAATTAAAAATTTCCTGTATATTAGTTGAAAATAATATAAGGAATAAAGAAATTGATCAGATATAAAATTGTGTGGAATTACTTTCGGATATAAAATTTATCAATATAGTTTATATAATAAAATATAAGCACTGGAACAATAAGATACTACAAATAAGAATGAACATACCAATCACGTACAAGTATATTTAAAAAAATGTATTATTAAGTTTGCATAATGAAAATTAAAAAATTTCATTTTATATTTTGTCGGAAAATATTAAAAAACTGATTTTCCGTAGGTGTATTATATTTACCATTATCCTTTATAATCATAATGGCTTCGACAAAAACGTCGACTGCCTCTATGCACTTGAAGCATCTCTTCTCCGTACGCCGCTCAATTACCCTCTTTTTAAGCCCTTCATATCAGTCTTGGGTCCCTTCGAAGGCTCGAATACGTTTTCCTTGCTTTCTCTTGTAAGAGTTGTACAAAAGTGACTTTACGATGCGAAGCGCTCGCGTGCAACTAGAGTAAAGCGGATACGGGAGGACGGACTTTGATGGGGCGAGGCGCTGAGGGGTACAGGTGCTGTATTGGAAGGAAGGGGGAAGGCAGTCTTTCGGAAAAGCGAGTAGCAAGCGAACGGACGCGTCTGCACTATGCCTGTCTACTTGTAAGCCCAAGGTAAGCTTCGCTCGAAGAGTTGACGTTAATTGGACCGTCCTGACAACTTTTCATTCATCTTCTAACAAGCTACATCCGTCTTTATCCGCATTACTCCTTCCGTCTCGTATCGCGCCTTCGACTTTTCCTCCCCCTTTTTCATTTTGCGTCTCTGCTCTGGTATGATATTTTTGTAGGAGCTTTTTGCGTTTTGTTCGATTTTTTTCATGTTCTTTTTTATCTGGATTGCATGCGAATGCTACTCGTCTACATGAATAATTTTTTTTAAAAGATAATTTTTTCCAATTTTTTCATTGTTTTCAATGAGACATGAAATTAAATTTAACGTTTCGCATTTTCAAAAGAAACCAATGTATTTGTAAAGCTACGTCGACTTTTTTATTAACGTAATCCGTTGTTTGAATGTATTTTTTCTTCTTCACTGACTTATTTTCAATTAATTGATGAATGAACTTCATAATTTCAATAATTTTAAATGTTTTTATGATTTTGAATTAAGTTTTTCCTTCCAAATAATTAAAATATATAAATACGAGGAACATTCATTTTGAAGATTTTTATATAATTTATGTGTTTGTATTGAAACAAAAGACTCATTATTTTTTCATTAATTATCTTGCTCAAAGTTTAAAACATTAAAATTACCTTATAACTATCAAATCAGTATATTGTATCGTTGAATTTATTTAAAAATTTTGTTTGAAAAATTTTTATTGATATTTAAAATTATCCTAATAAACTTTGTCGCTTTAAAAACCTAGTATTTGTGAAGCTTGAAGTCTATAATTGCTAAGTGTCCAATAAGATATATAAATATTGAATTTGTTCTGCAAGTTGTGTTGTGATTTATACTTGGGAGAATTCAATTTATATAAATAAAAAATAGTTTTATAATGGAAAGAAAGGACGGGTTAAAGAAATTAAGAAGCACGACAAGTCGTTAACAAAGATGGATAATGCAAAAAGAAGATCTTCAAAGGAAATTCATACACCTCAAGAAATTACGGATACGAAGGCGCCTTGTCCTTGCGCACTTTTAGCAAGGAACAAAAGATTAAAGAAATCCCTCGTCAATGAAACAGCAACGAGATGCGATCTATTCTTCCATCTTGCCAGAACGCCGCAACCCCAAGTCATTAGAAAATTCTGCGTGCGTCAGCCTTTCCCCGGCACAATCTTTCTCTCGAGTTGTACGCCGCTGCTCGCTCTTTTCCCTTTTCCTCTTCCCTTTTTCCTCTGTTATTTTGGCAGCTCAACAGATTCACGGACGCACGTGGATTCACAGCATAGCGCGAAAACGAAGGCACCTTTGCGAGAAGAGATATGCCTGTAAAGTTTATGCTACGTCCCACCGCTCGCCATTCCCAGCGACAATGAAAAAGGAAACTCAAGAACTTGCTTCTGCAGCTCGGAAGTTGCGAGATGTAAGCCAACTCCAGGCGCTCGAGTTCTCCAATGTTTTGCACACTTTCTCCCCTTTGATCCTCCCATTCTCCATCTCCATCTTTCTATTACTGACTCTTTTTCCTTTTATTTCAAAAATAACCTACGAGATCGCTCACACAGTATTCCCAGTCGTGCAAACTTCAAGATGGAAGCTCTACATGTAGACAGAGTTATCTGTGTACATGCGACAAACCGCAATTTCTACCTTGTGGGCTAATTCATTATCGAAAGTTTATATAGTATACAATAATTTGGTTCAAAGAACAAGTAATCTATGTAATCCATATCTTCGGCCGGCGTTCATTTTAAGGAATTTAATTACTAGTACGTTACCTACCAAAACTTTGCCTGTAATTACTAATGACTATTTATCTCAATTAAGACAATAAAGAGAAAATATACATTTTTAAACGCACAAGAAGTACTTCTACGTTTATTTTTGTTGACATTAAATAAAAATTTTACTCAAAAATTGAAAAGCATAAAAGAAGTTAAGAATTCGAGCATACAAAGTTACTATCAACAGCCATTACGTACAAATTAAATGTCTTATTCGCTCATAAATTAAACTAATTCAGTAAGAAAATGTGTTCAGCGAATAATTGACAATGTTTGTTAAATTTTCTTTCTTATTCTTACATTCTGTTTACGTACATTTTATTAGTTTTCTCACTAAACAGCAATCACGATAAAATTTTGATATCGACTATTTTAATTGGGAATCATAGCAGACAAGGTTAATTATTCCTATGATTGTTGCTGGATTGTCTTGATTATACTAAATACTTATTCATATTATTTGCAAACTCGAATAATGTTTTTCTGTTATTTACCTTTAAGTTATGAATATATACGCGTCTACTGTCGTATACACATAACATTCGTAAAATTTTTTCTTATAGCTGAAGTTGTTAGATACTTTCGACGCATAAATATAAACTGTGCCAAAAAGTCGCATTCGTACTTGATAGACCAGAACAAGCTTCGAAACTCGGAAGAACTTTGGAAATTCATTCGGTTACACGTTTTGCATGATGATAAATCGGAAAGTCTCTCGTTTCTCGTGCACTCAATTGTGCGAAACTTGCCTGCCACGCTACGGCTGACGCTGCAGTTGATTTTACTACTGGCATGAAAACGGACGCTACCTTGTTGCTCGTCGAGGCGCTCGTCCGTTCGAGACGATCTGTCTATCAGGCACCTGCCCTTTGCACGTTATGTGAGAGGAGATGTTAGAGCCTGTAACTACGTGTCGGTCACTTTGACCATTGGCATTGTTCATGCTGATTTTGCTGGTGCGTTAAGTGTCTCTATTACGATATCCCCTCAATGGTCGGCAGCTTTCATAGAAATTTCTTATCATTTTTCAGTTTTATTTCGCTGCATTTATGGAAAATATTGTTTATTATTATTGTGTGGATGGACAGAATATCTTGATAAAGCTGCGAATAATGTACAGAGGATAATTTTTAGGATTGGTACACGAGATTCGCCTATACTCGTATTGTGTATTTATGTAATTATACATTTTATTAGAGAGACAGAATAAGTTAATTACATTTAGAATTAATTTAATTAAAAATTTTTAATCGTGGAATTATAAGTTTTTTATTTTGAGTTACAAGAATTCAGTTCTTTAAATTTTATGAAATTAAAATGAAATTTTATCAAGAGCAACGTACATTTAGCAGACAAAATGTATGTAAAATCACGGCAAAAGTAGATATACGAGTAAAAAAGACTTATTTTATTAATTTTAATAATGTCTAGTTTTATTTACGGGCGCAGTATGTGTCTATTATAAGAATAAAATCTATAAATCTGTTTATCTAAATATACTCCGCATTGCTTTCCTGGATTTAATATATTATTAAATATGCAATCAAGGAGTAGAAGTATTTAGTTTTTTAAATAAAATAATGGATTCTTAAATAATATATTTATTTTTATAATATATTTATTAAAAATTGAATATTAATCATTAAAATTTTAGAAATTCTTTTGAAAATAAATTAAGTTATATTAAATTTTTAAAATGATTCACTGAACAAATGCTTTCTATTTTTTAAATCTAAGCTTAAATTTAACTTTTTTCTTTAATACTGTAGTTATAAATTTATTTCATCATGATAAAGTTTAATTTTAGCAAATCTTTAAAGTTAATCATAAAATCTTCCTTAAAATTCGTGTATTTTGTCCAATTTAAATAAAAAATTAGTCAAGGTTTCTATGATTGATGTTTCTGATAAACTCTCGTAAATTACATTCTTTCATAAAAAATAAAATTTGGAAGTAATTATTTAAAAAAAAACTGTATTACTTGAAAAAAGTTCTGCAGTTTTTATTAAAATTAGTATTTAAAAATATTTTTTAAATCTTTAATAACATTCCAAAATTTCAATGAAGATTACTAAATAGCGGCTTATTGTCTGAAATTCTTAGCTGGTAGATTAATGGACCACGATCTGCTGCCTTGGATTAAAATCCTATTTCCTGCCGATAGACATCAGAAAAAATCTAGAAAAAATTTCACGTTTTGTTTACAAATATACTAAAAATCTAATTTATCGATTAGCACCGTAATTGGAAAAAAGGAGTCGATAAATAACATTTTATAAAAATCTTATTCAAAGTGTAAAATTAAAAAAAAAATGGAAAAACTATTTATTTAATGAGTTTCACTTAATATAAACAAAATTTTGTATGATCTTAGTTATATTTGACAAAAACTATAATTTTTAGGTTTTATTTATACTTTTATTTTGTTTGCATCGCATCACTATTTACGATTATAACGCATGCAAGAATATATAGCGCTGCAGTTTCATCATTATTCATTCGGTTTTCTTATATATTTTTCTATTACATGTATTTTCTAAAACTAGGTTTGACTTAATACCACTGTCAGGTTAATAGAAATTATTTAAATAGATATTAATGTTTAAAATAATATCTTATACGATTCTTCAGTTTGACAGAATCTATCGATATATTTTCCTTATAATATCTTATTCAATGTAAATCGATATTTGATATAATAACGTTTTTTAAACATCACTTTTGCAGTAACTTTTTTTATATTTTTTGTTAAAAGATTGATTTCATTCTTATTGATTAGATTTGATAATTTTTATCTATTAAAATTGAGAATAATGTTTCATAAGTAACATAATGTAAGGTATCTGTTTTATTTAATTTCCTCTTATTTAGATTTGGGTAGTTAATAAATAATATTAAAACTATGATTTATATAAACTTGAATAATTCATACTACGTAATAAAAGAAGATGTCTATTCAGTTTTAATAGAAGTAGCATAGCTTTATTATACTTGATGTGAAAATAAACACAATTTTTCCAATAGAAAATAATTTAGTAACAAAGCTCTTAATTTCGTTGTTTACTATTGTTTATTTATTTTATTTTATTATAATTATTATTCTGTTATTTTTTATTTAACATTTATTTTCACACTATAAATTTATTTGTAATTGTGTATATACCATAATTTTTTAATAATAACTAGTGTAATATAAAAATATGTCTCCTATAATCATATTTGGAAGATAAAAAATTAAAATCATAAAAATAAGAGCTAAAACATTTAAGAAAAGATAAAATATTTATAAAATAAATGGAATACTTTTAAAGATATCTTATTTAAGAAATCTGTAAGATTTTATAATCAAGATTTCTAATAATAAAATGAAACTCTAAATGGCAGTGTTTTATTTTCAACTTTTAAGCATTGAGAAATCACAATTTAGGAAAACGTGATCGTTTATGTTATTTATATTTAAATTAAACATTTGAAAAAAATCAATGTACATAAATTTAGGTAAAGGAATAGTAAAGAATGCATAAAAATTAAAGGATACCTTATTTTTAGCGCAGTTAGACATAAATATATTGACTTATACATATTTACAACTTATATATGTAAATTTGTATGTAGCACATATAGTGGATACTATTTGTAATAAAATTAGTAAATATAAGAGAGCTTAAGGAATATATACGACGTTACTCCTAAAAAATTGACGGAGTATTGGTTTAAAAATTTACTACAATAATGTCGACTATATACTTTTATTTTCCATGTTAGCTCCTATAGAAAAAGATAATCTCATATTTTTAGGAAATTTCTAGCTTAAATAACTATAGAACTAAAGAGCGATGAAAATATTGATAAAAACAAGTTTTCTGTAAAATTTATAGAAAATTAAAAGACAAAAAAATATATCTCAGGGTATGAAGAATGATATTAAGAATATAAACCCCATGCTTGTTAAATCATAAAGATAGTACCAGAAAAGTTGAAGTAGATTTATCAAACTTTTGCTTCTTTTCATACCTAATGAAACAAAAAATACGTTAATCACAGTTCAAAAATTATAAGAATTGTTTTTTGGTATATAAAAGAAAGTATTATTATAACTAATTTTTTGAGATAAAAATATTCTAGAATGAAATTTATACTAATTTTTCAAGTGTTTATCAGTTAAGACTATAATTTAATAACACAATAATAATAATAAATGCAATAAAAGACTGAAAACTTAATTGAAGAGAGAAAAGGAAAGTTGAAGAAATGTAAAATTTATTTCACTTGTCATTATACATCTAATATAGCTAATAATGGGGGCTTATAAACATAGTGTTAAAAGAAATTGAACGAATATTATGCGTGTAACATCAATTGAAATTGTAACTGCTCTTTGTTGAAATCGGATTCAGATATATTTTTTAGTTATCTGATAGTCTACATATATATAAATATTATTGTTACCTTTCAAAACAACGAATATTTTTTTATTTTATACTTGGAATTAATTTGATATTAAATCCAGAATGTTAGAAATATAATTAATCAATTCTAATAACACTATCAAACTTTCTATATTTGAAGAGAAGTATTAAACTAATATTAGAAAAACACATTAAGTTAATAAAAGTTCAGTACTAAATACAAGATGAATGAAATGTAGCTGACACTAAGTTTATAATTTTAGAAAATTATTTGATATGCAGATTTAATGTATAACTTATCAAATTAATTTTAAAATCATACGATTATTTTTAATCGACAATTATCTTCGAAATTATTTATATTTATACTTTTTAAAATTAGTTTTCCAGAACAAAGTTTTTTAACTTTTTTACTTTTTATATATAAATATTTTTTTTAGAGGTAAAATACGAAATATATTTGAATTATATTTATACATCTCAATATAAAAAATAAAGTATATTTACAATGTTAAAATCCACACAACTGCACACAATTCTGTACAAAATTTTTCTTTTAATCTCTTCTAAAAAAGTAATAATTATACTCTAATAATAATAGAACAAATAATAAAAAATAATAAATCCTTTTCTTTTATAATTATTTCGTTATTATTTTATTAATATCTATTAACTTTCTTTTTAAATGTTACTTAAGACGTTTAAAAGTGGAATAATAAAACAAAAATTTTGTATATGTAATAACAATTAGATCTTTATATGAATTTTTTAAAAACACTTATAATTAATCATATTATTAGTAAAGGTTTTTAAAATTCGGTTGTTAAATAATGTAATATATTTGATCTAAAATGTTGATGAGATACTTTATCATAAACATTTAAAAAATAAAAATACTTTAATTTTTTAGTGAAACGAGTATATTTTAAAATTAATAGACTATTGTAAAAAATTTTTATAAAGTAATTTAATTATTTTATGCATAATAAATACATGGGAATATAAGCGATGACATATTTAAAATCTGAAATGCATTTTATTTCTTAAATCATAAAAGAAGGTTTGTTTTTTTCAATACCGTCATATATCATTATATTTTTGGTATTTTAATATTCTGTTTGATCACCAATATATATTAAAATTATCATTTTATAAAAATTTTAAATTATAATAACAATAATATACATGAAAAAATTCCTCTAATAACCAATATAAATAAATGCGCAAAATTTACAGGTTTTTATCGAAATAGACACTAGGCAATTCATAAATTTTACTTTTCTCAATAGATTTATGCTTTAATTCATTATATATCTTGAGAATAAAAACATTGCGAAAGTTTTGCTTAAAAGATCTCAATGTTGGTATGCATAAGGATATACAATTTTATAAAATTTGTATTTCTGAGCACAAAAGGTTATTATTTGATGTATTAAAAAGATGAAGACTGGATAAATATAGACAATAAATGTTTGTGGCAGCTTAACAATAGCAAAGACACCGTCGGAAAGTTTACGAGTTGAATTCATCCCGTGAAAATGCAAAACAACAAAGGAGACCCACGTCCACTTTGCGCTAGAGAATAATAATCCCTTTTCTTACACTGTGACTCGTTTTTTTCTTAAGGTAACGACGTCCCACCATTCCTGCCTTTTCATTATCGCGACATTCTCACCATCTTTATTATGTGCAAAAAAAAAAAATTCATCGCCACACCGTAGACAAACTTACAAAAGCTGCACTAGTATAGAATGACACGCGTTTTGTTTCCAATTCACAAACAGCCTACGTCACATGCAGACGTTCAACCTTCTCTTACCTCCTGCTTTTACTTTTTCTTTCACTATATGCTTACGTATGTGCAGCAGTGCGATGACAAGACAAATTGTTAGTGATCGCTCATCCTGGGCGCTTGAGCTCAGGAGGCTTAAGTCTTTCATCTCTTTCTTTCTCTATCTACCTTTTCTTCGATATATATATATGTGCATATAAGCATTTACCTCTCTCTTCCTCTATTTCTCTCTGTCTCTTTCCTTTTATTTTCCTCTTTCTCATCTGTTCATTGATGCTCAGATGATATACTCATGAGAGGATGGGCTAATGCGAGCCACGTGTGAGCTTTTTCATTTCGTTCGAGTGATTTTTGAATGCGAGATCAAGAATAAAGAAGATTTTTCATCCCCTTTTCTCTTTTTAGTTATTGATGCCCCTACAAGCTGAAATCCATGAATTAAATTATGTCAGATTTTCTTGGAGAATTATTATTTCTTGAAATTGGTACAATAAACTGTAAATCAAATGAGGCTTAGTATAAAGTATTTTAATTCAAGACTTCAAAAGAAAAAAATGTTTTGTAACAGATACATTTATTGTATACTATTTTATATTCTTGTAAAGCATATATGAAAGAAGAATCAATAATTCAATATTTTAAAAAGTGTAGCGGCTATTTTAATGTACTGATTTAAAAATGTAATTTGACATATAAATCACTGATATTCTATATTTCATTAAGTCAGACTAAATAATGGACATATCACTTGCATCCACGATATTCAAATAAAATTTACAAAGAACTGAATGATAATCCTTTAAATTTACTTTAGCATTTTCTATACGAACTTTCAAAAAAAAAAAAAAAAAAAAAAAAATTAAAAGGTTCTAATCAATCTACTTAAAAACTAAATATTATTATTCTTAAACCAAAGTGTTTTCTTGTAGACTGAAAACATTGAATGATATGAATAAGAAAGCTTAGAAAGCTTAATACAATGAAAGTGACAAAAGTTTTTCTTCGTCACGATTTCCATCGCACTATTGGCAGATCCATCGATTGCCATAAGAATATATATCGTCGGGCTTTCTTTCATTGATTACGCGGTGAAATAAGTCATCGGATGTGGGGAGAAATAGAATTGAAGGAAAGAATCAGCGCTAATACGTAACATTACACGTGCACATCTATAAAGTTGTTCCACAAGTCCAACCAGTGGAACAGTCAGGATGGATGCTCTTAACCTCGTTTCTCCTTCTTTCTCTTTCTCTTTGAGTCATAAATCAGATTGGTCAACGCGCTATAAAACTTCTCGCTCTGTGCATAGTGCAGTCCTATGCTCGAGAGGCAATCCATTTGCTGAAAGGAGGTGGTGAGAGGAGAAGTCCACGAAATGTCAAATTGCCGAGATTCCATAAGCGAATAAGTCCTGTCTCTCGCCACGTGCATATAAATACGCAACACACACGTGCATTGACCAGTAGATACCTCGAGAGGAAGATCGAGTGAGGAGTCGCAGACACATATACGTGGGCGCGCGTATACGCAGAGTTGCACGATGAGCGGGTTGTTATGTACAGAAGAAAATCATGATTCATTAAAGTCCCGGTCTTGGCCACGGTGACGCGCGTTGGCGTTTTATTATGCTGAACGTTGATTTAGGGTTTGCGGGATGAGTAAGGGAGGGCATGTCGTCATTGTCTCGGGGTTCCAGCCACGACCCGTCTCTTCTGCGTTGTGCTGCGGGCATTGTATTAGCCCTTCCAATGTCCATCCTTCTGGTGCACACCCGCCTCCTCCTACCCTCTTTTCAATCTCCCTTCCTCTCACTACGACTCTGATCCCTCCTCCATCTCTTTATCCCTCTCTCACTCGCTGAGCTTCACGCACTGACGCATTTATGCTTAATCTTGCACTTAGGCGGGTACAACATATGCATGAAAATATACTGGTGTTCATAATTTAGTACGCATACGAGCTTATTAAGAGGATTGATACTCGTTTACTGATTTTTAATATGCTTTTATACACATATACGATTTAGTATATCGCGCGTACGTGGAAATACTGCGTGTAAAGTAATGAATAAAGATATTAAAAAATTTGAACTCCAAATGCTTTGAGCTCGCAGTGATTTCGCTGGCTTCACTTGATTCACTGTAAGTTCTTATACTATTGATATTTTTTTAACCAATGAAAACTTTCGTTGTAATTACAAGATTCATAATTATTTTAGTTCTGATTGCTTTAATAGGATCTGTTAATTGATAATCCAATGAGAAAACCTTCTTTTCGACAGATCTTATCGGTGGATAATAATTTGCATACTATGCATCTATTCATTTATTGTGGGAAAATTGAATTTCGTCAATTAGGCTTTCGTAGGAAAATTCTTTATCTCATATATTTGCAAAATTAGTATTTTCTAATTCGTTTTCAGTATTTAACGCTCCATTTAATGATACAATTTTGAAGCTCATATTATTTAAGTAGATGTATTAATCTACTGATGCGAACTTCTCTCTTTGATTCGAAAAGAAATATTAAAAAAATTGTAGTGCCAGTAAACTTTTCTATAAAAAGTTTTCTTTAAAAAAATCTTGCGATATATCGTTTCAATTCTGAATGAATTTAGCCATCGAATTAGAAAGTTGTTTCTGTTCACATACAGCCAATTCTAATACACGCTAACAAAAGCTCCATCCAAAAGAGATTTTCCCGATAAAAAATAGTTGACAATACACACAGGCCTAAACACGTAAATACTAATGAAATATAGAGGTGCGTACACATGCTTAAAGGTGCACTCGTAAGTACAAGATTACGCGTTCATTTACGACTACCTTTTCGAGCTTGCAGAGCTACGCATATCCCCTAATCCACGAATGCACTCGCGCACACACCTGCTCAAGATTAAACGTACACACTTGTACTCGTACTCGGATGAAATCGGCGTTTGGATGAAGCACTGGGTAAGATCAGTGCAATAGAGGAAGGGAAAGCTGCGGATCGTGGCAGACAGGTATCGTGCAGTATAACGAAACGCGTAGATACTGGCACCGTGATAGGCTCTAAATGCACGGCGTTTGCTTTAAACGCATTGCACCGCTGCGAATGCGTAACATTGCTCGTCGTGTGCTGCATATAACCTGGTTACGATAAATAGTACGACCAACGTAAGCCAAAGAGAGGAAATTGGGTCGGGTTGAGCGCAAAATTGTGACATGATGTACGATAGGTACGCGCTTTCCTACATGTGCCCATATTGCTGGATATTATGATTTTCGTGTACATATCTCGAACGACCGGTGGTCCATATAGAGATGAATTAATTGTAGTTGCGATTCCGGCACGAACGCAAACGTAAGACAGAAAAAACTATGGATTGTACATTTGATCTCGGCAAAATCGTTGTTGCCACGTAAACAGTATTATCTTACGTATAAGAGTAAACGACCTCGACAGACTTTTATAAAATTTGTGAATTGCTGTTTTTTGCTTACTTTTGTTGTTGTACATTATTTATTAAACCATAGTTAGTGTAAAATATAAATATTGATGTTTATGCTTCGAAGATTGTGTTTTTAAAATCAGCTGACAAATTTTAAATTTGACAAGTGGTTGTCCAATTAAAGAGACGTTCTGCAAATTAGCGATAACAAGGGTACTTGTACTATAATCTCTGTTCAGTTCTGCTATATCCCAAATGATTAAATAAGATATTAAATATATTCAACCGATGTATCCACTTGAAATATAAATGAAATATTATGCACATGTGTACATACATACGCACCCATAATTCTTGCTTGAAGAATAATTTTTTTGATTAACTAGAGTAAATCTTACCATTTTTTAATTAAATCTTACATTGGAAAATGGTTAGCGTATATTATACCCATGTAATTTTTTATATTTTAAAATCTTTTTTATTTTATATAACAATATTTTTGATAAATGATCGGAAGAAGAATAACCCGATAGAATCATTAATATTTTCTGATTACTTATCTGTTCTGAAGTAAAAGTGTGTTGAGAATGCAATAAAACAAATTTTGGTCAAAATTTATTTTAGTAAACGATTGTAAAATTGAAAATAAAACAATGCAATAGATAAAATATTAAGTTATAAAATTATTTTTCAAATTTTAAGTTAAAGAAATTAAGCGATAAACTTTCTGCGTATTCAAAAACGTTTTTTTAGTAAAAGATACTAACAGCGCCTTTTCATAATAATATCCTTCCCATTTTTCGACATAATAGTAATATTTCACGCTAAAATTGCGATTCTTGTAATCTTAAGGCTTTGATTGCACCATTTATCTTTGGTTTCATATTTTTTCACACCTGATTTCCCCAGTGTTCGCGGTAGAGATTATTTATACAGGGTCAATTCAATTTATGACGTTCGACCACTGTTGGTATTTGATGGTAATTGCGTTAATGGCGCCCAATGCATTCGGATTATCCGCGGCAGCCGTCGTCCTTTCGATCCGGGAATACACCGTGTACCAATATATTTCGGAAAAGCAAATCAGAATACTTGTTTATTTTATAACTTTGCCAATTGCGCGATGCATTGCTGACATAATGTAGTTTTGCTTTAAGTCCTTTAATATATGCAATCTACGAAAATACATTACTAATAAATTTATAAAACAACATTAAATCATTTTAATCGTTTTTACCGTTACATGTTGATTGCAGGCAAGACATACTTGCATAAATAATAATTTTACAAATGTTTTCATCATGCGAAAAGATTTTAACTTGTGCAAATACATTTTTTTGATGAAGTTTGGCATTTTGCACACTACCAATAAAGTATTTTTATCAATTTATGACTTCTGTGTGGGAAAATTTTTTTATAATTTATATATAGTTAAAAAGAGCATCTATTAAACCAAATTTATTTTTAAACGGGTTATTGTATACACATACTAAGAATACAGAACGTACCTGATGTAATTACCATCGTCAACTTTCAGATTGTTTGCTTTATTTTTACTTTTTGAAACTGTTTTTAAAGTCTTAATGCATAGTGTGATATCTTTTTACCCACAGATTTTAGCATATGAAACTCTTTTGAGCCTCTCTGATACATAAAAATATAGTTAGATACATAGTTAACATGAAATTTAAAAGTGCATGGTGCAAGTGTTCGTATTCAACATTATGATAATTTGAATTTTTCGAAACGCTGGATTTAAAAAATATTGTATGACTTTCTTTAGCTTGTAATGCCTTTTACGTAAAATACAATTATTACTTTACTTAAAGTGCTTTGAAAACCTATGCCATTAACAAATAAATTTATTGAAAAATAATAATTTGTTTATATTTATGACATTCACACATTTTTATAGATTCTGAAAATAACTTTCTACAGACTTTACTATAACTTTCTATAGAACTTTCTACACTTAATACAGTCAAAGAGAAAGTTATATTTGGTATTATTGTAAAAATTTAATATTATTCCATAACATTACTCAGACAAAAATGTATTAATGCAATATATCATAAAAAGTATTGTAGGAACAAGGTGAGATGTGGAAGGATAGTGGTTAATCCAATACACAAAGTATAATTCTTATAACGTTAATAACAATAGCACTCACTTAATCTAATGAATTAATGATATGTGCGATAGTCAGGGAGGCCTCCCCTAGATTGCTGGGCCCGCCAGGGGTCAGCTAGTTGGGAGGGCATCCTTTCCCCTCGCGCCGCGTGTCGCCGCTTGTGTGCACGCATACGTTTAGTCTCATACACTCATACTCTCACTCTCTCTCTCCCATAGTATCGATAATGAAAACTTCTTCGGCTTAGTTTACAGACGTAAAAATAAAAATGAAGAAAAATTTTTAGATTGAATTTACAATTTTATAATATTTTTTAATGTACTAAACTTTCTCATGAATATAGCATATTAAAATCTTTGAAGTTGTAATAATGCTTAGATAATGTTAACATAGAAATACCTTGAGTAGTGAATGTTCATATATTTAATATTAATTTACTGAATACAATGCTATTAAATTAATATTATACATGCAGTTATAAGATGAATCTAGTAATTTTGTAATCAAACATTACTTATTATTGCAATGAAACTAAAGAGTACGTATGATTTATAATTTAAACTACACCAAGAAATGTGTTTAAAGAGCATTATAATAGCAAGACATTTAGTACCATTACTTTCGAATAATCGAAAATACCAATCAAAAGGCTATGATAAAGTTAATGAATCTTTAGAAGACAGGCATATATATGTTAGCATTATATAATAGATGATACAAACATTTAATTTATTTTTACTTAAACATACATTTCTATTTAACATCATATATGAATTCATAACATTGATATTAACCTGACAAAACTACGGACGCACTAGTCAGGAAAAAAGAGGGTTCGTGTGCCGACCCTTTCTTTATGTACTGGCAGGATAGAAAAGGAAAGTAAAAAATACTGACGTTTAGTTTGTAGGGCAAGACTGTGTTTTGGCAGCGTGGCAAGGTATTCCCCGAGATGCGCGTTGTTTCTTCCTCGGTTTTTTGGCTTTCTCTTTAAATTCTTCTAAGATTTTCTCTCTTGATTTCTTCTTTTGGCTTGATTCTTCCAGCACATCCTATAGGTTGGGCGACCCGATCCTTTGGCGTTAGACCACAGGGCAAAACAGTTCGGTGGGCTCAGGTGCATCTCCGATCGTCAAGACATGTCCCACATGAACCCAAACACGTCATTCGCCAACAGATCGGTCCTCTTCGAGATGCGTGAAGGCAAAAATTGCGTAATAATTGCACGTTTAATTATCAAACTTTAATTCAATGATTTAACACGCAATTGATTTTATTTACATTCCAAATTAATTTATTTGCGTAAAGGTTTATTTTATATTTTATTTATTATTCTTACTACGAAGTTAATTTTTTAATTTCTTTTTCGCTATTTTTTCCAAAATCTAAACAGAGTATTTATAAATCACTGGAAATATTTCTGATTTGGCCATACCGAGCAAATTTCTACTAGTATGTTGTTATTAATTTAGCTGAAGAATTTTTGTAAACTTTATTTTTATTTTGGTTAAGTTGTATTTACGTGAATTTAAACGTTAATATGGATTTTTTATTTATAATTTTTTTAGTTTCAAAAGTGCGAGTGGTTTAGAAAGTTTACAAAATGTTCTTAAATTAATTAATTTTGAAATTGATAACAGTAAATTATCTAATTATAAAAAGTAATTCTTTTAGTATTACAAGTTATTCGATAGATTTTCAATCAAATTAAAACCAATAAAATAATAAATTCTTTAAATGTGAAATTTTATACTGAATTATATGAAAAATACGTAATGTAAATAAATATTATATAGCTTAAATTTATTTTAAAGTAATTGCTGTCATTTTTTACAATATCATGTGTTAAAAATAGTATACCATGTAATTTGATTAAGAGAAAATTAAATTTTTGTTAGATTATAAAATTTTTTGTAAATTAATTGGTTTCAATTATCCAGTACATTTTTATCTGTTCGAGATATATTCTACTCTATTTCAATTATATTAATTGAAAAATGATTTGTAGAGATTTATTTATTGTATTTTAATTAAATTTATTTTTTATTTAATGTTACGATCCAATGAATTCTATTTAGAATACTTGGAATGCTTATATCTATATGCAATGAATGTAATAACTGTAAACAATCTTTTCTAGAATACATACAAATATGGAATTCAGTAGAGAATAATATTCGAACTACATACGAAAAGTTTAATAGTATTTCATTCTTACTGAAATTAACTTAGTTATAAGTACGCGTGTATCATAATTAAAAATGCAGTTCAGTCGAAATAAATAAATGTTTAGAACTTAAAAATTGTCTTTGTAATACACGTTATTTAATTACGACAAGTGCCTTAATCAAGATATATCTTGCTGTCGCAGTAATTGAAAAAACGATAGGACAACCAGTTTTTTCGCACATATAACTGTGATAAAATTACTCAATGCTATTGTAAAAAATTTCAGAATTGGTTAAGTTTATATTTTCTTCGTGATACGCCACTACTGAAACAGTGAAATCTCATAACTCTGCTTTAGAACGAATCTTTATTTTATGTTCGCGTAATTTGTTAACCGCGCGCAAATGAAATGGCAGAATCAGAAATATACGCCTACGTCAGTTTACTATTAAAATAACTTTCATTAACTCTAAAATAATACTTCTCGCTCTCTCTCTATTGTGTATTTTATCATTCTATCCACAGAGTATCGTCCATCGCCCTTAAGCCTCATAAAATAATAATAATTCAATGCTAACAAATATCCAGACAAACTCTGACAAAGTGGAGGTTCACAGGAAGAATATGTGCGCATAACATAATCCATTTCATTGATGCGTAACAATCTATAAAAGAATGAAAATTCCGGTGGCCGGAAAGGCGCTCCGTACCACCAGGTTCAATATAACAAGGAGGGCGGACTCGGAGCTGAGCTCCCGTCATCGCGTCACCCCCGTCTGCAGTGCATCGTCCTGGTCCGAGCCGTTGCGCGGGAACAGGGGCGGAACGGGAGCTCTCGTCCGTATACAACGTGCCGCGATCCGATTGCGCTAATATGTGCTAGCCCTGTCCATCGGCAGATTAACGGGCGCCCAGGACGTCGAGGGTGTCGCGGAGGGGAAGGAGGAGAGCGGAAACTGCGCAGGAGGCGGAGAGTTAGAAATGGGTCGTCGCGAACGCGGTCTTACGTACACCTCCATACATACGTCAGCGGCGTTAGAGCGTATATAGCCCAGGGCTACCCCTAATGCGCCTCGAGAGGAGATTCGCATGGATTCCGAAGCTCGTTCAGCTCGCTAAATATGCCGCTACCACCCTATAGGTCTCCCTTCCGCTCGACTACGTGTGCGCTGGCATTGCTCGTACGATTTCAAATCGCGTATTCTCTCGATCGCGTATCTGCCTCGTAATGTTAAAGCCTAAACAATTACGCTCGCTTCGCTTTCGTTGCGTTGCTCTATTTTGCAACCGGCACCTGCTGCTTATTCGACAGGAATATGCTGACAGGCTTTTCGACAACACAGATTTTCAGTTTTCGCCATTTTTTACTACTGCCTGGTATGTAGTAGTTTATTTTCACGGCTACTCTGAGAAAGAGATTTATGTTTTATTTAGCAAGTGTAAAATTAGGGGATTATTAGACTAGTAGTTTCGATTGGACCATAAAGTGCAATAAGATTGGAGTAATTTTAAGAATAAACGTACTATTTACAATAAATCTGTAGGTCATTTTTGTCGAGTATTTCTATAGTTGATTGACATTAATAAGTCGAAGCCGAAGCCTCGTACATTGATAAACGAATATAGTCGAATATTATGAAATCCGTTCGAATTGAAAGAAGAACAGAGTTGACGACACAAGGGATTTCTGTATTGATATTTTAAAGCATAAGCTATGCACCTCCGGTTGTACAGTTTGCTGACAAAATTTAGATAACTAGTGAATATTTTCACATTATCTATAGCTGCTTGTTTTCAATATGTGGGATATTTATTACATTATCGTTTCATTACTTATATTGATATAAATAAATATCGAACGATTTTGCAAGATGTAATTGAAATTCTCATAACTTGGTTGAACAGCATATTCGTCACGATTCTTCTAGTGTACATTCATTATCCCCGCATAAGAACACAAAAAAAAATAAAAAAATATGTCTCTTGTCACGAAACAATCTCGCTGCCTAACAGTGATCATTCGCAATTGAAGTACATATCACGTATCGTGTACGTCGAATCCATCTTAATCTCCTCGTTTTCTATACGTACAGCCGATTTAGCCATTTAATGGATACGTATGGACAGTAATAATACGCGATATAAAGCGAAGAATGAGGCATCGCGGCGTGGCACTATAATGAAAGGAAAATAAGAATCACACGCAGGCAGAGACACCGATAAAAGATAGCCGTTGTCACGAACATCGTTTTTCTGTAATAGTCTCCTTTTATCTGGATACTACAAAGTGGAAGAAGGAAGGACAAGGCACAGGTAAAAGCAATCATATACATACAAGTGTTCTCTCACACGTACACGCGAACACCGATGCCAGATCGTGAAAAAGCAAGGGATACGTAGACGCATACTGCGAAGCCCCAAACTGCGAGAGGGACTTGGAGGAACGTGCATAAAACCTTCAGGGTAGCAAGTAGTGGGATGAGAGGGATAGAGATAGAGCAATAAAATACGAAAGAGCCGCTACAAAGAAGGGGGAGAAACAGAAAGAGAGAAAAATAATGGCGCAATAGAGCAGGAGGGTAGGGAGCATTTTGCGAAAACCGCCCATTGGAGTTCGGATGTATTTAATGGATAGTTAAGTACAGGCTTTCTAAGTGGGACGAATATCCCGACCCTCGATGCACATGTCGCATATGTTACGATATATTTGTGAGCGCTCGTGAGTAAGAGAATCGGTGGTTACGGTAAAAGAACGCAGGGACAAACGAAGAGAAAACAGAAGAAGAAACGAATGGTACAAGCAAAGGGAATAAACATGAGTAAAAGGCGGACGGTAGAATAGGGGGTCAAGATGAGGGATAAAGGCAATTAGAGGATAAAAAAATACATGTGTGTAAAAGATGATACATCGAGTCAGAGATGAAGAAAAAGTAAACTAAATATGTACATGCATATAGAGTCGAAGATAAAATTTGAATATAATGTACATAATTCTTATTTGCGTTGAAATTATTTGCTTTGAGTTTTCTAGATTTTCGTGTTTTTTTTACATGTTTTTTTGTTTAGTATCGATAGATTGTGATAATAAGCCAAAAGCTATTTTGTAATGAATTTTTCAGCTACACATGAGAAATTAATAAAAAATATTTTTTTAAATTATTTACCATCTGTTCTATCATAAGTTTTTTAAAAGAAAATGCTGTGAATAAATTATCATTAGCATTAACTTGATTTGTTACGATTTTTATAATAATCTCAGGACAGACGTATAAAGGAGTAGTGAAAAAATACGTTTCTAAAACTATTACTTATTATCTAAAACTAATTTTTAAAGTTATTGCTCATTCTTTTGAATTAATGTAAGTTAACTTAATTAAAATAATTTTATCAATTAATAATTATATGCGCATTTCATGTTTTTCATTCGAAAAATTAAAAAGTCGAAAAAATAAAAGCAGAGTGAGAGAGAGAGAGAGAGAGAGAAAGTTGAAAAGGGAACAAATAAATCATGTAAGACTCTAAATGTCATCTCATAGTGAAAATGTAGGAATAGGGAAAAAAGTGCTAAGAGAAAAATTTAGCATAAAAACACGAGTGCCAGTAAGTGATAAAGAGTAGAGGTATAAATGGAGAGGAAGAGACACATCATTACCAAAAAATACCTAACCACTACTGAAAAAGAGAAGAGTTAACACAAACGCTGGTCCTCAGAATCAGGGAGATAACGCCACAACCAGGTTGCGCTATAACTCCGATCCCGATCCTTCTAAACAACCCTTTTCGAGCATTCGGGTATATAACCTCGCGGAACACGTATTTGCATTAGTAACCCATCTCTTACTCTCTCTTTCATTTCCTCTGCAGCTCATAACCTTACATATCTGCAGTAGGCAGCGAGTCGCGCGCAGTCCACTTTACAGGCGCGCGACTTTAGATTGTACGGGCAAGATAAGGCCCCTCACCTCCCGCTTTTATAGATACATGCGCTCGTATGGACGATGCTTTTTCCCGAAGGTCATACACCGCAAGGAGGCAGCTTTCGATTTCCGCGATGTGGGGCTTAGCCGGATAGATGAATGGAGGAAGAGGTGGAGGTTCTCGGTAAAAGGGAATTTTATGACCTTATAACCTTATTTCGGGTCACTGATGTACACTCGTGGATATGAGAAAGCGCGGCGATTGCATATACGCGTTGTGAAAGATTGAAAGTTTCTTGGAAATTATACGAGAGAGGTTTTTGTTTTCTGCCGAGGGGAGCGGTATATTTTCCAGCGTTCGTGGTGTTTCGGTATTGAGAAGCAATTTTGCTTCCAGAGCTGAATCGGTACTTTGGAGAAAAGCTTGGCAGTATTCTATTAGAATTTTGATTTACGTAAATTTTGACAATGGCGTAACGCGAATAATTACAGTTTCGTATTTATGACCCTTAAACACAATGAACTTTCAAATAATTCTTAAGAACGATGATGAACGCCCGGGAATCAAATAATGTTGTTACCAAAGTAAAGTTTTATTTTAGACATTCTAACGATTTATGAATTTCATTATTATAAACTAACCTATGCGACGTGATAAAAAATTATACGGTTTTGAATAAAGTCTATTATTTGATTCAAATTGGTTAATTTGAAAAATTACAGG
Source organism: Platyscapa corneri (assembly GCA_018907185.1). Taxonomy (NCBI): domain Eukaryota; kingdom Metazoa; phylum Arthropoda; class Insecta; order Hymenoptera; family Agaonidae; genus Platyscapa; species Platyscapa corneri. Next base: position 479,127 of record JACCHW010000003.1, read on the forward strand.
CTGTAAGCTCGAATTATTTTTTATATGCAAAAGGAAATATACTCTGAAATTTTGATTGAAATCTCCGATTGAATATCCGAATTGCCTTTATAACCTTTTTAGTCTTTCTAAAATATAATAATTTTTATATGCATAATTTATATTAATTGGATATAATTAACACTGTGGAAGCTTATTAACTATAATAAAATCAAAATAAATTAGAACTTTAATTCGGCTAATGTATTTGAATATTATTATTAAACTATATATTTATAGGAGTAAGAGTTTATAAAATTGCGTTCTTTTTAAAATTCTATTGACTTTTATTTATTAATTAAATAATGGATTTAATTGAACGGTTTATTTTTAAAACGATGTTTAACAAAAGCATATCTTTTTACTTAACGAATACCATCCCATTATATGTCAAGTTTATAGCAGCACTTCTCTAAACTCGCTCGTAAGTAGCGAATTTCGTTTTATAAAATTCATATTTTCACCGTTTTTAAAATTCATACCTTCTCTGCCTCACACCCCCGTGATAAGAAGCCGAGTTGCATTTACGAAGTCGAAATGCACTGACGCTCGTAGGTACGAATTCTAGTTTAATACTTTAGTATAAGTGTAACAATCTCTAATAGAACACATTTCAAGTGGAATAATATTTATTTTCACTATAAAATATAAATTTGTTTTCATTTTATTTCAATTAATTCAATAAAATATTTTAAGGAGTTACTGATGCATAAAAGTAATCAACGTTGGACAAAGTAAGTTGATGCACTTGTGGTAAAGATATTGGCTATCCCCATAAGATTATTTTGCAATATATTCTCATTCTTGGATAATTCTTGTTTTCCTTTTCCCGTTTCTTTATTTTTTTTTTCGTAGGGTGAATCGTTCGCTAATAGCTTCATCGTGTTGTCGCGACGCACCTGAAGGCGTCATTTTATATTAATACGTCGCCTGAGAGACGCTTTCTAGCAGCCGTTGCTCAACGCAAGACTATTTGTAAATACATATAGGGTGATTTATAAGCCAGAAAATAATGATTGAGAAAATGGCATTTAGAAGAAAAAATGATTATATAAATTTTTCGCTGTATCGGATAATACATTATAACGTTATATTATTAGAAGGTATTGACATTAGTTATTTACTAAATTTTTTTGAGAATTTATACATTTAAATACATAAGTAAACGGCTGATAATAAGATCTTCGTCACTTTATTATAGTTACGTACAATGTTAGGTTAGTTACTCTGTATATAAAGATTTAACCACATTATAAGTTATTCTATAGAAAAATTTTAAATTGGAAGATATTTGTTTAAAAAGTTCTGGAAAATATAATACGATTTCAATGATTCAATTAACTAATCAGCAATCGAAGTTCATACTTTTATAACTTTGTCGAAAAGTTGTAGCTCATACGTTTATTGTTAATAAGTATTAGTTATATAAGTTTATTTAAAACAAAATCATTATATCTATTTTTACATGAAATTTAAGTTGTTTCAAGTTCAAACCACGACTTTAGAATTTTCGGATTTCACTTTGTAAATTATGTAACGCCCTGATGAAAAACTCAAAGAGCAAGATTAAATAGGTCAAAAAAAATATCGTTAAAAAATCGATTCAAGTTTCTTAGAAAATTCTTATTTCCAAAGGTGTTAAGCCACTTTCAAACTTTTAGATTACCCTATATGTGTACGTGTATGTATAAGTAGAGAGAGGCAAGCACGCAATTCGAGTTTCAAGAACGTGTCAAATTATACTCGCGTCGGCAAATTGCGGCTTGATGCTGAATGTCTATTTCCCATCTTGCGAGCGTTTCCTTCATCCTTTTTTGCTTCGTTTTTGCATCCCCTCATTTTCGCGATGACGTTGGTATAAGTGTGCATATACAAGTAATTTTCCTCGGCTTCGTTTATGTGTAAATGCGCGGGTGCGCTTCAGGTTGAATATCTCATCGGTTTTGAGTAACTCGCATTCTTGAAAGGATTTCTTTATAGTTTTTACTGCAAGTATATACAGAATATCGATCAAAGAGTATCTTAAAAGAATATTTAGTCAAACTTAATATAAGTCTGATCGAAGTGATTTTTCATTGAATGATTTACTTTCAATTCAGAAGCTAATATTCATCTATTTAAGACATTTAATGAATTCCGTTTTGAATTCATATTTTTATTTAATAATTTTATTCGTAAAATTATATATTTTTGTAATAAGCAATTTTTGATAATATTCATATAAAATTTCGATTGTTGGCTCTAAAAGATACAGAATAAATAATGATAATTTCGAAAACTTGTTGAAAAATTTCATTTTTGTACGAGTAAACTAATAAACAGATTCAATTTTTAGCTATTACGTTCAAAATACGCAATGAAGTATAAAAAGAAATTCAATAAAACGTACGGAAGTTTATCTGCCAAAGAAGTAAAAGTAAGATAGGAGGTGAATTAAAATTATAATTCGAAAATTAGGAAAACATCAAAAGTTGCAGGATGTCAAAAATAAATTAAAATAATTGGTTAATTGAGGTATTTATATTCGATTAGTTAGAAAGCAGTGATTAAAAACAACTAAATAATTTTTCAGCTTAGCAAACAAAGCCTGTCATAATTGTAAATACCAAAAATAAAGAATAAACCAACAACAAATTTAATAATTTCATTTTTTCAGCTTTATTCGCTAAAATATAAAATTCTTCCTAGTTGTAAATAAAAATCAGATTCTTCAAAATTCTCCCGTTAATAATACCTTCGGAACGACGAGGTAGAAAAAAAGACTCTACCTTATCTAATACGGAATCTCGTATACGTACAGATATAGATGGGCACGTAGACACATACAGGTAGCGCTCCAAGTCTCCGCGCGTAAATAATGGGACCACGAATTACTTCTCTCCACGGGAAAAAAAAGACGTAGTCCGGAAAGTCTCATCGCCCATGTTTTCCGACGGGCTGGAAAAGATGCTCATCGGGGAGAGCAAGATGGGGATAATCGAAGGGCATCAGAGACATGTCTATACGACAACAGGTCAGAAAGAGAGAGAAAGAGAGAGAGCGCGGTTGATGGAGCGATCAAGGGGAAAGTAGGAGAAAGAGAGGGAGAGCTTGTAGGCGGGCGCGCACGAAACGACGCTCGTAAAAACCTTGATCCCCTTATCGCTAACGGCCTTACTTCCGCGTGTGGATTACCGGTAGCGCGAAATCCCGAAGCGATATCAATAACGTGTACTATAGAGGTTGCCCCTCCCCCACTCTTCATTCCAGAAGCTGCCCCAATGTGTACACGAGCTTTTTGCCCCCGTAGAAGCGCAGCCGCGTGCAAATAAGTTGTTCTTTACAAAATTAATCCTCGAGCAGAGTCCGAGGGGTCAGAGTGGGGAGTTGCTTTCTTCTCTTCTATTACGTGTAAATTAATGCGAGGCGTGCGCTAATGCTGGAATCCTTGTTCTCGGATTTTGGCTTGTTCGAGGTATCTTGGTAATTTTCGCTTTCTGCTTCAATTGCAGTTGTTATTATGAAACTTGTTCGCTCAAGATTACTTCGACTAAATACTATAAGTACACCTTTGTTGTGTGGGTTAATGAGGCTGATTTTGCGAGGTTTCTTGGATTTTCATATCCTCGGTAATTCTTTTACGCTACGTGACACACATAAAAGAGTGCGACTCACCTTACTACAGCTGCATTGTTAAAAAATAAAATTTTCCCTTGTCCCGAGAAGGTGAACTTAACAAGTTCAATCGTTACAACCTATCCGATCATATCAAATTACGAGTGCGCGAATTTCAAGATTCCCGAAATGAATACTCAGGGAAATGACTGATCTTAATTTCATAATTTCTCCCGGAAGTTCAACAAGATTAAGACAGGTTGTTAATAATAATCAATAATAGCGGTACTTTGATCGATAACAATTATTTTTACGCAAATAACCGTATCTATGTAATTGTTAAATTGTAAAATTTTAGTTGGTGTGGCTTAGTTGCGTTTCATGATATAATTACAGTTATTTCCAGTGATTGGACAGTCGAATTCCGGAAAATAGTAAATAACAATAGTTATTCATAATACAGACGTCGAAACGCGTCGCATTGTAAAATTAAAATACCTTCTCGCTGACAATTTTCGTTTCTTACACATTTTGTGCCTGCAATAGTTGCACTCTCGAGATTAATAATTCAACAATGATACATTTCGACTGTAGGTTATGTGTCAATCCCTGCTTTAAAAATCCTCGGGTAAATGTAGATCAAAAGCAAATCGATTCTCGATTTCGCATTCTCCCAATACCGTCGATGCGATGCTGGAGAAAACAGCCGCTGGAGAGGGGAGAGGGAAGAACGGAAGGGCTGCCAGATACGCTGGATATGGCTTTCAATTTCTCGGCAGCGCACGCTGCAGCTTTATATGTAAGCGAAGCGAGGGAGAGCGCAGGGATCGCGCCAACTGACAACGCGGCAGATCGATACTCGACCAGGGCGCGGGCTTTTTCTTTTACGTGTCATCATCCAAGTAACGATGCGAAAATTGTGCTTTCTTGGTTTTCGTCTGATTTGTCGTCTATTTCCGAAGGACTCGGTTAAAATTGTCTCGGAACTCGGGCACGTTTTCGAAATTTCCGAGTTATTTCGAATTGGAATGTCCTGTTGCGTTGTTCGAAATGAGAAAAGAAGATGGCAAGAAGCGGCGCTTTTACTAACGGTTCATTTTCAGATATTTTTCTCCGACTCGGTTTTCAGATTTTCTTTCATTTTTTAATCATATGCGAAAGCAGTTTGTCTTTGAAATCCCTTGTACTAAGTTTGTAGTTGCAAGGACATTGTTTTAGGCCTTTTTGACGCAATGAATGCTTTTAATTCTTCAATGTTCTTTTTTTAAAAAAAATAAAAATTTCTATTTTTGAATATAAATTTACATATCGATAAAAATCCTAGATTATAAAATTTAGTTATATGTTATTGTAGTAAAAGCCACTCAAATTAAACGATTATACTGCAGTAAAATGTTCGAAAAGTCAAAATCATTCGTTTAATAAAGCTTGATAAATGAATGTCAAGGTCTGCAACATTGCTACCTTTACTTTATTTTATAACGATAAATATGTTAGCTTTGTAGTTCATGCTCAGAGACGGCTATTTAAATACATTTTTTATTCTGAGCATTATTATTATACGAACGTGCGAAAAACTGCGTGAAAGGCACGAAAACTGGTAAAAAAAGGAAAAACGGAGAAATTCATAAATATTTGTCATGATCGGTCGATAAGGAGAAATTACTAAATCAGTAGAGAAAAACGATACTTGGGATAGATAAGATTATAAAATTTCTATTGAGGAGAAGGCGCGATACGAGAAATATCCGCCCGACACTGAACTGATTCATGGTAAATATGGCAAAAGGCCAAAGCTACCAATGCTCTCAAAATTTATACGCATAAACCAGCTCTTCGCATCGACGTTTTTAATGCTCTTAAACCTTCTTATACGGATTTAATAAATGACGATCTGCTCATTCGACGCTTAGGATTCTATATTCAAAATATTAATAAAAGTTTCGACACGACAGTCTGAAACGTAATTTCCAAAATTTCTTCGAGCGGCAAGACGATATTCAACGTAGTCAGTGATGTTATTTGCGTTTTTAATGACGGTGTATACCCTATTGTGTGAATTATATAGAGTCTCTAGATATTATTGTTGGACCGAAATAATATAATTATTGCATAGAGTGTGACGTATTGCGAATCAAGAATCGTATCGAAAAGATAAAGTGGATGGAAATATTGCTTCTAAAGAGATTATTATATGGTTTGGCAAGAATAAAAAAAAATTTTAATATTTTTGATTATTTAAAATTTTTTTAAATTAAAATTTTTTTTTTAAATTAAGAAGAATTTTTTATTCTAGTTATAAAAACTAAACGATTTACTTCTTCATACTTGTACACATGTTTATTTAAATATTTTAAAATATCTAAAAATTTATTTTCATAAAAATAATTAATTAATATATACCGTATTTTTTTATATTTTACTGCTGAACTAAATTACGAAAAATATAGCTTGAAGCTATTTAAACTGTAGATTGTATAACATTAAAATAATTTTAGATGACTCCATAAGATATTCATATTTTAAATACATAATGCTGACTTTATAATATTCATATAGTCGTGTCTCATAATACAATATCTTTTTTACTATATTAATTCATAAGTTATAAAAAAAACATTGCCTTTTTATGAAAATTTTTTGTTGTTGTAATTTTCAAATAAAACGAAGATCAAATTACATTTTATCTATAAGTACTTTAAGAAAATGAAGATTCGATTGATTTATATGTTTATTGGGATTTCAAACTATCCATATATGATTGATATTGTAAAATCCAAGTAATAGCTAAATTAAAGGAGTGTATGTAAGATGCGAGGAAAAACCTGGTTATGCGATAAAAAACGACGGTTAGAAATTGGATATTGGATAAAACATCAGAGTTATCTGGACTTTAGTTAACGATAAAAAACAAATAGTAGTACATATGTCAGTTTACGAATAAAAGGTAACTTATATTATAGTTGCGACTCGAATTGATGAGTCTTCGATCGTTACAGCTTCGGTTTCAGATAGATTTCGTAGATCCATAGATCCACGCTCGAGACTTATTGTCGTAACTTGCGAAATAAAGTATAAAATCCGAAAGAAACTTTCGTTTATTCCTGGCAACTCCATAAAGTATTTAATATGAAATTATGTTGAATTTTTTCCTTTTTGGTAATTTATCCGATGAAAGTATTTTTCTCATTTTCATGAAATTTTCGTAGTTATATTGAGTTTATGATTTTACGATCTGCTTTACGGGCAAGTACTTTACATCGTAAAAGCATCCTATTTTCTTTTAATTTTGGCTAGTTACTGAATTAATTTTCCAATATTCATATGTATAAATTTTTTATAGCATACTTTTTTCTAAATGTAATTGGAACTCTATTGCAATTGCATTAATATTGTGGTCCGCGTAATAGTATTCTTCTATTTTATATGCCAAATTAGTTTGATCGACTAAATTTAGAATTTGAATTCATTACATTGGATGCATAATGGGATTATTTAATTCCTATATGTTCCACAAATATAGATAAAAATTACAATTCTAGCTTTTATTTACTGATAAGTGCTTTTAGGTATATTTATTGAAAATGAACGAATGGAAGCAAATTTATATCACTCTTTATCTTATCTGAAATTAAACTGCAACAATATTTTGTTTTGTTTCACACAGATATTATTTAAGTCTAACTAAAATACTCGAATTTTATGTTGATCGAGTGATCATAATACAATAATACTTATATAACCGAAATAACACACGAGTATATGAACAATAATGACAGAGTATTGAAAAGTTGAAATGAATAATAAAACAGCTTCAAAGCTTATATGAATATTAGTCATGCTCGTAATATATGTGTAAAACCACTAAAAATTCATAGATTTATTCATGTAGCTAAAGGGTAAAAATACTTTTTAAAAACAGAACTATAATAAAAATACAAAACATACAGGCACAACTATTAATGAGACCATCATACACGAAAGTACGAAGTAAGAAAAAATATCGTTTTTTACAATTGGTCAATCGAGTAGTAACGATACACATCCAGAAAACTCTATTTTTAGAATCTTTCAACCAGCCAATATTAAATCAGAAATAAAGTATATTAGTTGAAGATATGCACGTTCTCATGCACAACAAAGCGGCCAAATCTCATTAACGGTTACACACAAAAAAGTGAAAAGAGTATACGTACAGACACGAAAGCAGCGGTCACTCTCCTGGGATTGGCACCTGTGGGAGCTTGGAAATCACCAGGAACAAGAGTAACAGGTGCTGCGCCTCGTTTATACATAGAGCTTTGTATATGTAAGCCACAGCTGAAACGAAACTAGACTGAAAGGCGCCTCTAAATTTCTAGCTTCCTCTTCTTCTACCGCCCCTTTTCTCTCATATCGTCTCTCCCTCTTGCTATGCTGTACTTATAAGCGCGCGTGTATTTACTGTATAGAAATAAGCGTATTATGCTTCAGCCAATGGATGTTTCCATGTTGTATATTTTGCACCAGTAGCGGTAGTATCTACTTAAGACGTTCGAAGTGTTTTTTTATTTTCTATTTTTTAATAAAGAAAAAATATTGCGCGTGCCAGCCTCTTGAAGTACGTACATTTAAGCGCGGGTAAGAGGTTATTCTTTCGTTTTTTTTATTTTCTTTAATTAACTTAGTGAAAGGAGAGGTACGAAGAGAGATAGAGAAGGGTTATAACATCATTTCGGTAGACTGAAAATAATTTGAAATTTTTTATGAATTTTACGCATAAAAAATATTTCGATTTTTTAATCTTTCTTGATATTAAAAACAGAAGAAATATTGCAGTTATACGAGATGTCTACTATTTTTTTTCTATGAAAGTATTGTAAATTTTTACGAGAATAAATTATTTTTTATTAAATTTTAGTTATTTAATTATCATTTTTATTCAAGAAATTTATTTAACAGATATTTAATTTTTTTTCGTTTAATCTCGTTAAAAATTTCTAAATCATCTGCCATGCCTAAAAAATTCAATATTTATTAATATGAAATTAAAAACAATTAGATTTATCTGCACATCATTTAATAATGATATTATTCAATTAAAGATAAAATTAGGTGAGCGTAAAAAAAAATTTTCGAAAAGGAAGAAAATTAAAAGAGATTAAATATCTATCTAAATTCTTACACAAGTCTTGAAATTTATAATTAAATCATTAAGAATCAATCGGCTCTGCTTATTTCTTTAGTTACGAGTGAAATCGAAACCAAAATAAAAATATAGTTGCATCAAGTAAAAAGCCAAAATAATTCGAACAATAAATTATCGTCTGCGGAGAAAAAGCGAATTTAGAAATATGTAGCGCAATTCTGAATTGTGTCTGCTTTTCTTCCACCTCTTCTTTTCCTCAACTCAACCGAAGAAAAAGAGTCGCAATAGGAAAAACGGAGTAAAAGAGAAAACGAGAGGATGAAAGAAGAAGAATAAGAAGAAGCAGAAGAAGAAACGGTAGCGAATCCGAGACACAGTGGCTGCTCGGCTGGCCTGCATCCAATTTTGGGTGTTTCGCCTTGTGAACGCAAAGAGTCGAACGCTCTCTCGCGCGCGCTCCTCTCTCTCTCTTTTTGACTGTTTTTGTCTCTTTGGATTGCAAGCCCGCGTGCGCGCCCCAACCAGTGATATATAGAGCTCTATTGGGGTCACGAAAAGGAGTTATGCGCTAAGTAAAATGCCGGGTTTTCGGCCCGCAGACTCTCTCCTTCTCTTATATCCTCTGTTTCCTTTTCACTGCCCTACTAAAGGGGATGTCTGCACTCGGTTCCTCTATGCTTCTTGTTTTTCTTCATTACACTTTTTTCTTTTTGCTCTCTCTCTCTCTCTCTTTCTCTCTCGCTGGGTCTCTATCTCTCTTATTCGTTTTTATTCAATGCTGCTGAGCGGCCATCCTTTCCTCTGTCTTTTGAATTTTCTAATGAGAAATGACTTACGATTTTTTAACTCTCTTTAATTCAGCAATTCATAATTTTTTCAGTTTATATTCCATGTAAGTGGGTATTGTAAACCTTTTTATAGTAATTGATATAATTATTTTATAACCATTGTCTTCTATTCTATATTATAACTTCATGAATAATAAAATATTGGCTTGCTTTAAAAACTATTTTTATACCTGATCGATCTCTTTATTTAATAATATTTCTCTAATAAAGATTTTTCTTATTTTAATTAATAAATTTTATACTATAAATTTCAGGATGGTAAAGTAAATATATGTAAGTTTGTTTACTTGTAAAAGAGACTTTTTATGTTTCAACGATTAATTTAATCTTTGTGGTACTATTGAGCATAAATATATTATCTATTATTTGAATGATGTATTGTCTTTCATACCGAAATATATAGTGATATGTAAACAGATAAATGCATTCATTAAATTCTAATTGAAAAGTGTAACTAGATCCGTCTTTCGATACTTTCGCTTGAATTTATTACGAGACTTTCAGAATACATTATTATTCATAGAAAAAAATTGTTATAAATTTCCATTCATGTTTTAATTCAAAAAATAAAAATGATAACTTTTTTTAAGTACAGTTTACAAAATTATTATTTGTACATAATATTTTCTTTTTAATAATACTTGATAATACGAAATTAGCTTTTTGGTAAACAATTTCTGTAAAAAAGATTGTTCATTCATAATTAGAAATTTAATGCAAACTGTAATTTTGATTCAGAACAATAACATTATTCAAAAATACCTGCATAAAATTTTGCCATATATAAATTATTAAAATGCACAAAAGAAATATTATCACAGAAATTAAATACATAAATTAAGTAACGTCATTCAGTTATAAATGATTATTAAATTATTTATATAATCAATGCATATAATACAAGATAGTTATTAGCATATAATTAAATTTAGATAATTATAATTCTCCATTCTTTAAATAAAATTATATTATTGTTATTAATATAATTTCAATAATTATTGCGTATTTTTATTAAAAATATATTATTTAAAAATATAATATTGTACATATATATATATAAATAAAATTAGTTTCAAGCACTAGAATATGAAAATGTAGTATAAGTATCAGCTCTATTCGTGAAGTCAGATTAGAGCATTCGCTTTGGTTTAAATCTGTACTGTGTAAAATTGTACTCTCGTTGTGTGTATACATACAAATATAAAAATGTCGTGAATTTTATAATTTAAAGTGAATAATAATGTATGAAAATGGAAAATAGATTTTTAAAATAAAAATTTTCGGATCTCTTTCCGGATCCAATTATTCGTTTTATACGTTGAATTTTTAAAATAAAATACAGTTACAATTAGTTCAAAATGTTATATTTTAAAAGTATTTTAAATTATTTTTATTTGTTGATCCTATATTATCTAATCTTAATAAGAAATTCAGGGTATTTATACATTTATATTATTAAACTTGGAATTCTATTTAAAATTTTTAGCTCAATTATTTTTATAAAGCGTAGTTTTTATAAAAATCACAGACCTACTTTTAACTCTCATCTTTTAATTTTTATTTCATCAAAAATTCAGAGCTACTTTATGAAATCACATTACTATTTCATTTCTGAAATCAGGTTCTGTTACATAGCGATATAACGTCGTTATAATAAATTTACTTAGCTTTATGTTTTAACTTTATGTTCTCTAATAAATACTTGGATAAATTTATTGAGATTAAGGCGATATGTTATTAAGAAAATTGTACTCGTTAATAAAATAATATTCATCTTTACATACGTTTTTCACTGTTTCAATAAATTTGAGCGCGTATTTATTTATAATTTTCAACTTCATTACGTACAATTTATGAAAATGTTGATAATTCTAAACATTAGCGAATGATTTTGTTGAACATCTAATTAGAGCATATTTTTAAATGTACTTCGAGATTTTGATACTTAATTAAATCGTGGGAAACTGAAATACTGAAATTTAACGTATAACAATGTTCATAAATAATCGTTGTGTGCTTGTCTGACAGATTCTAATTATTACTACTTGTTATACATGCGTATTTATAAATACAGTGGTTTCCTTAATTTAATTAGTTACTCTACGCTACAGTTCTTTCAGCTGTCCCCTATCGCAATTCGGTCAACTGTTTTCTTAAAATTAAATACTATACTTGCATCTAAGATGTCACATCGAGATTGGAGATCATGCATATCGTAATCAACATTTTTCAGCTGTAAATGCTGAAAGTGCAGACGAACGTCCACGTCGCTCGTGAACCACATAGATGTAGCCTTCAATTTTATCAAGCCGGAAATTTCTCAAGAGCGAGGAAAGTTAAAAAGACGGTACTAACTAGATATATATTCTTCCGGGTAGCGATCTCGCGCGCTCTCTGCGGCAATATTTATGCTGCGCGAGCTCCGGCTTCCGCAAAGCTTCGCTTTCCCGTCCGTCGCGCACTGTCCGTCCTCTCATTAGAATTGCAAATGGCGATGGAAAAGCGGGTATTTTGAAAACGAGTGCTTTCCGATAATGGGCCTGTGCCAGCGCATATCTTGTTTTTCTCTCGATGCAGCTTCCGCATCCATGGCTTTCTTGCTCTTTCTCTTTTTTCCACATGCATCTCTCTTTTATACATTGGCTAAAATTAATATTGCTTACGAGAGTGAGGCTGTTAGTTTTAGAAGTCGTATATAAACATTAGTTTAACGTATAATGCCTTGAAGAAATAAAGAATGCCCATCCCAAAGTACATTTGAATGGGTTGACTGAAAAGTAATGGCTTCATTTCAGATACCAAATATTCATAAAGTCTTTTTTGTATCATTAATTTCAGGTATGTGTAATTAATTGTATGCGGTGGGTGTAATTTTGCTTGTAAATTAAATGAATTAATAAAATAAAATTTATTATGTGGATAAAGTCTGTATTGTTCATAATTGAAGATTGACTGTGCACGACGCGCGTTAATTCATGATTATAATTTATTCTTATTTTTAAAGTTCGAAGATTTGTACGACTTTATTCTTAGTCGCAGCATGAAAATTTTTATAAATTAAAAACCATTATTTTGAGTTGAAATAATAAAGCTAAACTTATTTATAAACTGCTGTAACCTATGAGTAATTTAATTCTTTAAAACAATACGGGCCTTTAAAAAAATAAAACAAGAAAAAATATTTGCAAATAAAATTGCAAGCTTCTAGAGGTAGTAAATGTTTATTGTTTATATTAAAATATAATAATTAAATAAAATTATTTTTTTATCAAAAAACAATAAAAATTATTTTGTCGCTATAATTGAAATTTAATTTATATTATAATTGAAATTTAATTTTATGTAAAAACACATATATACATCCGTATATGGAAATTTGCAGTAGAAAGTAAAACAGGCTTGTTACTTTTTCAACACCTTGAAAATTCAATAACGCGATCGCACTCTTTTATACTTACTCATTGATTTATAAACGCTTTTCTTCATCTTCTATCTCTTCGTTTCCTTTATGAGTGAAAATATTCTTAAAAAAGATACAGTTGCGTTTGTCAATGTCGACCTACTGCACAGGCAAGAGAAAAAGAAAATCTTCTGTTTTCGGTCGAAGCGTCGTCCTCGACGTCTACGGATAAGAAGCGATGTTGTTAGGGCGAAAAGAACCTTGTGCCAATTCCGTGCTAGTGAGGAGAAAAGGGAGAAAATATGGACAAATGGTGCGAAAGAGTCAGAGGGAAATGAAAATACAGACGGGAGAGAGGCAACGGTCGGACTTCCAAGAAAACCAAAGAGAGGTGTCTATATTATTCACGCGTGGTGTCGGGCGCGTACCCGTGGACACGTAATTGTGAATATTTTTGCTGCATCTGTGCTGTCGTTCAAACCAATGGCGAATGTCCAATTGTCGATCTCTCCGACGTTGCAATCGCTGCTCTTGTAACTCCGTCCCTCCGGTCAAAGATGTGAAATGAGCGTTGTCTCGTTGCTGCCGCTCTTTTTCTCGCTACAGTTATGAATTCTCTATTCTCTCTTTGTTTTTCTCCCCTTTCTTTTTCATAACTTCCCTGATTTTTCTTTATAATGATCGACGATATTTCATTTTTCTATCTCATGGGACACCGCGGTTACAATGTAAAAATACTGCTTATCGAAACATGACTAGAGATGGGAATAGGATATTTAAATATTGCCTTCTCCCCTCTGATAATTTGAAAGTGCATTCATAATACACTCTTTGAAAAAATTAGTTAAAAAGTAATAGTAGTATCGATTTTGGTTTTTATTACGAATACGAGTATATAACAATAATCGTAATAGTGAATAGCAACAAAGTAACATTTATGAAAAGTAATAAATTGAAAGTACAGATTGTCATTATCCCTTCATGCTTATTTATATTTCATACTGTAATTTTCATAAAGATTTATACATGTATATATATTTTCAAGAATGATAATCTAATTATATTCCTTATATTTGAGATCGAATTTTCTATGACCCTGATCACTCGGAGCAAATTTTAAGCGCTCGTGTACCATCTGTGCTTAAGCCCTATAAAATACGGAGTTGCAATCAACATGACGAAAGATTTAACATACTTGTTAATGGATTGCGTTAATTATGCCGCATACAGTCACTCGTATGCTCAATTCACTGACGTTGTTTGTACAATTCAGAAACACGTTTCTCGAATTCTGCAATACATTCATTGCTTTGCCTCATTATCAGGTTGTCAGCGTTATTATATATAATCAAATTGCGCCTCCTCTCTTTGTCTCTTCGTCTCTTGCTTTTTTCTCTAAATATTGCAGACTGCGGTGCTTGTAATGCATTTATAAACGCGCAAAGAGTTGATTAGATGAAGATGATCGTACGCGGTAATTTTGGTTAATTCGATTTGCTTAATTCGATATATAGTGTATATTCGAATACTATAAATTTCCTGTTTGAAGTATGATAAAATTAAATAACGTTCAGATTATTAATATGTAAAGTATTATTAAGTTTTATGTAAAGTCATTAATAATAATATAATGTAATATTAATTTGTTGATAATATATAATATTAAATTTAATATTAATATACAATATTGGTTAAATGAGATATAAATTTTCTTATTTGAATTAGAGGAATTTTAAAAACGAAAGATTTTTACAAAAAGATTTAATGATTTTACGTGAAATTTGTACATAAATAATATAAAATTTAATAAGTAAAAAATTGTACTATTTTAAAAAATGTCAATGGATAATTATATTTCTTCTTAATATTTAAATTCTTACTAAAAAGATGAAAGATAAATGGGTTTAATAACAGTTCAAAATATAAAAAGGATAATACATGTTATTTAATAAATAAGCAAGTTTACGTCTAAAATAAAAAATTTTAAAGTTAAATTAGTTATAATTTTTTTAAAATATTTACTTTATCAATATAAAACTATGATTAATTATCACGCAAATGTAATTCTATAAATAGATACATGTAAATTGTAAACAGAAGTGTAGTTAGCGTTAGTAACACATACTCATATGTACGCATGTGTCTGTGTATATAAATTTGCATATAAATAGAGAAAATGAGAAGGTAGATACATATACACATTTTAAATCATCTTACTAAATACTAATTTTCTTAAAAATAAAAGAGGATATATTTCTCAGAGACTTATTAATATTAAAAATATAAGTAAATAATTTCGTAAACTTTACAATACATAAAAAGTAATAAATTTTTCCATAGCATTATAAATAATTTATAAATAAAAAAATTTGATATTAAACTTTGCTATTTCCAAAATTTAACTATGAACTATACTTATATCTAAGAAATTTTATTTGATAAAACAAAGATATAAATAAAAAAAAAGTGAACAGAACAATACATTCATCGTATTTATTTTTTATTTTATTAGAGAAATTCGCCGTATGTTTTTTGAAAAGGTAAAATGTTATCTCATATTTAAGTATCGTATTCATTATTAAAATGAATAATATAAATAGTAATCGAAAGATGAGCAATATTTAAAATATCAACAGAGAGATTATAATAAACTATTAGGTAAAAAATAAAATGAATTAAACTTAGATGAGTAACATAGAAAAGGAAGTGGTAAAGAAATTAAAACGAAGATAATTTGTTTAAACGCAGATAATGAATGAATTTAGTAAGCGAAAAATTTAAATATCTAAAGCCGATTTACAAGAATAAGAGGTTTTAAATTAGAAAACAACATATTATTAAAAGGTATAATCATGAAATTTGTACACTAATAATATTAAATTAAGTTGATACAAAATTATTTGATCGATCGCAATCAGAAATGAAAGCTATATTTTAATAGTTCGTACTAAAACTTAAACGAATAATTAAAGAAATATTTTTGATAAGATATTAAATTTTGTAAATATTTACTATTAAATAATAAAATTTAAAAAATATTACTAAATTTTATATGGATAAAACTAATTAAAGTAAATATTTTTTGAAAATTAAAAACGAATAAAACTTAATTTGTACTAATAACCTATTTTAATAGTTAATACATAAATTAAACAAGAATATAGTAATAATAATGCCTTTAAAAATTAATAGTTTATTAAAAATATTAAAAAATAAGGTTTCATCCGTAGATATTTAAAGATTTTATTTTTGTACTAAGATATCGAAATAATAGTTTTTTAAAGTATTATCGAGTGGCTCTGTTTCGGAAAGACATTGATTCAATTAATAGAACTAAAGTATTTCAAGCTCTAATTTAGCTAGGATTACCAAAACAGTTAGCTAAATTAATAGTGATAAATGGTGTAAGTCATTGCAAAGTACGTGTACTCGATACAGTTTGAGATCTACGACGGATTAAACCAAGAAGACACGCTAAGATCTCTCTTAATCATTTTAGTTTCAGTATACATATTTAGATTTGTGAATAAAAAAGGAATACTTTTTTAATTTTACATAATAAAATTATTCAAAAATATATGGATATTTTATGAGGGGAATACTAGAAATAATACTTGAATATTAAAAGAAATTTTTTAATTTATCTTAAAGTCAGAAGAAATATTCTTAATAGTTAATAAATGTAAAACTAGATCGATGCTTAATAGATTGGGAAGAATATCAGTTGGTGGTTAGTAATAACTTAATTTAATAAAGTTATTTATGGAAATTTAACATTCTATATGTATCAATATTTCAAAATAATACAATAAAAAATAGACGAACAGTAAAATTAGAAATATAGGGAATTCAAGAAATGTATATTTTTATATTTTTAAGAAATACACGTGATGTTTCTTCATGTGATATTTAAGCTATCAACAAAAATTTTCTTAGCAACAGTATTTCTTTAAGTTTTATACGTAAGAAAATTTTCAGTTGTTTCAAAATAATTTATTTAGAAATAAGATTACACAATCACAAGATAGAAAAATTTTTTAGTACTGAGTTTTTTAACATGAGTATATCAATTAAAATTTGCTGTAATGAACATTTAATAACGAAAACTTACTTTACGGCATTCTAAAACGTTAAGTATCGATAATTTTCTATATTCATCTGCAAATATAATAACCGAATAATTTTTTATTTTTTCTACGATTTTAAGAATTAGTTTAGAGTTATATTTGATAATAAATAGTTAAAATTATATGTGATTTTATTTTGGCAATATCAAATAAAGATTAAATGGCACATAAAAATAATTATTACTTGAAAGTAATTGAAATCTTCTAATCCATCGAACGATTAGATACAAAAATAGTATACATACTTACATTATTCCTTTTTGTCATAAAAAATAAAAAAGAAGTGATTGTACAAATGGGAACGATTTACAAATATTTCTGTTGAACAGTTATCATATTAAATGAAAACCACTGTTAATACGATTACAGAGCATACAAATATACGTACGTGAATTTTTCGCGTATCTATTATTGGCTACGAAGAAACAGAGAAAACGAGACTTCGTCGCCTATTCGCAGACTGGACAGAGACACAAATACAGGACTGAAAGGTGTTACTCCGTTTTATAGAATGCGGGCATGCATGGGAGGAATTTATCTCAGAACTAAGTCACAATTGGATGTATGTGTCTTTACGACAGCTCGTTTATGATGGCTATACTCACGTGTTCCTTGATTTCAGTGAATTCTTCACATATACTTTTTGCTTTTTCTCCTATTTGCATATATTTGTATGCATTTGAATTCCGGTACTTTTTTCTTCTGAGAAAGTAAATCTGGAAATCGCGATGTCTGAACTTGATGGGCAAAATTGCCCGATGCTAAAAAAATTCGATTCAAATTTTTTTTATTACATTTGAAAACTTCAACTAACTTTAAAACTTTTCTCCAATTTTAAGACTTAATTGTTTTTAACGTAAATTTTTTTATTTTATAACTTTTTATTTATCTTGAATAAAACTTATTTTTGTTACTATTTTGTTTCCCTCTTTCTAGTTTCTTTTTTTGAATGTTGCGCTCCAATGCGATGATGATGAATGATGTGTTTTTACTAATCGTTATCTGCTTTTCTGCCTTCATTCTTTTGCTTAAAGTATTAACTTTAATCTTTTTTCAACAGATTATAAGAAATTTGTTGCGTTAGTCTTTTTTTTGTTTTGTTTTTTTTTTATTAGACATGATTCTCATTTTGTCTCAAAAAGTAAGGCATGTACTTGTGACGTTAGAAATAATGCAATTTAAAAGCTGATTAATCATTACATACAATAATAGGAGCAAATAAATTATATGTCTGATTAATTATAAAATAATCCGCGGTAAAATATAAAACATACTATTAATTATATTTTAGACATCATTAGACATTTTTCTAAATTTCTCGCGATAGAAATTTTATCTTCGAAAATCGTCTTTAATTTATTGTAGACAAACCGAGTATTTAAGCGAGTCATCGTTAATTTAAACTCGAGAAGTAAAATTTAATTGAGGATAAGTTAGAAAAACACTACAAAAACAAATACTATTTCAGCTAATCTACTAAGTAACGTTAATTACTGAATGTTAACGTTTTTAAAGACCCCAAAAATGAGCAGTGGCTCTTACTTATGGTAAGAGTTGTAGCTTAAATAAAAAGTCTATTCACTTTGCTCTCAAGTGAACTGACGAAACGTTGCCAAAATAAACGTATGATTTTCTCGTCGCGTACTTTTTCTTTTTTTTCAAGCGCAATGAAAATTAGAGTAAAAAGTACAATATCGTCAACAGCTACAGTAGCGGAAGCAAATATTTGCCAAAAACATCTCTAACTTTTTTTATAAAAAGAAAGGAGCTATCTACGGAGATATACGAGCCGTGCAAGTCGCTGAACGCTACCAATGCACAAGAACAACCATACCAATTTCTCGGGTCAACGCGTGTTCTTGCATCTTTCGCCCTCTCGACAAGGGAATACGAGAGATGGGATCTCAGACTGTACTGCTTAAAGGTATATCACGTACTGAGGGATCGCGCAAGTGTTTGTGTGTTTGGGTGGGTGTCTGGGCGTGTGCGTGCGTGCGTGTAGTGCACAGGTTGCCGGTATACCACGCGCAGCAAGTAACAGAGACAAACTGTACGTTTGCCCCTTCATTACCCCCGGGTAAATACCGACCGGTTTTAATTACTGGGAGCCTCCAACGCACAACTATATCTCTCCCTACTTGTTATTTACTTGAGCATGAGCGCGATGTCTTCTCCATCTCTTCTTCTTCCTTTTTTTCCTCTGCACAGCAGCTCTTAATACACTGTGCATACGATAGTTTCTTCGTTAGCTCACATTTGTTAAATAGGGACTTTCAGCTCAAAAACCGAATTCACATACGACTTTTTCTTATCTCAGTTACACACTTAAAGAGTTGCTTTATTATTATGTGGCAAGCCTGGATAATGTAACTGTGAAAATAATAATTTATCGATTAAATGTTAATTAAAGCTAGCTAAGTATGAATTCTTTTTTATCGTGTCGTATTCTTTTGACGTATATTAGCTTTTTCCCTAATTGCAGCACAGATAGATATTGATAAAAAATTGGATATTTTATCCACTTTTTATTACAGTACTGATGCACGTATTTTTTAAATATCCATTAATTTTTGCTCGATTTTTTATTTAACGTTTATTTAACATTATTTTCATTTATTTGGGGTCTATAATTATTCATTATGATTATCTACGATGCAAAATAACAATAGCAATTAACAATAGTAATTAAATTCATTCTTCACTCTGCGTGATAAATCTTATATTGTGAAAATTAATGATAATCAATATTTTTAATTTGTTAATATATTTATGTATTAGACCGTTTCGAAGCCACTGATGATGTCAGCAGTATTAAAGAAGAGATTTGTAAATACCTTGATATTTTAGTCTGCTGATTTAGTAACGGAAAATTCACTGAACATAAAAGTAAACAATATCTAGTGCTTAATAAGATGAGTCATGCTTTCATGCGTAGTCAATAAAGCACATAATTCAATATATACATGCAATGATAGAAAATTATAACAATTACTATATTTGTAGTATAGAAGTGTTATCTTTTGTGAATGTTTTCGTTTCTTTAATTTTCGTTTATCTCAATTAGGATAATGATTTAGTTATTCATTGTATAGTAATAGAAAATTTTTAATACCAATAAGTTGAGTATTATTTAAGGTGACAATGAATAATGACAAAAAACTTCTATTAAAAAAATTTATTTAAATGTTCACAGTAGTTTCATTTATGGGTAATAAAATTTGATATATTATTAATTACCAGTCTGAAATAACAAAATTATTTTATATTTGTAACTTTTTAAAAAGATATTGTTAGAGCTTAAAATAATATATTATTTTATGTCAAACAGTATATTGTAAAGCCGAGTAAAAGTTTTGTTGCATTTTTTACATAAAAAAGTACTAACTTCGTATAAAAAAAATTAAAAGAAACCGTAGTTCAAAAGTTAGTATCCTCTTATAGTCTACTACAACATTTTATCTTTTAATCTTTATACTAATTCATTATGTAACAAAGATACTAAAGGAAGTATTTGGAATTTTTCTACTAAACATTTTATTCTAAGAAAAATTATTCTAATTCATTAAAACAATTAAAAAAATTATAATATACAATAAAAAGAGCTTGAACTCTTATCGCATTTATAATATTGCAAATAAAAATATCAATAGTAAAAACAATTATTACGATATTACAAAGCCTTTTCATAATTTTTAAGTTGCTTGAAGATTTTTGGAAAATCTATAACGGATTAAATAAAAATCATAGAGTTCCTAAAAAAGGAGTTTAAAAATTTTATTTCTAGAAATATTTGCTCAAACTTTATAACATAAAATATTTTTTATATAAAATTGAAAAATACAAAATTTTTATTATTTGAAATTGTGTTATATAAATAAACATATATTGATCTTCTAATATAGTTTTCAAAAAAATAGTTTTATAGATTTTTTTACATTAAAACTTCCAAAGTTAGTATTTAAATGAATAAGTTAATAAGTGGTTATTTATATAATAATAAATAAAATTCCAGAAATCAATAATCAATTATAATAAAATAATTAAAACTTCTGTGTAAAAAGTAGAAATTCTTCATATTTGAATACATTAAAGCAATAAACAAGTTCATTTTCATATTTTAAAAAACCTATATAAATAATAATTATGCATAATAACGTACAATTATACGTAGAATTCTAAAGAAATTATATACTTTTAAGTATTTACTCATTGATTTTTATACTTTTGTTATTATTTTTTCTTAGATTTTCAATTTTCACTACGAACTTATAAATTTGTGGTATTTAGTTTATTTTTACTTTGGAATTTCATAAACTAGGTTATCAGCTTATGTGTATTTTTAATAAAAAAGATTCGCTTTGAATTCTTTTAAAATTCATAATATACAATAACCTTGTACATAAATGTCAATCCGGTCATATTCTCGGTCTTCAATTAATAATAAAAACTGTATTGAGAACAAAAACAAATTTTTCCAAGGTCAGCCCTTTCACAAAAAAATTCTAAGAATAATAAGGCGGTTGAAAGGCAAAAGTGCAAGAGATATAGTGCATATCAATGAAAAAGCTGCAATAGTCAGCGCTACATTCATGTGCATCCAAGAACAGGCACACACACGTATATACGTTAAGAAATATTAGTAAGCAGATATTGAATATTGATTTGCTTTCCCATTCGGCTGTTTATATTTTGAGGAAATGAAAAATGTACATGAAAATCTCTCTGAGTTTCACTGTACAAATCCTGAAATTCTCTGGCTTTAAATTCTTATAAGATGTGATTGATGTATCAAAACGATTGGAGATGACGTTAAAAATTTTTAGCAAAGTAATCGATAAAAATGTCGATTTGCAAGGTAATACTTTTTCGAGAAAATCTCGATCATAAGAACGTTTTTCCATTTACGGGAAACTAATTTGTCTACCTTAGCATGGAAACACACTCGTAGTTTATTCAAATTTTCGAAAAGTATTTTAAAGCTATTTACATTTTGCTAAATTATTATTTTCATCGAAGATTGATTAAATAAATATAAATTGATAAAAAATTTATTCGACAAGATTATTTCTTGACCCTCTCGGTAAATCAATGTTCCCCTTTACCTATGAAAGAGCTGCGCTACCAAGTTAAGCTAATACGAATAAATCATTCTCTGTACAATGTAAGAGGCTATGCAAATATTGCATAAATCTTTCTTCATTATGTCCCTCTCTCTCTCTCTCTCTCTCTCTCTCTCTCATTCTCGTTGTCCCTCTCTCTTCCTCTCATTGCTCTCTACATATCTCTTATAGTTAAGCTGTTGCAGTAACAGTCACGTGTAGGAATATTTTTCGAAAATCCGCAAAAATCTGGGATCTATTTTTCTTCTCTTTTTGTTTTTCTATACGTCTCGGTGATTAATCGGTGCTTATTACGCGTCACGTAGGATAGGCCGTTTGCCCTTGTTCCCATTTATGCCTCTATATTCTTTCTGCACTATATCTCAGTCGCACTATCTCCCTTGCTCCTGAAATCTGCTGCACGGGCATACAGGGTGTTACTTCGTGCATCGCATGGCACGACTACACGCCTAATTATTGTATTTCGCTTTTTGCTCGTTACAGTGCAGTTGCACATCGACAAGTTGCGTGGAGGGGACCCGAGCCCAGTGGTGGGGCACACTTAATTTTCTGCCTAGCACGTACCGTACTTGTATACACGCACGCGCAAAGCGTATAAGCGGTGTCTTTTTAATTGCGCGCGTCGTGCGTAAGAACATAAATTACGGTCATTATACGCTAACGGCCAGCTATTAGGAAAGGCGAGACTGACGATGTGTACGCTAGTGTCGCTGGATGTCACGATTCATGCGCGATCTTCTTCGCTTATACTTGCTTTTCATTTTCTTCTCTTTTATTCGAGATTGCAAAGTGTAACTATTAAATTTATTCATCTCTTTTTCATTCAAGAACCTCAATTTAATAAAAATCTTTTATTATTGCGTGTTAAAAATGTATCTTCTGCTTTCGTGCTACCAGTTTACAGTTCAGTTTCGGGTAAACGAGTCAGTGCCAACCTTTCTTTTTTATTAGCTTGCTTAGCTACACTACTTTTCAATCTATTATTATTAATCCTAAAAACCTTTCGTGTATATAATCGTTTCACGCCGCACAGAAAGTAATTTACATACCGAGTAAAAAAACCTAATTTTTTACAAAATCCATCAGAATCAATATATACTTTAGTATATGGTAGTTTCGTTTCAGCGTTCGGATTAAAAGTATCATTTTTTAATACAATAATCTTCAAAAGTCGTGATTGCGAGACAGCCGTTATTCGTCCGTCAACCGTAAATATAAATGAATATGTTGCTCGTAAAATGTGAGCGTAAATTAATTTATATTATACTACATATTCTCTTTACTATTTATAGAATTTCAAAATTACTTATGCACAAAAGCAAACAATAGATAAAACTTGAGGTAATTATTCTGATGAATTTTGAATTTAATAAGGCTCATTTTGTGAAGGTGAGCAAAGCGAACTAGTGTGTAATAGATCTGCATTACCGCGCGCTTATCTTAATGTTAATATATAATTTCGTTCCACATCAAGTAGCGAAGGAAACGACTTCTAAGGGAAAATTCTAGAAAAAATCCTTTTAACAATAATGAACACCTTGACTTTTACTTTCCGACAGTGTTTTTAATTTCGCTTAATCGAACAGCGGAGATCCCGCCCTCACACTGTCCATCCGTTAGTACCAGATGATTCGGACATATTCTGCGAGAGAAAGGCTCCGCATCCCCGCAGCCGCCTCATCCACTATTTCTAGCTCCCAGCCCCGTGTATAAATACGCCGAAACGTCCGTTGTCCTGTCACTTAGCACCCTGGGAAATAATATTTCTCCGTCGGTCTAAGGGGGATGACAAGACCGAGAGGGAGAAATAGCGATCTTACAAGCGGAGCCTCGAGGCGTTTTTATCCGACTCCTACACGTTTAGCGTGCCGCGAGCGTCGGCTTGAATAATACACGTCCACTGCAGAACACATGCATCCTGGTGATCCCAGCAGCTGCCGCGAGATCTCCTGCTCTTCTTGGGAGACCAAGAAGAAACAGGCTTGCTAATAGTTTCGGGGTGGTCGGTCGATTCGGTGAACACTTGATCGAGTGCTGCCGACAAGACGGAGCCCCGCGATCATTTCAACTATCCTCGTGCGCCTGACGCATTTTTCTTTTATGGGTTATTGGTATTGTCACGTCGGATGATAAGCCGAGCAGAACAGTTTGTCTCAATAACGTGGTTATCGTTATCAAAACCCGATTCCGGTGCTTAAACTTAACAATTAAAATGCACGATGTCTTTCGTTCTAATCAGAAATTCAAACACACTCACTCATTCTACAGTGGATTTGCTGATACCAACTTTTTCTTATTCTACAAGTAGAAGTCCCCGTAACCAACTCGTTTCTCGTAGAGCTCATCGATCTCCAAGAATCCTGGTTAGGTCGTGTTGCCGAAATCTTCGATTAGAATAAACTTATAGATTTAGGCGAAGAATTACAACCCAAACTTACAATTATACTTTTAAAAAATATATGAATAATATAAATATCTTATAATGTAAATAGTTGTTTATTTTTTATCTTAAAAATTAAATTATAGTTATTATCAAAATTTTAAATGTAATACGGTACCAAAATATTCGGATGTTTTAAATGGAATTGTTTTATGAACTCGAATGGTTCTTCAAAAATTAAACCAGCCTAGTTTGAACGGCTGATAGATAATACCATGTATCTTTTCTATATTTAAAAAGTAAATAATGTATATGCAATTAGTGAAATAGAGTAAAGTGAAATGTTACAAGTACCACAATAATTTTAATTAACTATTTTCAGACTCATCTGTCCTATAGGATGCTATAATGCGTGCGCATTGACTAAAGCAAGAGCTGCGGACTCATCTTGCAGACGGTAAGTTAAGTCAAGTTGAGTTTTAGTCGCTTTTATATTCATTAGACCAAACGCAATTTCTCACCGACATACTCCACCTTCTAAGATAGATCTAAAGGATTATTATCCCCTTCCCGCCTCTTATAAAAGATGGCCAATATATTAGCGTTAATAAAGGGTAAGGGAGAGAGCGAGAATTTATCCAAATAGCAAATTTTTCGCGTCATCTATAAAGACGCAAAATATGAAAGGGAAAAAGGCAGAAACATTGGAAGAGAGAGAGAGAGAGAGAGAGAGTGAGAGAAAGAAGAAAAAATTCTGTCGCGAAAACTGAAAAATCGCTAAAGTTGGTCGGCATTCCGATGAGAAACGACTCTTTATATTCCGCGTACTTGTGCACTCGTTCACTCTCTTCCTCTCTCTCTCTCTCTTCTATCTATCGCGTTCTCACTCTGCTTCTAGGTCTCGGTACATAAAGCCCTGTAACAGGGTTAGCCGCGCTATGAATAAATTTGGCGGGCCGCGACGACGATGAAATTACGTAGCCGCGGCTGCCGACGACGACGACGACGTCGGGGACGACGAGTAATGTATGTTACGCGCTATGATTTGGCCCGTGCACGATGCGCATTCATTGTAGCCGCACGAGGAAATTCATTGTTCCGAGGGTTATTTTTCTTTTAACGCAGTAGACTGGTTGATTCTCGCACGATTGTCCGGAAATTGGCCTTTTTTAATTTTCTCTTTTTATCTTTTTTATTGAAATGACTTGTCATCTTCTAACGGACAAGAACATTTTTCCCAGCGCTATGTTATTAGCATGATTAATACGCGTGCATAAAGGAATTGTGGAATTCATAAATATTATAATGAAAAATTGAAGAAAGTTTTTAAATAATTTTAACTCGTCTAGAAGCGAGAATTTTTGTATTTCTAGATATTTTTAATAAACTTAGTAAATTAATTGTGCAAACAGAAGATAGATAGGAAGTTTTAACTATTTAGAGCCGGGTATGATCATTAGTCTTACACCAAAGTAGCATAAACTAAAACAATAAGTAATACGGAGCAGTTTTACATGGATTAAGTTTCTACTTGTTCTAGAAAAATGATAAACGCAGAAAAACTGGCATAAAAAATTATCCAAGTTCAATTCATTTGGAGAAAAATTTATTTCTAGTTACTTTTTAAGTAGGAATCTCTATATCATCTTAGCTGCTATGAATACACGAAAAGAATTTTTTAAATTTCAAAATAACATATTTACTAGTTCGTATACTAGGTAGTAGGAAGCAAACGCATAAAACATCAAAATTATCGGCTAACAAGTATATTATATGTTTTTTAAGCCAAAGTTCATGGATGTCGCAGAATTTTAATTATTTTTGAGCGTGTGTGAAAGAAACTTTAATAATCTCCAGAATTAACGTTTCACTATTTATTATGCGATTGAATGTTTTATTAAATAGTAAAGTATTCAGATTAATTTATTTTCTTAAGTGCATTTAAAAAGTGTCTGGCTCTATATTTAAAAAAATGCCGTGCGTAGAATTCAGCCGGTAAACGAGTAAAACTAGTTTTGTAAAACTAGTTACAATATTTGTAGAGACGTACAGCGAATAAAAGAGACTTTTAAAGGCTATTCCGGACGAGCAGTAATACCCGACGCTAAACCATACACCGGGAAACGATTGTTTCGACGCTTAGATGTTAGTGCAGATCAAAGTTAAAGTTTAGCATCTCGCGCGAGGGTAATTCAAGAGGAAATCCTCGCTGAAGCCCTTCCGCTTTAGTTCGTGCGTCGCGTCACGGCGGCCCATCGGATATTTCACCTGACGCCGCGATATACGAGTGCATTTCCTCGTGGGGCCACCGCGCTCGTAGATCTCCCACACACGACAAACACCCAAATTCATAGAGAGATTAGAGTTTCGCGCGAGCGTACGTGGGCGCGGCCGCACACGCAGCCATCTTGGTAAACAGATGAGTATGCGTGTAGCAAGCGTCGGAAACGCCAGTTGCGGTTTCGTCCACTGTGCGCGGACGGTAATTTGCAATCTGCTGGTCCTGGCGCCCTTTCATCCCACCCCCAGGCTGCCCTCTTCTCCCTAACTAACCGTTCTTCTGTCCTCCGGCCACAGTACAGTGGCGACAAAGCGTGCGCGACTAACTTTCCCGCGCGCGTACATTTGTATGCGACTCTCGCGGCCGTTCATTTCGGAACGAGGCTGTGTGCGTGTTCTTCGTCCCTTATGGGAAACGAGCGCCGTGTGCGAAAGCTCGCAGGGGATGCAGCCAGACAGAGTGAATCTGCCTGAATCTATTGCTCTTTGCCGGACGCACCTTTCGGAGTTTGTGTTACGTTCACGCACCTCCGATTCATGCCTAAGCACGTGCGCCTATGTTGGGTCCAGTCTATGTGACTTCATCTTTGCAAGGCAATCAAATGAAACTTAATTAAGCATATGCAAAACTAGATTTACCTTTGTTTGCGTGGGGCGAGAACAAAGTTTTTAAAGTCCATTCCGAAGATGTATGAAGGTACGGAAGGAATGTAATAGGCTCCTGGAGTTTTGTTGTTTCATACAAATTACGTCTGCTTCGGCGAAAGTGTGGAAATTTCAAGTTGAATATGATTGAATCGTGGGGGGGGGGCTTCAGACTCAATTTTTATTCTCTTTTGATAATTCGGACATGGATAATAATGACGTTATATTACTCATAAGAGAACGATAAGCTTATGCCTAGTAACGTGATTAATTGCTTGTATTATCTCAGAAACTAGTTTATGCGAGATGAGAAGGTATCGGAACAAAGCGCGTTTTGAATTATACGGACTTTTCTTCAATTTGCATCCGATAAAAATAATTATTCAATTAGTTGAAATATTCTATGTATATATTTATTGATATGCGCTTACCAATCATGTTTTGTTAATTTGTTGATAATATTTGTATTAATTAAAAATGATTGTTGCGTTTTTTGAAAATTTATTTTTCTA
The DNA here is from genome assembly GCA_018907185.1 of Platyscapa corneri. Lineage (NCBI taxonomy): Eukaryota > Metazoa > Arthropoda > Insecta > Hymenoptera > Agaonidae > Platyscapa > Platyscapa corneri. Next base: position 507,179 of record JACCHW010000003.1, read on the forward strand.
AATGCATATACTGTTAGTAATTTTCAAATTATTGATCTTAACGAGATTTATTTAATTTTTACGCGATCAATTTGAAACACTTTATAAATTACTTTATAACTTTTCTTACGTGTGCTCCAATTAGATATCAAACTTAGTACGCAGGATTAATCAAAGTAGATATGATCAATAAAATGTAAAGTATGGCTTGAGAACATTTCTGGAAATGTCAATTCGCAAACTCATTTTTATACGCTAATCATAATAATCAAGGATTGTGTGTTTGCGTATATCAACAATAATAGATAATATTTTTATGAGATTTTGAGAAATGAGAAAAAATATACGTTAGTTTTTATTAAATTAAATTTATATTTTCTAAAATTGAATTAACAGTCGAAAAATATTCATTATTTTTTAAAATTTGATCGACTAATATTTATATTTAATCAATTAAAAATTGAAATTAGAACGAACAACATATAGTGTGCGTTAGATGTTTCTATTTGAAGTAAGATAGAAATAAAATCACTGCATTTAAAGGGTATATTTATTGTATATTTAGATTTGAAAATACAATATTTATACCTACGTTGGAAAAAATTTACTTAAGAATTTATATTTTCATTCTTCTTTGATATGTCATAAATATATTAAGTATGATTTAAATAGTTGATTTCACTTTTTTCAGAATAAATATATACCGTGTAAACTTTTATTTGATGCATTTAGTACGAAGTAAAAGTAATTTTGGTAAGTGGTGGATAATTTGTTAATTCATTTATTTAATCGTTTTTCATACGCGTTTAAATATATCTTCGGTATAAACGGGCAAATAAAGTGAGAATCAAGAGTAGAGAAAGAGTTAGGAAGAAACAAAACTAAAGAGACGGAAATGTATACTTAGTAACATACGTAAGATTTTAGAAAACCGATTTCATCAGATTCACTTGTCTCTAATTGATTTTATTATCATTCTTATCGTCGTGTACTCGTAATATTATCTATATTATTATCTATACCTATTACTGAAACTATAGCAAAGTAGAAATATTATTAGATTTACTAAATTTGAGGAAGGTACATTTTATACTTTATAGGTTGCCTCAATCAAATATTAAAAAAATATATATACACTTTTAGAAAAAATAATTGGAATGTGATTTTTGAAAGTTCTTATTTGCTTTCAATAAAACCTTGTATTAAAACATTCTGATATTATTAAATTTTAATTGACCCGGTATAAAAATTCTATTTTTATGATTCCGTGTTTAATAACCAGAATTATTTTTTTTAAATAAAAAAACAGTTAAAAAGTAATAACAGATAATTGGAAATGGAAATTGTTTAAGATTTTTAATTATTCATCAATAATTAATTTTTATTATCAATATTTTTAGTCTGAAAAATTTAAGGGAAACACGTCTTGACACAACAAAATATTTCGGCAAACTAAATGTACTTTTTTTTAGAAAAGGGAAGTGCTTTGATAACGTATTAGAGTATTGGCGACCCTTAGGAATTTTTCTTATCCTTTAATGATTTACAATCCTACTAATTAGTCAAGTTCAATCGATCTGCTTCAGCGTCGATGTATAAAAAAAGGACGTGAGAAAAATAGTATACATTTTTCATGCTTTCTAATGTGCAGTAGAATATTTGAAAAGCACGAATGCTGTATAATACTTGAAATAAATACAAATGCTTCAACAAAGCTAATTTGTTTTTTCGGTCAAGTAACTTATTTGTGAATTAAAGCTGAATAATGTTAAAACAACAGATCTGTACGGTATCCATATTATAAAAACTGAATTTATATTTGTCTAAGTTTAAAAGTTTAGTAAACGCACATATATTATATTAAATGTATAAAATGATAACAATTATTTCAAAGTAAAACAAATATTCGATTCAACACTCACACAAAAGCTAATATCTATAATGAGTAATTGATATCAATATAGTTTTATTATTCATTTTAATTTATATGATATATTTATATTGGAAATTCGAATTATAATTACAAAACTTTTAAAGAACAAGGTAATATAGAATATAGCAGTGAATAGATGTGAATTCATCAGGCTATTCAATTTATTAGTTAATGAAAATATATTTATTTTGATAATTGACTCATCGATGGTATTACATAAAAATGTTTTATTAATTAGAAAAAACATCGATATTACTCGGATTATTTATGAAATTAGGAACTTAATTAATTGCACACATGTTGTGTACACAAAAGATTTAACGCATAATAATATATATGTATACACACATAGTTTTTAATTTATAAGCTTTACGGTCGAAAAATAATAAATTTAAAACAAAATTTAAAGCTCTACAAATTTTGTATATTCCGGAAAGATTAGAGAGGATTAGTTTAGCGTAAAAAATTAGTTTTAAAAATATAAAAAACTAATGTATAGTTCATTTTGAACATTATAATATAATGTCAAAATTATTTATAAAACTCAAATATATTTTTATACAATACACTGGCAAACTACGAAACTAAAAGCAAAGTTTAAGTGCAGTGTGTTTGTTCTAAAAATTTCTTATAACGAAGTTACACAAAAGATCAAACTTTCAAGGGAATTCAAGATGTACAGAGTTTTCGTACCTCTCTGTTAGCGCGCTAATTCATCTCAAACGAAACCATCTACTTTTATTCTATATATTTTAATTATTCATACATAAATGTGTGTATGCATGTACGTGCACGCGTTTGCTGATGCGAAATGTGCGGGCGTGTACGTGAGCGCGCGCAGCAGTCTGAGTCCAATCAGGATTATCTGCAAATCTCTTTGCTTTCATGGTGGCGCGTAATGCGCAATATTTCCCACATCGCTTTTTGTCTTATTGAGAGAAAAGGAGAAGAAAAGAAAGAGATAAACAAAAAGACAGAGACAGACCGTGAGCGAAAGTGAGTTTTTTGTTTGTTGTCTTCCGAGTACTGTATCTGCGCGAAAAGTTGTAGAATCACAGGGAGTGAGAAAACTTGGTGAAATACTCGTACTTCGTGAACGAGGAATTCCTTTACGCGGTTTTTTTGTTTTCCACGCTCTATCTCTCTTAGCGATTCTTGCTTATTTCTCTCTCTCTCTCTTTCTCTCTCTGTCTCTATTCCTTTTTTATTTCCTTTGTTCTTTATTCTAAATGGCATACTACTGTTTTTAACGCTGCTCTTTTGTTTTGAATTGTATTCTTTTATTTTATAATGTAAGATTAAATTATGCTAAAATGATAAAAGATATTTCAAGACTAATTGAAAATAAATTTTATTTAAACAAAATTAAAATAATTTTTAATCGGATTTTATTTATAATAATTAAAGAAAATTGTTAGAACAATGTATTTTATAAAAGTACTATACTATTTCAACTGCTTAAGAAAATGTGCTTTTGTGTTTATTATGTTTTTATTTTTCTGTAATCTCTTTGTTCATTTCGTAATTAAAATTATATATATTAAAATTATTCCTACTAGAACTGAAGACTCTTTTAATTGCCAATGAAGTAGTAATGACAGAAAGAATAGAATCAAAATACCGCAAAAGTAAATATCAGCAATTTAACCATTTTGATAATTAATAACCTATAAATGTATATTGTTAAGTTTAATTGACTTTATTGTATTTATACATAAATTTGCATAAGATTATCATTTATACATATGTAAGATTAATTTAAACACGAATGTATAAAAGTTTAATTATAAACTTGTAACATTCATTTAAAATACATAGTTTTTATTAATTAAAGATTTAATAATGATTTAATAAAGTCAGATTACTTGAAATGAGAATTTTTCACTGAAATTTTTTGATAGTGAAGCTTAATCAAATAAATTTTTTGTGACAATTAAAAACCGTAGTTTTCAAATGTCTATAGTAATTGATACTGATAGTAATATAAAAGAAGCAAAGTAAATTAAAATATTTTTAACAAATTTTAATACTAGCTTATCTCGTTAAAAAAAACATGTCCTCGCTATTAGTAGCTATTATGAAAATGTATTTACAGAATGAATATTTTGATAAATTTAAATATAATTTTTTAATGAAAAAAATGTTTTAAAATAAAAAGCATTGAAAACAATTAAGCCATTGATCATTTTTTCTTGTTATTACTCTACGTATGAAAAAAGTATATGCAATTTTCAGTTTGGACCCCGGTAAAATAAGCTTTTACGTGCGTGAGTTGCGAAAATAACAAGCGCTGTTATACGTTACCTATTGATTTTTCGACTGCACAACTGCAGTTACATTGAACTGTTTTTGCGCCTGAGAACATACACGAAAAACATTTCTCTATTTTTCTGCACAATATAACATCAAATGGACAACATGGAAATACATTGAAAAAAATTATTTAATAGGAAATTCAAACATCCTGTTAAAATTAGATATATATGAACATATATTTCTCAATCTCTCGATAAATTTATATATAAATTCATCGAAAATACACCGAAATTCTGTCCCATAAAATTTGTTAATATAATCAAATAAACTTATTTTCTGTATCTTTTTAATTTTTCAACATATTTCATTTTCAAAAGAAATTAAAGAATTCGTAAATTATTTTAATTTACTATAGTTTTTGAACATTAAAAGAATCTTAATGATGTCTAGGTAAAATCAGTTCTTTTTTGCAAAATCATAAGATAACGAAATAAATATATTTTACACATTTGAAAATATTTGATTGTTTAAAGGCTTCTTTCATGAAATAAGTTATTACTACAATGTTCTTAGAAATATATTAATTTTTATAAAATTAATATTTCAATACTTATTCATCGCCTGTATAAAGTTAACGTATAATTTGGAAAAAGCTTACACGTTATTTTATCGTTAGATATATTTATTTATTACAAAAGTTTTTGTAAAAAAACATCGATAAAAATTGTTTTTACTTAATTCTTGGAGCATAAATTACTTAATCTTTCGATACGCAGTATAAAGTAAGGCCAATGAATTAGCCCAAGCCAGCAACTGTGAACGCAAGTACTGAAGTTTTACGAAGAAAAAAGGTTTCGAATGTAAAAAGGGAAGGTCAGGAGGCGTCGTTTCTTTTAACTTGACTGTGCGAGTGAGACCTGGATAACAAAAAAGTGAAAGAGAGAGAGAGAGAGAGAGAGAGAATGCACGAAGCGAATAGTTGCGGAGTCTCACCCCTTCTCCTTGTACCGCGTCACCCTCATCCGTATATCACTCTTATGTACCTACGTACTCGCCCGCGTATGCCTCCGTATATGTACGTAGAGGTACGCGGGTGCACTTGCCTCGGTGGTCTTGTTGACTTAGCTAGAACATCAGAGGGAGGGCGATAGAGAATGAGCAGACGAGGCGGTAGATCACGTCGCTTGTCCCTATACCGAAAATGTCGCGGAAATGCGCGACAGGAGAGAGGGAGAAGATGCATTCTCTTTTGCTCTCTGTGGATGTGGACTTTGATTGCCATTGCACAAGGCTTTCGTGCGATAACTCACTGGTGCTAGGACACTTTTTTTATTTGGGCGCATGTGCGAGTTCCGTTGGAGATGAAATGTACGTTTTGGAGAATAGGGTACGAAGGATTCGTACTCACACAGGCCTTAAAGTGTTTAATATTCAATTGTTTTTCGTTATCAATTAGGAAATAAACATTTGACGTTGACAAGTTAAATAGGTAGCGTAACTATCGAATATACTGTTATATATTAGGACGCAGTTTTCGTTGAAAATTATTTGTAAACTGAAAAGTCCGTATCTAAGATAGTGTATCATCATATCTGTCGTTTGGCACTAGATGCAGTCGCTATTAGGCCCCGGTGTACAAAACGCGAATCGAGCAAAATATAAAAGTAGTCGAAGTAAATGCTATTACGGGTTAAAGTAAGGCAATATTAAAATACAAATAGAACCCTACAGTATATTCAATATTTCGGAATAAACTTCGTTTTTTATTTTTATAATTATAATATTAATAACTAGAAGTGCTGGTTGATTTATATTGTTCGAATTTGTGCGAATCTACGCTATGATTGGCTTCAATAATGCGAGAACAACTATGAGCTCACAATATTTAAAAATAATTTACGATTCAGTGTATTTTTATTACTTTTAAATGAAATAAGAATTTCCTATTATTATAAATAAATGAATGAATTTATAGCTTTATCGGGAAATTCATTATATGCACTGCTATTCAGCACATTAATTACTTGACTTTTTTGTCCAGTTATAAATGGAGAGTTGTAGACAATGCAGACAATAGCGAAGTTATTAAAATTTTTCAATTACCTTGTAAATAAAAATTTCCTACAACAGAAACTGATTTATTTATATTCCTAACAATTATAAAAATTTTATATAATTTATTAAAATATTGAGAAATCGAATTAAAATTTTTAACTTTTAATTTTAATTGATTCAATGAGCAACTTCATAATTATTTAGGAAATAAATTAATAGTTTTTTAACTATTTATCGTTTATCTTTGTAAATGCGTTTGTAAAGTTTATTTATAAAAAATTCTCAGAATTTGCCTAGAATTTTTTATCTACAATTTACATATTAACAATTATGTTAGTATTATACATTTTGCCATATTACAATAGTCGTATATAAATCTTTTCAACAAAAATAAATTAAAAGATTATAATGATACAAATGTTAAGATAAGTATATAATTGATGATAAAAATTATTACCAAATATTTTAAACAAGTGTATTTTATTTTTAATACTTAAATTTTCATACAGTTCTCCGAAAAATATATAAAATAATGTTACATTTTATCTTTTCAATATGTTCAACATAATATTTGTAATTATTTAAATAATAAAAATATAATATTTTATTGTTTGGAGAATCGTTTAAAAAATTGCATAATAGGAAACATGAAACCATTCACACTTGAATTTTTAAATTGATAAATTTAACAGAAGCTCGGTCACACTGTTCTTTGAAAAAGTAAATCTTTAAAAATGCCAAAGTTTGAATCTCGTCACCCATAAAAATCGACTGCTCTGCATGAGGGTTTTTCAGCTTTTATTAAAATACATAAAATATGAAATTTCTATAAAAACTAATAGGTTTCAAGAATATCTGGCAGATCGACTAGTTTATGCCTCTCTGTCTTTCCAGCTTTGTTGAAATTTAGCGGGTAATAGTGAGTAGTACTTTGTACAAAAGTGTCCAGGTTCAGCTTTTTTCCGTATCCTAGTATTTCTTTTCTCTCTCTTTATCCATACGTCTTTATTTTATCTTAGCAGACGAAGAAAGAAAAGTGTAAAAACGGTAGGCGTTTCAAATTGCATTTTCTTCTCCTTTTTATCTCCTCCCTCGCTCCTTCTCTTTCTTTGCAAACCTCCCAGTAAATCTTTGTATGTACGCCTTTCTCTTCTTTATCATTCTCTGCTTTGTGCTGTTCCTTGCAGAGGCGTTGGAAGAAGGAGAAGAAGCAGAAGCTGCTGTTCAAGTCAAAAGAGCTTATTACGGATGATTCGATGGTTTTCACGCTCGAGCAATGTGCTGGCGCACACTGTGGGTACTTTTAATTAGAGTTATTTGTCAAAAAGCATTTTCTGTGATGGAAGAAGCTTCTGGAAAACTCTTTTCATACGAAAAGATACTGAAGGTTCTGAAGGCAAAAGGAAAACGAGAATAGTCGAAAAATTCATCGAGTGCGTCGAGCGTGAAGAAAGGGAGTTAGTTGCGCGAGTTCGCTAAGGAAGTAACTTGGAACTTTTGAAGTTGAAAGGGGCGTCGTCTTATTTCACTTAATTTTAATTGTTTTTGAAAAGAGTAGGGCTCGAGAAGTAGTTGCTGTGTTAAGTTTTATGTAGAAGTAAGATGAACGAGATCTTGCAGAGCTAGGAAATCGAAATGTCGGTCCATTGATTAAGCATAGTGTTATAATGATACTACTATTTTATCAAAGTTTTTAAAGAACAGTTCACGTTAAATTCTATATTATATGTGAGTAATTGAATAGGTTTTGGAGTAGACTAGTCGGTAAATCGTGCGAAAATTTCTTAAGAAATAATGTGCATGACATTAGAATATAATTAGAATAATCGGAAATTACTACATTTAAAAGTAATTTGGCATTTGAATGTTAATTATTATAATACCACAGCTTTATTGTAATTGTAATTTTTATTAATTAATTCTGTACGAGCATAGTGAAGTTTAAATGTGTAAATATATATTATTATTATGTGCTCATTCACATCATATAGACAAAATAGTTTTGAACTTTAATTTTTAAAACAAACTTGTGTTTGAAAAAAGGTTAAAAGTCGTAATTTTAGGCCACAGTACTCGATCGAAAGTCAAAGTTGGAAACATTCGTATGTACGTTTTTTAGTTTTACTTGTACAATTATTACATCAAATTTGGCATTTGTCTTACTTCATTACGTAATATACTTGTAAATGACAAGAGAATTAAATTGCTTGAAATAAATTTATACAATATTTTTCAATAATGTTTTTCAATAAAGTGTGTAAAGTGAATATAGTCAGAATTGAAATAAAAATTTCAATACTGAATTAAATAGATTTTCAATTTTTAGAAAATATAAAAATATTTTTAATATTTTTATATTTTATAGATTTACGAAGCATATCATAATTATATTGTACTTCAAATGTAAGCGATATTTACCGAAATGTGAAAATGGAGTACTAAAAACCTTGTTTGTCAAGATATTGCGGTAATAAATTAAAAAATGAAAACGAATATTTTAGAATACAATCCCAAAAATCTTAACAAAATTTTGATCGCTTAACAAATTAATTATTGGGTGGTTTTATATTGAAAATTTCATCCTTCCTACATATGGCTTATATTGCCAGTATTGGTGAATTATCAATTTTTGAAAATAGTTTATTTTTTTTCGAAATTGAGAAAATTTATTTCTCGAATTACTGATTTATGCACTTATTTTATAAAACAGGAGTAAAATAATAATTATGCTAAGTATAATATTATGAATTCAAGTATATAAAATAAATTTTTTACTACTACTGATAATTAGTTACCCCCAGTTAAGTCTCAATGACACTTATTCTATAATATCCTTTTTAATTGTCGCGATTCAAAGAAAATGCTACGTTGATAAAATATCGAAATTATAGCAGAGTAATGGCATGAAGGATCAATAAATCGAGCGCTACTTATAAACGTTAATCCAACGAGCTACTTCCGGTCGAAAATTCGAAAAAATTGGAAATTACTATTCTAGCTCGATAAAATTTGCGACTATCTCGCTAACATTCGTGGTTCTGGTTTCAAAATAAATTGCTCGAGACAAGCGCCTGAAATTACTTTAAATAACGATAAGTCGGAGGCGATTCTTTGACATTTAAAAACGGCTGGGTTCGACTTAAACGCGATGACCACCCATTTACTAACCTCCGAACGACCGAGCGCCTCCTACCGGTACACGTGTCCATTTATAAATTCGGAAACTCGGAAAGCGCAATTGGGTGGCTAAAACACTCGAGACTCCGCACATGTCGCGTCTGATTCCGCGCATAATGCAGAGCGAAGGCAATTGCGACACGAACACGAGCCGATGACGTTCCGTGTGGCCGACCTCTAGCGCGCATCTGGCATTCCGCTGACAAGATTTACATGGAGTCAAATGGAAATGGAGAGACCTCGTGTTTCATTTCGCCGTACACGTGCTCGTCCCGATCGCGTCTCCCCGGCGCCGGCGATTGCCTCTAGACGACGACAGTCTCTCTCTCTCTCTCTCTCTGTCCATATATGTGCTTTTGCGAAGGGTGACAGAAGCATCAGGTGATTTCGGCCGCTTCGCGCTTAAATTATTCTGATGAATTCTGTCTGGATCTTTCGTCGAGTGGGATGTTTGTTATTTTACTTTTGAGGCTGTCGACTTGCTCAATATCTTTTTCGCACGTCTGTTTGACTCTGTCCTTTTTATTTTTCATAAGCCTGAGTTTTTATATTTATGTTACTTGGATTAAAATTTTGAAGCATAAATTCTTAATGATCATGAATATTTAATAATAATAATAACAATAATAAAAGTGAAACTGCTTCCTTAGAAACTAACTACTTCTCTTTAAAGTTCTATAATAGTGACTGCAGTATCCAGGGATGATCTTTTTCAGATTTGATTAAGAATTTAAAAATTCGAATGCAATTGCGACTATATACGTATTTACAGTTCGTGAATTCAATTTATAACCAATCTTAGTAATATATTCGACACCAAAAATCGTTTATGAAACAGCGTTTTGTACTTATATACTTTAATCCGGTAAGATTTGATTACAGTTTGAAATGCATTTTGAAAATGTGCAGTTTGGTATAGCAAAATAAATCTGAATTGAAAAATAAAGTTTCCAATTCAAATATATAGTATATTTGCGGTATAAGTTTGAAATATAAATTTTGCTTGACTCATCTGATTTAATCGTATTCATATTTATATAAACTTTATAAAATCGATATAAAACACCATCTCTTATAATAAAATATATTTTAATTGGCTAATTTTTCAAAGTTATACGAAGATAATGAGTGGATAATTTCATTACTGAAATTTCATCTATGATTATCTTTATATTTTTTAAAAAAGAAGTATTTTCGATAATTTCACATTTAATTTGAAAAGCTAAGGAATAACAAAAATAAAAACGTTAATTCTGTGGAATATATAAATTTTAAATATTAGTCAGACAGGATTTATCTGATAAAAAGTAAAGTCCTTTGAGCTTGATAAGTTAAATGAACAGAATAATGCTGAATTATATTCAAATGATATCATAAGAGTATTTTATACAAATGGCCATTAATTATCTTTAGGATAGAATGCAACTGTAATTTAATATCTCAAAATTCTCACAAATGACGTTGGAATAAAATGGCGTAATATCTTCTGACTTTTGGCTTTATGAAATAAATACAATATAATGTTGCAATAGATAATAAGTGAATAGTGCGTTGATAGCATTTATAGGTATTCGAAATCTGAATCGTGCCTTCAATAATCTAATACAGGGAGAGCATTAGTCCTTATATTGCGAGAATAATGGGAGGACGTACCTTCTTTATAAGATAATTCATTGGGACATAGTAGCAGTATCGGTCAAAAGCGACCTTTATTCTTTTAACGGGTACAATTTTACATACCACTACATAATTAAATTATTTTTTCTAAAGTCGAAGCTTATTACGCTTCGCGCAACTTTCCGCTTATAACGAGCTCTAATTGGATTTACATTACAGATCATTCGTTCCGGAGATCTCATTTGATCCAATGAAACCAACGAAACTCTCATTCTCTTGCAAATAAACCCCGCACGAAAAAACTCGTGATCGACCTCCCCATCTTCGCTGTCTGCCCGTACAACCGGAGGGCTTAATTGGATTGAATTTCCAGTGAAAAAGGAAAAGGAAGCTCTCTGTCTCGGGGTAGTCGGATAGAGTGAGCGCATTGCATAGGCCGCATCAGAAACAATGGTCCACCTCTGAATATCCATCGTGATGAGATAACGAAAAATTAGCCGCATAATTAAGAGAAAAGCTTGCCCGCGAGCTCCGAGTTGCTGATGCGTATGAAGCGCTTGACCACGCTACATAAAATACGATTTTCCATCTACCTGAATGCGCTTTTTCACCTCCGCGCAAGCACAGCTATACATTTGCCGATCCGCGATGCATAATAATGGTGTTTTTGAAGAAGCTGGCGAAGCTCTTGAGGTTCTAATGGACGCGCCTTCTGTTTGACTTCCAGAATGAGTGTAGTGGAACGAGAGTAGGCACACACCGCCGCATTTATTTTGCACTCATCCGACTAATTGGTGTCTGCACTTTCCCTTCATCTTGTGCTGCTCTCGGTATGTGTACCGCTTCCTAGGTATTCCTTGCTCCTGCCGCGGCTAACTGCGGCTCTTTTTGCGGCTCTTCTTACATATGTCTTGTGAGTGATTTAAATAGGCTGCTTTTCGTTGATACTCGAGAAAAGTATTTTAAATCGGAATAGGAAAAGCAAGTAAACGCCAAATGTAGGGAAGGAAATGGTGTTAAAAAGGGGGGATGGAACAATTATATGCTATACAGGAATGTATTAGCTGAGAAAGAAAAAGTTGAGTTAAAAGTTAGTTTTGATGTTCTTAGAAATGCACATTAGTATAGCAAAAGACATTTTATTTAAAGCTTATGGCTTTTTCGCCTTTTCGTACGATTAATTAACAATATTAAATTATAATATTATATTACCACAACTGGTCATAGATTACATAAATTAAATTTGTGTATCATCAAAATATCAAATAATAAACGTTATTAAAGGCTGAAATCATTACTTCTAAATAAATTTTTGTAATTGAATTTTAGTGGAATAATTTAAATTACTAGATCGTGCATTCTGTCATTGATGTATTCATCATAATTTAACGCACAAGATTCTTCGTAATTATTAAAAAAAGTGTATAGCTAATCTCCGATAAAATATTCACTCTTGAAAAGCATTGTAAAATGTACTTGGGGATAAATAAATAAAATCGAAAACTTTTAACGACACATACGTGATGCAGAAGAAAAGATTTCCATTATTGTAAATTTTAATCCTATTTGCAGAAGTGCACTCAGCCGTTGTTGGATAAAATCTACTTTTAATGGATAAGAGAACGTATAAATATTTTCTTGACTTCTTTGTTTTATGTTTCGTATAATAGATCGATTGATTTTTATTAAAACTAATATAATTATTTAATTAAGTAATTTATGGGACACTTTAGTCGCAACATTAAAAATTCCTATCAAGATTTAAAATTCGCTAAGTGTTTAGTTGCGAACGAATTTTTGAAGCAAAGTAAGTAAGCATCAAGTTTTCAATTCAAAACACAAGTCACAAAAGAATTCAATAATTAGCATTGAAAAAGTATTTAGTGAAAAAGAATGTCTACTAAGCGAGACGGTAATTTCATTTCGAGCGATAGTGATAATTAGAAAGGCGGTACGGGAAACCTAAAACGAAAAATAAACGTACTAAAGCGAACGGCCAAGATAAAGAAATAACGAAAAATAGCGCAAAAAGAAATAGTGCAGATAGTATAATACTTTGTGGTGGAGCGCCGCATTCGTACAGTTTAGAGCGTGAAAGAATACACAAGTATGACATATACATAATGGTAGGGTGGGAAGAAGGAAGGAAGCAAGGAAGGGAAAAATAAAAGCATCAACAATTCAACTGGCTTATTCGTAACTCGACTGCTCTTGCTAGCGGTGAGCGAGCATAGCTTTTAGCAACTGTTGAAGTTAAGAGGGTTACTCAAGCTGTGGCGGGGAAGGTGGCGTTGTATTGCATATAAAGAAACCTAAAAATTAGGTTGCTTATTTTTGGAAACGCACACGCAACTCTGCCACTGTGCGTGGACTTTCGATCGGCCGGCAGGGATAAGCTTAGAAAGCCAATTGCTATGTGACATTCGAGTATTATTCAAGACTTCAGAAAGCCTGTATGCGCAAAGATTAAAAGGCAGGAGAGACTTGAAAAAAAACTATCCATTGAGCTCCTTTATTATTTATGACGTTTTTCTAGATATTCACCAACAATTAAAGTTCATTTGCTTTTAAAAGCCATTGATTTTTTAAGCGTCGTGCTTTAATCCGGAATAACCCGGCAAAAGTTGTGGGAACGGTGAAAAAGATAATGGGCTTTCATCTCAAAAAATTATTCAGAATTACGCCTATTCTTTAATATTACTCATGAATATGTCAGCTTATTGTTACTTTATATGTGTATGTGTGTGTAATATTTATGAAGAGCCCAGGTTTTATATTAATTTTTCATTGTTAAATGCACTAGTTTATACATTTTTTATTAATGTTTATTAATTCTACTTGAACCCATATAAAGAGAAAATTATTTCTAGTTGATTTAATCAGATGACTGTAACGTTGATTTAATTCATACAAATATACTTGTTCAATTAATTAGCTATCGAAATGTAGTAAATAGAGAACATTTTTACCATTTAATCGTTACTTGTTTATTAGATTTCTATACTAATTTCATTTAGTTATTCATATCTATAACATTTAAGGACAAATATTTATAACTTTGTAAGCACTTTCGTATTTAATATGATCGAATTGTGCATTGTTTTTCTACGAATAGAATATGAGTCACAAGCAGTACAATAATAAAAAATATAAATGTGCAATTCAACTTTTTTTTTAGTAATACAATGACATATATGGTATGTATATATGTAAAAGTGTATTTAGAAACTTGTTGAATAGATTTTGTGGTTTTTTATTTTATACATCACCAAAATTCGCATATTATTTAAAAAAAAAGATGCATGTATTTTCAGAGTATATTTAATACAGCTTAATATGGAAGGAAAATATAATTAAAAAGATTATCATATACTATGTAAAAATGACAAGAATTTAATTCTGCAGACTCGAAACAAAATCACGTAAAGCATGTGTAATTGAATTTTCATAGTTGAATCCGACAAGAATCGAGGTAACAAGCCAAATATAAACATGTGTATAGGATGTAAAACTATGTTTATATTTTTCATTTGTATAAGATATATTGCTGAGATTAAAACTTTACATTATCGTGACAAAAATATTTTGCATTATTTTATTTTGCCACGAGAAATTTCCTGGATTTTAACGAATTGCCGTAAATAATATATTAATCAAAATACTAATAGCTTCGGAGTTTAAAAATTTTATAATCAAAGCATACATAGACGTGGGTATAAAATACACAAATGCAAATTTAAAACACACACATAAACATACGCCCGTATAAGTTTATGTTTATACAAGTATACATTTACCTAAATTTTATCGCATTTATTACCAAATATTAACAATGTGCCGTATTACCTGTTTGATTTAAAAATTCGGCTTGAAAATAGAATATTATTTTCGTAATTTATTAAGAGTTTTAAAAGTTTAGTAGGAATGAATTAAAAAATTAATATAATTTTATAAAATTACTTAAGTTAATATTATAAAATTAATTTTATCTGTTGTTCGTTGAAAATTATATTTTTAGACAATTGCACGTTGTAACATGCAGCGGAAATAAAGTATTTTTGTCATAATAATTTGGAACGTTAATGCAGAAAAATACATTTTTTACATAAACATAAAGGCAGTTTTTCACTGCACATCCGGTACACGTATTTTCTATTTATCTTTATCTCATTCTCTTAATCCTCGGGCGATTCCACTACAAAATTCCATTCATACATGCTTTATGCGCTTTTGTTTTGAGCTTGTAGAATTAAATTCTTGTCTCTTGTAGACTACAAGCTCTTTAATATTTCCTTTTCTATTCAAAAAGTATTATTCTTAAGGATAATGTAAAAGTCAGATTTTCTATCTTCAATTCACGTTCTTAAATGTTTAAAAATAACTATGACCAGAAAAATTAAAAGTTATTGATATTAAAAATGCATTTTAAAAGCAAATAATTTTTTTATAATTTCTTTTCGTGTAAAAAGTAAACTTATTAAGTGAGGATATTGGATTTTTTTTATATTATAATTATTAAAAAGCATTTTTATGTTTGAATAAATTTGTTTAAAAAAATTTATGATAGATCATAATGCGTATATGTATATTATAAAAAAAATTAATGACTCTTATTATTAAATAAATGTAGCTCTCTTATTTACAGTTTATAAATGTACAAAATCAAATTTTAAAATATATAGGATTCTTAAAAAATATATCGTTAAAATAAAAAAATGCTTATACACATAAATATGCATTTCATATTTTTCTAAACATCTAATCTAGACTTTTCGATGATAACAATAACGTTAGTTGTAAATTTTTTATAATGATATCTTTAATTATTCTAATATAACATTTAAAAGCAATTATATCTGATTACATACATCTTATATACATGAGGTGAACGAATACAGATTTATAAAATAAATCAGTTATTTCTGTAGACATGAAGTTATGATGTTATATGTGTTCTAATATTTCGATAATGTATTTTAAGAAAAGGTGTATTATAAAATTACTTAGAAATGTACTGTTTTGTATTAACGATATTTTAAAGATGCTATTGTAAATATCGTAAATTTTGCGCTTTTTACAAAAAGATGTGTATTTTTACATATTGTATCAAAGGTTCTGTGGGAAGCAACAAATTTTTTTTACATATTCTTAAATTTGTTCGCATCGATTTAATCTCCATTGAAAATTGAGCAGAGTAAAATAGAGGAAAAAATGTATTTTTTAATTTACACGCCGCTTCACTCTTTCAGCTGCCAAATCAACAATTGAGTTATATACTCAATAGTATTATATTCAGTGAGCGTTTTTTCTTCAGATAATACAGTTAAATATCAATTTTTCGAATGTCCGTATCTTTCAATAATAATTTCAAATATTGATTACCCAAATTTTATAAATGTAATGTATTATTAATAATTGATCATTAAAATTGCAGAATCTGCGTGTAATTCAAATATGAGATCACAGTATCAAATATTGAAATTGTTAGAATTGTCTTAATACTCTTATTTACAAGGCTCTATTATAGTCTTAGTAGTAAAGCATACGCAACTATATTTGACTAGAGAATGTTAGCTAATGAAATATCCGAAAGCTCTAAAATTCATTATAAACAATTTCGTAATTTCGATCTATTGCACTGAACCCTGGATGGGAATTCCAAAAGTTTTCTCGCAGATGAACTCGGAATAATGTAATTAATTCATATCAACTGTTAGTTACGAAAATGAAAGTCTAAATCTCCTGTTAAGTTTAGTTGTTAGATCGGAGCTTTGGAGAAATTGTGCATACGTTACAACACTTTTCCCGATTCACTGTACGTGATTTATAAGTTTTTTATAAATGAATCTTAATTGAAGTACAGACTCGTGTTCTGGAAAATGAGAAAAATTTTGGTAAACTATTGACGAGCGTGAAAAATAAAAGCGAGTTTCGAATTGCTAAGATAAACATTTGATTGTTTAAATTATTACGAGATTAGCAGCGTTAACGACGTCAAAGGTACGCAGGCGGTATTATCATTATAAATATGCTTTAAACTATTTATCATTGATTAGGCAACTTTCGAAGCATGTGTTATTTATGGTAGATACTTATCGTCTATTATCGTGGAAATTAAGTATGCGCGTTTTAGTGCCAAAACGCATTAAAATCCACATATCTCACTAAAACATTGATTAGCACGAACCTAAGAACTTGTTAAAAGCTAAATTCGCTTTAATATCGAGTCATTATTCCGAATAATACGACTCTCGTAGAACGCTTTTCTTTATCTAGCGAAAACGAATAACGGGAGAAAATTGGGAAGCATAAGATGCAGCGAATCCGAATAGAATATAGCATCGAGGAAGAATAAGAGCGTTGGCTGAAAAGCCGCTGATCGTGTCGATTCGTCGTATTCGCTTTCGATAATCCGAAACGACGTTCGTTCCTCATTCTCCTGGAAGACACGCGCCGTGAACGACGGGAGCCGTAGACTCCCGAGGGCTCGCGTACATTCGACAGCCTGATCGGACGAGGATGTCAGGTGGCCGAGGACTCGGCGGGGGTCCGTCAATCCGCCCTCTAGTCCCTCTCGTTTGCGCTTACAAGAGGGTTGGATTCTGGTCTACGAAGCCGCAGAGCCTTGTATGACTGCCTGCACTGTTAGCTTGAATTTCTGAGCGAAGCAGTATTGGTCGACCCGTGCAACTTGTTTTACGGCTCTATTTCCTCCTCCTCCTCCTTCTTCTCTTCATTCTTCTTCTTTCTTTTCTTCTGCTTTTTTTTTTTATTCTTCAGTTGCTAGGGAGCGTTGGTGTATTTTGTGCAGCGAAAATTTTTTCGCTTTTTTCGGGCTTAATAAAATTTTTTCGAGCCACACGCTTTTTTAGGAGATAAACTTCTTGTTACAGAATATTGAATACAAACGAATTGTTGTTTATTGCGCGAAATTTTAAATTGTTCGGGGAACTCGAGCTTGCTCAGTAAATCATTTTCCTTTAATCGTTGCCTGAGAATAACGAGGTGCGTAAAAAGGGATGCTTAACCTTTCCTTTCCCATCGGGCAAGTAAATTCTACTATCGCGTTATAAATCATAGGCACTTGGTAATTATTTTACGCTCTCTCGCGTTTTCCGGAACTCTTGAATTTTTATCATTTATCAATATGAACAATACTCTTGGCAAATAAACACCGTCGAATATATTGCGTTTTATTTGATTATGTAAGATTAATGGACGGAGATCAAGCGAGTGATAAGTGTGCCCTCGTCTCAGAAAATCGGAGATCGCTGGATCGAAAGCAATTCGAATTCGAAATTAGAGATCAGACTCCTTTAAACTTCAGCCTATTTGAGATAGGCACTTGACCTGCACGGGTTGGAGCCAAGTTAAAAGCATTCAAGCGTAAAGCTTGACCACATTGTATAACTTATGGTCTTACGAATGAGCTTGTGTCGGTAAATTTCAATACTCGCCGAGAGAAATGCCAGAAAAAATAGATGCTTACAAATGTTACTAAGTTTTAACGTCTAACATTATATTTCTAAATAATTTAGCCAACATTAATCGAAGATTTTTAATAATTGCAGTACATTGAAGATAAGTTCGATAAATGTTTTAAAGCTAAATAAAGCTAACAATACATGAAATCTAGTTGAAAATGATTTAGTTCTTTAGTTTATTTATCTATAATTTATTTTATAAAAAATACTTATGTTCATTAGTTATTAAAAATCGAATATAATCATATATGCATGCTTTTTTACAATTACACGAGAAAAAGTTTCGGTCATCTAAAAATTAAAAAAGTTTTATAATAACAGATGTGCATACTGTATCATTTGATACACAAAATTTTGAAATATATTTGCTTGTAATAATATTAAATTTTAGAAATACTTTTTTTAGTATAAATGTATTTTTTTTTAAGAAAAATAAAAGCTTTAAAATATAGATAATGTAATAAATAAATATTAGAACGCAATGTAAATAAGAATCTGGACATTAAATATATTATAGCATACGAAGTTTTAAGTTTAATTTTTAACAAAATCAAAAATTATTTAGTAATTGTATTAGGTATTAAATTAGAGTTTATAATTAAATTTAAGTTTTTCAAGACAACCAAGCTTCATTACGTACTTTAAATTCATAAGATTTTATTAGTTAAAGTGTTCTTGAATCATATTATTATCAAAGCTGTTATTCATATATCTGACGTGTATATTTTTCAAATTAAAATAAAATTAATAAACATAATTTGCATCTAAAGTTTAAATTCTAGAAAATTTTCAGTGTTATTAGAGAATAATTTTGAATATTAAGTAAAGACATTTAGTTGATAATATTATTGCACGTCAAATTTAAAGCCTATGTGATTTTTATTATTAATTATTTCAAGAATTTAAACAATTGAAAATTTATTAATTTTTAATTTTCAGCCAGACGGTAGAACATAAATTTATTTTCACTTTTTCTTCATGACACGTAAAGAGGAAAATTTTTTGTGGCCACAGATAACAAACTTTTATGTTTTCGTGAGAGTCTATCGTTCATAGATAAAGTTTTAGAGAAATTGACTTTATCAGCAGTCTTCTTCAGCCAGACTTTATTTCCACTTTTTCTTACCTTTCAAATTTGAAAATCTAAAAAATATTTTTTGTAACAAATTTCTAAAAAAAATTCTTTATCGTAAAAGTATGTTGTCGAAATATTACTATTACCGTTGAAAGGGAAAATAAATGAAACTATTAAATATCTTAATAAAAAGTTATTTAAATTTCTGATCTAAAATTTGAATTTAAATTAATTTAATATGATAATTTTTACTGTTAGTAATAAAATACGTATATATTTAATTAAAGCTTAAGAATGTGGTACCGTACTATTTTTATCCTTTGATGTAAATTAATTTTATTAATGTCTATTGTATTTCAATAGATAGAGCGTCTGTATCTTGAATTTACTAACTAAATGAGTGAATTTGAGTATAGGACTGATCGAAACCGAGTTCTAGTACTTATATAAACATATCTCTTTATAGAGTACGAGTCGGTGTCTATTTGGCGCTGCCAGGAATTACTTGCGTCATTGTTAATTCTATTATTATATCTTAGCATTACTATCCATATTTTTGTACTACATAGATTTTGTATGAGAAAGAGAGAGAGATGGAGAAATAGATATAGAGATAGAGAGAAAATATAAGAATTTTATAAGTAGATTTATAAAAATATACATCGACATCATCTTTTGTTTCTTGTAGGAAATCCACATTACTGATTTCGTCTTGTAATTAATCTAATACTTTTCCTGCTTTTAAAAATTTAATTCCAGTTTTTTATTCTTAATTTTTTTTTATATATTTTTGAATAAAAAAATAATTACAGGTAAATTTTATATTAATGTTTATTTTATATCTTACATAATTACAATTTTTGCGTAAAGTAATTTTTGTATGTGATGTTAATTATTCATATTTTAAGTTATACAATACAAGGAATTATGAATTAAATAAAATCGTATGCACATTTTAGGTTTAGAATTTTTCAAATTAATAAAAAAATAATCTGGAGTTATAAATTATTTTTGTCTGCATAAACATTTTTTTCCTATTGCGATTTTCACTTGATCAAAACTGAAGTAATTTAACAAACAAAATAACGATGCATTAAAAAAGACAGATGCATCCATAACTTATTTTCTTTAAATTAATTTTCCATTTTCGTAGTTATTCTTATTGGTAAATTGTAATTTATAATTTATACATAAGCATAATATTTTAGGGAGTTGACTGATACACGAGCTTACAAATATATAATAAATAGGTTGTAATACAAAGAATTTTCTTCACAAATGTAAAGTAAAAAATATTCAAAACATTTGTTTATAGAAATTATAATTTTTAAACGAGTGTGCGTTTTTCCTTATCATGTTAATATTGTTCAACAAATATTTTTATCCTTTTAGCTACCTATTGGGTTTATATTCATAATACTGTCTATTTTTTAGGTATTTTTAGAATGTTATTTTGAGTCCACAGTATTATATAAGTAGAGCTAATCTGCGACAGAATGGACAATATTTCAATTTCAAGAATATTGTGACATTGATAAAATTGAATATTTATTTTTACCTACTCATTATCTCGTTTACGCGCAGATATTATTTACATATATGTACATATATGTTTCATTACTAATTCTATTCAAATAATTGCACAGTTTAAACACATCATTATTAAACATTGGTTAACAAATAAGAAAACGCTGTAAATAAATGTATGTATAAATCTATCATTTTAAATTAAAAAATTAAAAAATGAAGATATAAACTAGTTGCACGAGCTAAGCTGTCGTTGACCGTACATCACCTACAACCATAACCGTAAGCACTGTTACGGTTTGTTATTTAATTCACAGGTCTTCTTTCGCAACCACCCGCAGGATATCAGATGTTCAATTGCGCGTCGCCTTTACTCATCTTTTGCATGCTCGGCAAGTTTCGCTCGATCGCGCGCCCACAGCATGCGGATTCAGCGGAGACTGGCAGCAGCCGCGGGCAGCAAACAATCTAGCATATCAATATTGAAGCAGCATTACCTAGATACGATCTGCATCCTGAGTTCCCCGCCCTGTGCTCCCCGGATTCAGTTTTCCTTCCTCCAAGGGAGCGACGTGATTTTCTCTCGTCGTATTCCTTTTCTCGGCTATCTTCAACTCTCTTTTATTCTGCATGCTATATTTTTCTTTGATTATGTACGCCGCGCATTTGAAAATGCAATCTTTAAGCTTTCCATCGATTTTTATTATTCAGTTATTTGAGATATGGCTAAATGGTCCAGTAGCTTTCTTTCGATTTCAAAGAAATTAATATCTCGAATTAAAGCAAAAGTGCAAGTTGAAGGATTTTCGTTTGAAATTAAATCTCAGATTTCAAATATTGAAGAATAAGAAAAATTAACTCCTTCGAGTACATCGTTGAGAGAAATTTGTTTCTAATCTCATCTGATTGCTTCTTATTCCGAGTTATATTTATACTTTCGTAGTTACGATATTTTGTACTTCTTACGAATTTATTACTTTAAGCATTTTTAAAATCATTTTTTTCATTTAAACTATACTAATCTTTCGAAATTAAATTATTCAAGTATGTTATATATGCAGTTTACTGCAAAATTTTTAATATAAAGATGCTTATTGTAAACATTAGCAGGGAAATCGTGGCCACGTACTTTTCATGTAAGCTGTAGCATAGTAAACTTATGCAATCTTATTATTATGCTTAAATTTAGGCCTAATTTTCTCCGAAATTATAGCACCATTATTTTAAGAATTCGTGGAAGTTAGACTGTATACGGAGACACGTATGTTTTTGGATATTTGAGTTCCACGAGCAAAATTAAATGAGATTTAGAGAATGTACTCGTATACCGGGTTTACCGGCTATGCGTAAGTGACCTCTTCACATCCTTTTATCGCATCTTTAGTTATATCTTACAGCCGTTTGTTTTCAATACTGCAATTTTTCTCATCTTATTTTATTTTTATGTGTTCTTACCTCCTTTCCTTTCCAGTTTTTGATAGGATATAGATACCTTCCACTTTTTAGTTGTTTTTGCGTGTTTTTCTTTTTCCTCTATCTTTCCCTATTTTCTACGCTCAAGTGTACTCGCAACAGCAGAATAGAAGGGAGCAAGTTGAAGAAAAAGTGCCTCTTTGCTTCACGTACAAGTTCTTGCAGTCTCGGCGAAAATCGTCACTGGCACGGACGTATGATCGCGACACGAAAATTTACGAGTCTTCTTGGCTACCACACACTATAGACTGTTCATGGGTAGATGTAAATCTTACGATGTTGCTAAGTTCAGAGTCGCTTAGCGATTGTGGATTCGTGGTAGTTACCGCCCGCATGGTTGCATGCGAAGGCTTTTGTACGCACACATGCGTGCGCGTTCGCGACTATCGGAATCATGCCGCGTCGTCCTGCCGAGAACTTTATTAATGTGTCACGTTCTTCTAAATCTCACGATCATTTGTTAAGAAGCCTTGTGTATTTCTCGATACATTCGTGATATATTTTTTGTAAATAAATCACACTCCCTACGGCGACCGCCGGTACAAACGTATGTTTTCACCACTAGTACGTAGTCCAGTAATGATTAATGGAATTGTTGATATTTACAGATAAGCAAGTCCAAATGCGATGATTTATTTTTAGAAATGAATAAAAGGATCAAAATGTTTGTGTTTTTATGTTTTTAATGAACTCGATTTTCGACAACAAGACCGGCTATCGCATTTGGCGCATCACATTCGTAGTTTTTCAAACTCCTTTTTTTCATAATTGTTCAAAATTTTTGACATTTAAAATTTGAATAAACTTTTATACGTGACATAAAAAATTTTACTACATATTTTTAACTAAATTTTGTATGATGACCAACATCGATAAAAGCATCGAATGATTTGACTTTGTTTATGAAAAATGATTAAATATTTGAACAAAGCACACGTATGAAAATGAAAAAGTATAAATGAATAAAAAGTATTTTTTGAGAGGTAAACACTTTAAATCTCTGCTTCTCACTAAAAATTCAAGCTTTTGCAATTTAAGATTTGAAAGAAAAAGAGTTTTAGATCGAGCAGGTAAATACACAATTCCGTAAATTTCCATATCCATGGGGATAAAGAAATTTTCTCGGTAAACGCTTTTGTCTTTCGCTTTGAAAAATCTCATCGGTTTTCCCTATACCCTAAGCATGTCGTAAAATTTCTAAAGGCAAAATAAGAGACGTGTCGGACCCATTTCGTACACACGCGCATAAATTTTCTTATATTTATCCTTTAGCAAAAGATCACTCGAAATGCAAAACCAGATAGAATCCGCGATGGTTGAGAATATTTTGTTTTCTGTCTCTATCTATCTTTGCTTTTCCACCCATTCGCCGTCTTTTCCACTTATTGTATCATTCCGCGTGTGTGAAGACGTACGAAGACTTTTGATTTGCCAAGTTCTTGTGCCATTCTTTCTTTCACCGTTCTTCTCGCTCTCCAAAAGAATTTCAGCAATAACCGTTTTTCTATCTCTTTGTTCTTCACAGGCATCCATCGACGAACACATCTTTCTTTTAGCTCGCGAGCAGGGAGGACGCTTTTTCATTTCTTCGCCTTTCCTATTTCGAGTCTTTCATAATACAGGAGCAAAGAAGAAGGAGAAGAAGAAGAAAAGTGGAAGAAGAGATGGAAGAAGAGTTTTTGATGGATTTGACGTGAATAATTTTTTGCAAGAAGCTTTCTATTGCGAGTCGACGATTTGAGAACTTGCACACATGCATGCTGCCGCAACAGATCTATCACGCCAGAAACTCTTACTTACGATAAAATCCTATTATAGTATACGTGCCATTCGTGTTTTCCATCGTATTTTTTTGATATCTCTATCTTCAATTATATCCGATTGTAAAATAGCAGATTGTTTCACATTTTTGTCAATGGCATTTAAATTATATCTTAATTTTTTAAAGTTAATTCCGATTTTTTTATTAAAGAACTTTACTTTACATTTGAACATTTAAGTGTTCTATCCTTATTAGCGAGATTCTTTATTTAATGAATAAAAATATTGCTGTGCTTGTATTAAATTAAAATTTGTTAAACAACGATTTTAAAGTTTCAAGTTATATATAATGGCTATTTTATTTTAAATATATATTTTTTATAAATATAGCTTAATATTAAAGCTGCCAGTGTACGAGTATATAGTATATATGCTACAAGTACGACAGGAATAATGTTACAATGTACCTTGTATAAAATACGTTTTATTACAAGCTTTACTTATGCACCAACCTTTGAAAATCGTTATTACGCAGATAGTAAAATGCGCACTTTTTTTATTCGAAGAAATACACATAAAAAATGAAAAATTGTTATTTCAAAGGAAAGGAGATTTAAATCTAAATCGCTAGTCACGCAAAGTAGAATACAAGAGATGAAAATAAATTGAGCCAGTGAAAATAAGCGCTCGGTAGTACGAATCGATAGTAAAAAAGAAACGATGATTTAATGCATCGAGTACTGCTAAATACTTGTTGTTTATATTAATAAGACGACGTATATTTTCTATAATTTAATAGTTTTACACAAATTTTAAAGGGACGCATAATGCGAGACAATGAACGAAAAAGAGAATCACATAGGAACGTTACAGCAGGTAATATTCGATCGTTAGGTATAGCGGGAAAATAGTTATAATTGTAACTACGAACGCACAATTAGCTCAGCATATAGAAGGAGGTCATTATTGTTTGGCCCCTTACTCTTCTCCCCGCAGCTGTATCCAGTAGGTCATGTACACCACTACACTTTCATATTTGCAACCCAGTCCCATCAGTGCAATTTTAGTAGTAGAAAAAAGATGGTCGAGGCGATCTAGTCGGTTACGTAGGCTGTGCAAGTGTGTACACGGCCATCGAGAGGCAACACAGTAGTCATTGTGTTTATCGTAATAAGCTGTGGTTAACGTTTGACATTTTTCTTCAAGTTTCGCAATGGAAAATTGTATTCAATTACAGAGAATTATCCTCTTTCATTTGAAAAATATAAATTTTACCTTTCTTTTCATCGTTTAAGCGTTTATTTTGGACTTGCATAGTGCGGTATGTTTTCGTGGATGAAAGAGCTTGTTATCGATGTGAACGCTTTTTCAAAAATATTTTTCATCTATGCTGGAAACGTGCATTCAAAAATAGTCATGAATAGGAGAATGTGTATGATGCATCTAGAATCTAAACCATTTTATACGGCATGAAATCTCATGACTTTAAAATAACGATTTGATTCATTTACGTGGATAAGAACTTGAAAAATATTCTGCCAAAGATCGGAAGATAGTCGAGACACTACTTACATACGAATACGCGGAAGTAGATCCGTACATGTAGATGAATTTATCGGTAAGATTATATTTGGTTTGTATTTTCGTAAATTCGGATTACACATTCCAATTTTATTTACTTTTAAATTACATATTTGTGTTGATTATTGTAATTTTATATCCAGTACAATCACGTAGATTAAGTTCATTTAATTTTAAAAATATGATAAAATGTACGTTAAGGTGAATTTCAATATTTTTCAAATCAACGGCTTATCTGTTTGCACTTTATCTCGTGTGTTATAAAAATTTAGATTTTGATTTCAAATTCTAATTTTAAGTGCCTTTTCAAATTATTTTTCTCATCTCATTCAGTTACTTTCAATCTCTGCATCACGTATTAACATAATGGATTTGAAATCAACGATCTGAAAGAGTAAAAATATGAATTTTTGTGAAATTCACGGTACTCACGGATTTCTTTCTACCCTCAACTCTTTTTATATAATATTTTGTGTGCAGTATTCTAGTTTAAATTTTGGATCCAAAGCTGGGATGTGAAAAAGTGAAAATATACAATCGCTAGTCTAGAATCTCATGTAGGTAAACGCTCTTACGCGATTTAAAATTACGTCAATGTCAAAAGCCACTTTTCCAGTATTTCATTATGACTATTTATATAAGTAGTACGACTGCGTTATAATTTTCCATATAAGGCGTAACGCGTGAAGCTTCGCTTTATAATCGATAGATGTTGAATAATATTAAAGTTTTGAATAACGCTAATATTTGGGTGGCCGAGGGACGAGCCAAATCTCGAAAAAGGAAGAAGAGACAAAGAACAGTGCCGCACAAAGGAATTCGAAAGCAAGGGAAAGGAACGTAGAGAACTTGAAGCCGGTATAATTTCAGTAGCGCTCTTACGAGTAGATTCCTTGTACGTACACGGGAATCCAGGACACGCGCGAGCGGCAAAAAAGATTTTCAGCAACATAAGTAGTTTATTCGCGCGCACCGACGTGATTGTCTCGTGCTCGCTCGCGGGACTTTGCTTTTCCAGATAACAACGACTTCGTGGTACAGGCGCTCGAATAATATTATTCCCAGGGCGGTCTCGGTACCCCGGAGTGGTCGAGGTGCTCGGAGCCATGCGAAGAGGCTTTCGGTAACGAGCGCGACACCTCCGTGCATACGTGTGAGTCGAAAGGAGAACGAAGCTTTCGCAGCGCGACGTTATCAAGTTACCAATTTGAATATTCACGACGCCTCGCAGCCGAGGAGTTGGTGTGCGCGTGCACAGCTGATGGGTTGTGGTTGAGCCTGAGCGCGAACAGCCGAAGAGATGTTTCTCTTGGATTTATTGGACCGATCGATTGATCGACGAGCCTTAGTGTTGTTATTATAATGCAGTCAGATTTTTGCATGCCTAAGACTTGTACGTCAAACACGCATTTTTTCAATAGAAATAGTCTACTTTATCAGGTTCAGATTTTATATTTTGTTGTTTAGTACTTATAATATCATGCAGACGTAGAGCCTGGCATTAGTATCTGAAGTAAAGTTAAGCTAATCTTCAATGTTTCTTTTAAACGTATAAGTTATGTCAACATTCTTACTTTGATAAGTAATTGTTTTAAAATTGTTGGGCTTTTTGTAAAGAAAGCTTAAAGAATATATTATTGGAGAAAAAGATTGCAATATTTTCTAGGAAATATATTAAGTCACTAATTAGTACAGAAAGGATTTGTGCTTTAGGCAGGTGTTTGCAATTTAATATTTTTATTATAGACGTCAGATGAAAATCTACGAGCCGTTATTTAAGATTTATCCGCAAAATTTTTATCTATTAAACTCGTAGGTTTGTTAAAATCGGGATGAAAAATAGTCATAAATCAAAATCTCAAAACAAAATATAGGTTGTGATTTATAGATGATAAATAAAATATGCCGTTAAGTCAATTGAGCAAAATTTTTGTAAAAATTCCACCAGTGGCAAAGACTGGTACAAAAGTTTTAATAATTAAAAATTATTTTCAGCTCACAAGTATGCACGGAGGGGTACATTAGAAAACATAAATTCTCAACAGTTTTCTATTAAATACTAAAAAGTTGCATCTCGACTCGCTTACTCGCTCGCTCGTATAATATTCTTTAATTGAAGTAAAATCCGTAAATGTACGTAATGCAGGGATCTCTCATCTTAGTAAACATAAAAATAGAAATGAAAAGTAAATGGAGGCCAGGGCCAGGATCAGGAGGTAAGGAGTGGGGGCCAAGGAAGGGCAGGCAAGTCGCTTCCCCTGCGGACATTGAGGAGCGCGGGAGGAGTGCGGTTACGTAGATTTCGCCTCGTTGAGAATTTACGAGGAAGGAGGTCAAGTTGATTTTGTCCCCGCGGAATTGACTGGCAAACGACGGCGCAGAGGTTCGCTCGTTTCTCTGTGCTTGCGAGACGTGACTGATGTTATTTATCGTTGATAGACTGATCAAGGACTGGCGCGTTATTTCTCGTTTAAAGGAGCTGCACACATCCCCGAGCAAATCGTCTCCAGTATGAAAAGACGGATTTTCTCAACGCGATCCCGATCCTCTTTTACGTGGATGTTTCTCTCGTGGATTTTGTCGGTTCTTTGATGGGCTTCGGCTCCTCCACTCACACTTATTCGCATAAAATGCACGATGAATCTGCGACCTTTGTTGCAGAATAGGATACTCGCGAATGTAGTTCATATGGATAAAAAGCTCCTTACTGATACTGGCGTCAAGAAATTAATATTGAATTTCATCGCTTCGAATAAGTATGGGGGTAGAAGAAAATGTTTGAGTAAGCAGGGGAGAGAGGATTTTTTTCGAAGAAAATGAGAGCAATCAGGTATTTTCAGTCCTAGTAAAACGCTTTAAATCAACACACTAAGTAAAATGGATAGATCATTTTTTATGAATTTTATTGCATCAAGACTTTCAACGGAAAACCAATTAATAAAATATAAATTACGAAATCTTATTTCTTTTTCTCAAGGATTATTTACATTTTTCAAACTTTTCGAGATAGGAAATGATTTATATACTCTTTTACGCTTTAAATTTAATCATTATTAACAACTAAAGGTAAAAAACTTCACAACCAATTTCTCAGAAGTACGAGTATTTTATGATCAATTTGCGAACGCAAAACATTTACTTTTCAGTATAGATAATCAATATCTCTAATATGAAGAGATATTGTGCTTAGCGAGTATATGGTGTACTATATATATATATAATAAAACACATAAAATAAGCTTCATATAGGAAAATTATATCCTCTTACAATCTAGATCTTTTCGTTCTGCAGGGTATTTTAGGAGTACAGTTAATACCAAAACTTATTTATGTAGAGATAATTTTATCAAAGAATAACCCAATTCTATATTTAAACATTGTATAATACGTCAATTCAATAAGTAATTGTAAAGAAACATCCGCTTGAGCAATGTATTTATAGAGTATTATTTTTTCTATTTATTTATCTTAATAATCGATGCGTTATTAATGTTTTTATTATTTTTAAAAACTTCGTTATTATTATCGATTAAGGCTTTGAGCCAAACTATTCATCAGCTCATCGGCTTGTGGGTGACGTCTTTCTGTCTACTTCGCTAATATTATTCAGGATATTTACGCAAACGACTTTTCAATTAAATTTAATATTGTCCTTCTTCCTTTTTTCTGCTTTTGGCTTCGCTATTAAGGTCCCGTTATTGTTTTCACACTTTAGCTTACAGCTACGTTTTTAATCTGTATTAAACTACTCGATTTAATTACTTTTGCAATATTGAATGAAGTATAGAGTTTCTCAATCCTATGATTAAATAATTTGCTATTTTTTCCTTATGCCACCTCTTTTGCTCGATTAGCCTTTCACCACTCGTATTAACACTTGTATTCGTTAATGCTCGTTCAAATTAAATGTATAAGGTAGAAAAATTTTGTAGCCGAAACATCAAGATTTGGATGCAGTAGCTCGTATCAATGCTTACGGCAAATAATTTTGGGCCAAGAAGAAAATTTTGGAGAAATTCATTGTAGCGAAATTGAGTGGAAGTATTGTACGTTGTTGAAAGCCATGAAATACGAGTACGTATCTCGAAAATTGATATCGGTGGGTGGCTCTAGAGAATGCGACTCAATCTTCGACAAAAAACGAAAAAATATCAGGGAACTCGAAAAGGAATTTAAACTCGCGCATATAAAACAGTCCAGTTGAACGCTCGAAATAGCATCAAAAGTGCTTCCGTGAGCTAAGTTCAGCACTAGCGAGTAATGGATTTCGAGGACCGCTAGGCTCCGGACAATACTCGGGTCTGCGTCTCGCTATAGTTCCATGTCAATTTCCTTTTTACACGCCGACGTTTTTATTGTCTGATTTGGGAAATGTTTTTACGATTTGTCCTCGAGATGTGCACTAAAGCTACGAATTCAAATCAATGTATTGTCGCGCATGCCAGGAATACGGCTTTCCTGATTAAAGTAACCCAGATTTAAAAATCAGTCGCAGCTCGCCCAAGGATAAGCGAGGGCTGAAAAAGCTCGCCCTTAAATCACGCGCGCGCGATAGATCGAGCGTAAGACTGTCGATGGCTCGATCCCACGTCCGGATGATGTACGCGTCGCGTATGCGTATTTTCTCCCGCAATCGCGCAGTCCCGATAATTATAATTAGTTACAGGCGGCCGAGCGGGGCTGCGAAAAGCGAGGCAGATCCGGCTTGTTTGGTGAAGCGGGTGGGAAGAACGAAGGGAGCCGCTCGTGTCTGCTACGGACGGTGGACGCGGCATTTACATCATTTAATTTATGGCCCTCTACGCCGCTGCGGCCAGCGCTACGGCCGGCGGCGCGTCGTAAAGGTATATGGATACCGGGGGAGTGTTTGATACGCACGTGAGAGAGGACACATACTAATACGATTCGAATAAATTTGCATATGCATGTAGCCGAATGCTGATGTGCCCCTGCATTTCCAGAGGGCCGAGCTAGACTGGACGTCGGGGTCATTGTGAACGCCGCCGATGGCTATGAGGTTGTCCTTAAATTGTGAAAGTCGAGGGGGTGGGGGCGTATTCGCTACGAAGATACGACAGCGGAGCATCTTAGAAATTACCAATTAGATCTCCGGTGGTACGGAACTTGGACGCAGACCGACGATCTCTCGGGCGCGGTTCTCCTACGCTCCCACGGTAGTTTTCTATCTTAATTCACGAACCCGCACAGGATTTTTCTACAGTTTTAATACTTGAGCTTTTGCACGCTTTCCCTGATACGAGAGTGGTACGTCTTTGTCTCGAGTATCCTGTTGAAAAACTGTATCACCGCGCAATCCCTCTTCTTTTTTTAAAATTCATCTGATTTAACTAACCTTTACGAAGAAGAGCCCCGTTGATAATGGAAAAACGAATGCATTTATAGAAAAATTTTAATCTATTATCCATTGCTCGTGGTCCAACATTCTTGAAACATTTCAAAATTGTGAGTTTTAACGACGATTTAACTTTTGCATTCTTTTTCAACGTTCTTAAATGTTTTAAACATTTCGTTAAAGGGGTATTATCGTCAAAATAAAAAATTGAGTGACTAATACATCATCGCTTATTTTCATACGAACAAGCACGTGACCTGAGAATACTATATTTTTTCTTTTTAGTCCCTTCCTCTACCTCGTATATCATAAAATTAATAATATTTAGTATTTCGAATACAAATACGAACATCATTTTTTTTGGTAAAAAAAAGCGTTTCGTGTATCGAGAAAAATGTAAAGTATCGTAGTAGCGGGCGCTTGAAAATTACTCGGTGAAAGTTTGCAAAATAACGCAATGCAAATTCCAAGAATTTTGTTCATATTATCTTGTCTATTAAATTTAATTCAAATTTCAAAATTAGATTGAAAAATAGCAATTCTAATAAATATTAAATATTTTTATGTTCTATGTGCAGTTAAATTTTTGCAGCTCAATTGCACCTTGTCCTATATAATGAAACGAGATTAAGTCGCATTTAGGGCATCATTTTTGCCTCGGATGTAAAAAATTTTCTATACTCAAATTGAAGAGTAAAATTTTACGGAGTTCCTTTAAAGCTGTATTATATCGAGTGCTATATCATCAGTGAGTGTGTTTATTTTCCAGTTCGATAATGATTCTTCTCTGCTTGTTGTCATAGTCGCCTAATTGTAAAGGTTTTTGAAAAGAGATACATTTGTCATTGTGTATTTGTTTTTGTGCATTTTATATTTCTAGTTTTGCAAACGCGAATATTAACTATAAAGTTAAGCTTACTATGATTAATTTTAATTTATAAGCAACTTCCGGGGAAGAAGTATAAAGTGGGACTGAAGCGATTATACGCAAGTTTTGCTTAACTTACTATAAAATCTGGAGGAACACCATTTTATTACGTTATAAATTTCTAGTGTAAATCAAACTAGCTATTCATCATGTACCTACAGCACGTAAATTTACAAAAAAAATCAAAATTACAGAACGAACAATGTTACAGGATTTTCTATATTTTTTATATAAACATAGTACAGATACATTAAACTGATTTATAACTCAATTAACCACTAGTGACCAAAAGCATAAATGTCAGCGGTATAAGAAATTATTTTCTCTTCGCAATATTTTTTAAAAATTGTATTGTCTAATAAATTACTGGAATATGATCAATTAGAGCAAAAAGTATTTGCTGCGCATCCAACTTTAATGCACCAAGTGTATTTGAGTTAACCGCGTGACGATATTTTTCACTCTTCAAACGTCACTCGCACGCTTCGCTCTCGATACTCAAGCTTTTCCGAAAGAACTCCTCCCTTCACCCCCTTCTCCATAGTTACTCGCTAAGCGCTGCACGATGGGAACACGTAAGCCGACTTCGCTCTTGGCACGAAATGGATAGAAAGGGATATGCATCCGTGGCGGCTACACACGATCCAAGATGTGCGGCTTACTACATCTAAAGTGAAAACGGGAACCCAAAGTTTGATTGGCTGCGTTAAGGTACCAAGCAGTGGGGAGTAAAGTTGTCCCGAACTCGCTGTCGGTCTTCGACCTAAGATATGCGCGAGACCGGACAACTTCTTCAAGAATGAGGGTTCTAGCTCCCTTTCTCTCTTTCTCATTCACCTTGCGCAGATATCCTGTGCGAGTGCAAGACTTGAAAGTGCTTGTTTACGTTGTATTACTTTGCTGAAATGTCGCTGGAAGCATAATACGCGAAGGAAAATAATTGAAAGCAGACTTTTAAGCCTAAGTAAGTTCCTTATTTTATTTGAAAGTCGTGTTTTTGATGTTTTGATAAAACCATGTCCCTCTCAAATAATTTTCTGAGTCTTTTTAGCAAACTAAATTATTAAACTGTGAGTGGAAATTATAAAAATTTTTCAAAATTTTTACATCTTACTTTCAATAATTCAAAAATAAAAATATAACATAAGTTTAAATTCAAGTTTTTGTTTGAATTGGCTGACAATTTTGTTGTTCCTGAGAACATTTCACGGCTCAAAAGTTTTTAATTACATTTAAATTCAGCAAAATGTTGGTAAATTTTATTTTAAAAATAGCTTTTAATACCTCGTAAAAATAAAATAAAAGCCCGACTTACAAATATTCCTTTATGCATATTGTATTGTGCGTGCGTTCTGCATCTTTGCTACTTCTTTCAAAGTAAAATTAAACCTTACTCAAAATTTCCTTTTGCGACTGCCAGAAATTACGAAATAAACTTGTAAAATATCCATAACCACGTGTACATACAAAAAGTAAATCATGCTATTGTGTTGTTATGTAGATGCGTAGATGTTCATGGCCGATGCCTGGAATGTAGCGACAGAATAACAGTACCCGAGTCAATCGTAAAATTACAAAAAAGCAGAGCTCAAGCTACTTGTAGAAAAAAAAAATAGAAACGAGAACGCTGCCATCAACGCCGGTCCAAATAGTCGTATGCGTGTACGCATTCGTGTCCATCTGTGCACGTGTGCGCTCACGCAAGAAAAAAAGTCCGCGCGTTATAACCCCGCAAAACACAGCCAGCGGAAATTTAAACCGGGAGTGAGTGAGCGAATGCTGTGCGCCAACGAAATCGACATTATACGAAACAGCGCACTGCCTGCTCTTTTTACAGCCCCTCTTCTTTCCCTTTCCCGTTTAACTATCTGCCTTTCTGCCCCTTCCCCCGCTCACTTTTTTCATCCACGATTTTATCTTCTATTGTTTTCTTTCTCTCGATGGCTTTTGTCTAGCTTTTTCTCCACCCCATTTCTCTATCTTGCTTTGGTGTTACCGTTGAAAAAAGGATGACTCTTGGGACGGGGGTGATTTTTGTCCCGAACAGGCGGAAGCTACGAAATCAATACCACCGTTTAAAAAGCATAGAAAACGCGAGCAAAAGGTGTTAGCGTTATTTAGGCAATAGCTGTCGTGCGATGTCAAACACTGACGCGAGACTCTGGTGATAATTCTTAACTAATTATGCAGAATGAACATAATAATGTAAAATTTTCCATTGCGACGATAAATAACTGAAAGGTAATATTCCATTCCTTTTTCCTATTTTTTTTTCTTTTTCCCTAAAGGGCTACACGAATAGCATAAATTTCGTGAAATGTATGCAGATGAATTGTCAAAGCTTGAAAATATGGGAAACATAACTATTAGAAGATCGGTCACGTCTAGGATGAAACGTGCCAAACTTCGAGAAACTCAGGAATACAGTAGGAATACGACTGTCAGAGATTGATAGATTTATTCTTGACTAAGACGTCAGTTTGTAACGATGAGGCTGGAATCAGTGCGCGAGCCGGAAATATATATTTTATACAATTGTAAAATATAACCGAGAGCATGAATGTCAAGAATTGGGAATTAGAAAGAGGTGGAGGTGGTAAAGACGACGCAGTTACAAGAACAGAGAGCTTATAAAAGTAAAACGACTGAGCGCGTAATACGAACGGGCATTTTGTGCCTGTGATTACCTATTTAGATGCTCTCGTTTCTCCGGAGTTACCTCTTTTCCCTTCGCCCCTTTCCTACGGACCATTTTGCTGTCCTGTTTTTCCACCCACCCTCTGTCGCTCTCTTCTTTTGAGAGAGAACCCAATGGGCGTCGGCACGCGCAAAAAGTCTCCGCGTGCACGGATGCCACGGCAAGTGGCGTCGTTACGAATGCGCGTACGCTGTCCCTTTTTAACGCAAAAGCGCTTTCCCTGCGGCAATTTGTACGCGTTCGACCCGAGAACCTTTTCACGGGGCGTGCAAGATATTGTCGAGGCAGTCGAGCGGTGTTGGGTCGTTCGACAAAGAGCGAGAACCAACCACGTAGGAGGCGCAGCGTCGCGACGATTATACGACTTTAGATAATAACAGGGGAGCGCGTATTCGTCTTGTGAAAAGGCCGTAAAGAGCGCACTCCTGCGTATGTGTGTTTAGGAGAAAAGAAGAGTAAGGGGTAGAAGGGTGATGCTTGTCGTTATCCTGTCGCATTTTATTATCGCGTCAGCGCGAACCAGCTGAATGAAGACGTGACTCTTATAATTACTCTGTAGTCCGCGCGCCTAAAATACGTAATTCTGCGCGGCCGTAGCGGAAATGAAGAGGCAAAAAGAGAGTAAAGGACGACTGCTAGCAGTACAGGTATTCTTTACAGGTATTCTTGTGTGGATTAGTGCAAGCCTATTGTAAAGGAATTATTCTTTTCCTCTTTTTTCATCTCACTTGAAATTAAAAGCTTCTACACGGTGCCGCTGCAGCCAGCGCAATTACGAATGTTGCGAATTTCCCTTCAATTAGTCCTTGAGATATCGGCTAATGGAAACAATAGAGCATCTCTCCGTTTCCTGCGCATTTGCTTAGTTCTCTTTCTCTTATGGAAAGTTTGACTTTGTTCTTTTGTGTATAGGAATGCGGCAAAATTACAATTAGCGGATCGCGACGGAAATGAAATTTTCATGCGCTTGAAGCACGCGATGCAAGAGTTATTTATTTGAGGCTTATTTATTGCTTTTCATAATTACTCTTCTGTCGACAAAGAATATTTATAATTTATTTTCAATTAGTTTAGAAAATTATATTAAATTATCTTTTCTACATAATTAAAAAATTGCAGCTATGATGAGTTAGTAAACGCTATAAAAATCATATAGGAAGGAAAGATTATTTGTTATAAATATTTAGTGCTACTTCAAATTTAAGGAATCGTTTAAAAATGTTGGTTATCTGTTATGTTTTTTACTTCTACGGATGATACGATTGAAACTGCGTTTCAAGTTAAAAATATCGTTTATGGGCGAATGAGAGACATCGACATCAAAAAATGCTAGATTTGTGGAGCTTTCATCAACGGTTGATAAATGGTATGGAACAAAACGGAAATACCACTTGAAATAGAAACGAGCGAATTTTTGATAACTTGATCTGCAGCACAAAATTATAAATTACACGTATGAGTTTACTAATTAAATTTTAGAATAAATTAAATTCCATCACTATCGTGTTACATGTAATTTTGCATCGCGAAAAATCTGGAAATTCAAGAATATTGACTATTGCATTCGTTTAGTAGCGAAGTTAGTAAGAAATCTGGCTCTTGACTTGTACAGTAACATATGAGCGTTATAGTCAAGAAATTTCTAAGAATACATTGTTTTGTAGGTTCTAAAATTATTAGACTACTTATATATATGTGTGTAAAATAATAATGCAATTTTACAAAATCAATTACCAGGCAAGGTTTATTATTCTCGAAATGTATTTTTTGCTCTAAGCAGTTCTGTATATTTCATACGCATTTACGAGCTTCAAATTGTATGCCCCAGCGGGTATAACTCTTCCCTCTGGAATCACGGGTTGATGACTACATTTTCCTTTATTTTACGTATTTACGTCTCTTTCCCCGATGTGTTATTCAATACGATGCGTTAGAAAATACCGTAGACATGCGGCCCAACCACACATGCATTCGACCAGGAATAGTGGAATAAAAGAAAAATTGAAAATTTCAGAATGTGAGTGTTCCGGGGCAGAGCAGCCGTAGCAGGAACGACCGATGGCTTGCCCCGCGTGTACTTCAAGCGGAGGTGCAGTAGCAGCAGCAGTGCCGCGGCCCTACCCTCGACGGACCCGAACTTCGCTTTATGGCAGCCACGGTGAGTAGGAGGAATGGGGATTGAACGGGGAAAAATAAGAGCGTAGGTACGAAATGTTGTCACCGACGTCGCTCTTCTATTGCCGCTCGCAAAATCTCTCAAACGCCAGAACGCCTTTTTCGGATTTCGCTTCATCGTATATTTCACCCTGACACGCGGCATGTGAATCAAATTCTTCTCCTTCTGGTATTTTGTTATTTTTCCTTCCTTTGTCGCTTATTTCAGATAACTTAGATGCCATTTCTCCTCTTTGTTACTGGTTTGCACGAGTATTAAGAGGCATATCTGGAAAAAATGTGAGCTGCTACTGTCACGTTGAAGAATATCGATAAAAACTTATTCATATTTGTGCAGATTTTTATGCTTTATTTTTTTTAGAATAGGCCGAAGCTTGCATTTTTCTTTTCTTTTTTGGCTACCAAGTGCTGACGGGGTGATTTTACTAAATTGAGGCACTTTTGCTATGGAAAATAATTTTAGAAATTTATCGACTACAAATATATGAGTAAATAGACATTACAAAGTTAGAAAAACCTTTTGAAAACCTCTTTTTTATTTCCTTGGGCCCCAGTTTGCAAGTTGTAATTTTTGATCGGAAGACTAAAATGCAAAACTCGTTCCTTTTTTTAGACGATTCGTTCACTAAACTCCGGAAGCTTGCCATCAGCGCGGTAAAAGTAAAGAGAGAAAAGATTGAGAATATATTTATCTTGCCCCATGGGCCATAAGAGTCGCCTCGGTCGCTTCGACTCTGAAACAGAAATTCCCGATCCTCTTAATTCAGCGTGCAGCACTCGTGGGTATATACTTGTGAAAGGGCTGAAAAACTTTTCTCCGATTCTTTGAGCAGCAGAGCTTTGTCTGCGGCCCGTACTTCTATTCCTTTCTTCCTTTTTCTCTTCGCTCGTCGCACTCGAGCCCGCGTAAACGATTTTGTGGCCTTTAGAACATAAGGAGAGGCATGGCAAAGAGCAAACGAGCGAAAGGTCGGGGCTCAGGTAACGATAATAGGTAGACCGTTCGGGCAGTGCAGGGATCCTTAACCTCGATGGCACTGGGAGACTGAAAGTGGCGGGGGTACAAGAGTGGGAGATGGGGTGAACGACGATGCCTCGTTAACGAAGGGCTTTTCTCGAAATACGAGTTGCTCCCACCCTAGAGTATAGAAGGCGAAAAAAGGGGAATCACTCGCGTACGTGCTGTCGAAGCAGGGGGCGGTAGATAAAAAGGGTGCACGGGGGTCACAGGGGTAAGTTGAAAAAGGACTCGGTCCGGTTGCCTTGACTTTGTTGAGTGTGCGGCGCAGCCTCGATTAATGCTGGTTTCGTTGGTCATTCGTCTTTGATTGCCCACTGCGCCGGAGTGGTCCCCCTCCGCTTTGTAATCTCGAAACTTGGCAAAATAAGTGAAATCGAGGATTTGGCTCGAGTGCGAGCGCGTCGCGCACGATTTTCCCGATGATGAGCTCCGATTTATTTTGGCGCATTGATTTCTGATTTATCTCGAATCGTAATGAAGCGATAGTATCTCGCGTCGATAACGTCAGTGTCAGAGCTCTTCTGTTTTATGGAAAATACGCAGTTGCGTCGAGAGGTCGCTGGTCTCTTCCCGCGTGCGCTACATTGTGCTAGATGTACATGCATAAGCTCGCAAATTCGACAAGCTATTGATAATTGATACTGTTTAAATTTCACTTCGGTACGATGGTGCTTTGCTGCTGCTGCACAAGTATCAGCAATTATATAATCACAGCTAAATTTTTCTGATTTCACGACTAAATGATAACGCGCGCCAACGTCTGCTTTAAAAACTGTAATGAATAGATGTTTTTCGAATTCTTAACTATTCCTTCCACCATTTCCTTCCATCATCCAGTCTATAATCGATACGCTACTGCTGCCCATTAATCGTGATTAAGCAATAATGTGCTGTAATTATCAACTCATGCCTAATAAAGTTGCGTTTGATAAAATTAACAAGGAAACAATTCAACAAACATAGTAATCTAATAAATAGATGGCTTTTAATAAATAATTTGCTGGTTCTCAATGTTTGAAGCAAATAACGACTTAGGAATAAAATCCCAATAAATTAAAATGAACATTTTCCATTCTTTACTTATTTTCATTAATTTCAGCATTACGTCGTTTTGTTTGAAAACTACGTTTCGGTGTATACAGCATTCTATCTTTACTACTTTTTTATTATAAATTAAAATAATTTACTTTATCAGATTATTTACTTCACAGAGAATTGAGAATTTTACAGGATTATTATATCAGGGTCGCTTCAATTTCCCTTACAACCTCTACTAGCACCGGCTATCGAGCGAACTCGTATAAGCGTTGGGAGAGCCTATAGGATCATATAACCAAAAGTACGTGCGATGCATTAATGATGCTTTTTCCTAAATATCGATGTTAAACCGGTCTTACCGGTCTTTCCTCCATACCAAAAGCGCCAAATTTCGCATAACACTCGGGGTCACTCCAATATTTTACCCCTTTTTTCATTTTATCTCTCAAGTTACCTCTCTATTCCTTATCTAAAGATTTTATCTAATTTTATAATCGAATAAAAGCCACTTTTCTACTATATAATAAAGAAAGAAAATACAGGAATACGAGTAATTTTCAAAATTTATCAAGATTTTCTACTCTTTCAATAAATTAACAATGTCAAAGCTCCTATTATCTTATACTTAACGCATCGAGTTGACTTGAA
Source organism: Platyscapa corneri (assembly GCA_018907185.1). NCBI lineage: Eukaryota > Metazoa > Arthropoda > Insecta > Hymenoptera > Agaonidae > Platyscapa > Platyscapa corneri. The sequence continues at coordinate 546,958 of JACCHW010000003.1, forward strand.
CAATTTACTTAAAGATCTACGTAGTACAGGAACAATCATGTATATAAAAGCGGATTAGGAGATAATTGGAAATAAAAAAATTACGTTTTCCTGTTAATGCGCGTAAGTTAATACATACGAAGAACCAAATTGTTTTCCCAGCTTATTAGAAATTTGAAAAAGCAAAGTAAATTTAAAAGCATTGCAGTTGGCTCGAATTTTGTCAAAGTTATTATATTATTATTCTTCAAAGGATATAATAAGAAAAGCGAATACAAAATTCGAAGGTATGTGTTTTCCATTTTGAAGTTGCCGCTAATGCTACTCTACAAAGGATTTTCAATAAAACCGAATTTACGTGAAAAGATCTGTCTATCTTTTATTTAATATATTCATTTAGCATACAGTAATTGTTGTTTGAGTGCATAAAAATGGCAGATCTCTTTCTTTTTAAATTCGAGTGTTGATGTTTGGCTGTAAAAAATATTTTTCTATCATATGCTTGATCTTGTCATACCATCCGACTATCCGTGTATACGTATGTCCACCATAGATCACAAAGCCATTCAGATCTATATATGTAGAAATAATAGCGATTGTTGTGGTTCGATTTAGCGTACACAAGGTATTTTAGAGGGTGCACGAATAAAAAGCATGAAACGGGAAGAGCGAACAAGAAGAGTAAAATTGAATAATGTATAAAACTCTGGTGTGGCCCTTTAGTGCGCATGTATATATGTATTTGTAGGTAAGCACGTAGGTGGAAGCGATTTTCATGAGTATTGGCATAAACGAAGCATCGGGTTGTCTTGTTGTAAAGGCAGAATAGAAGAATAAAACAGAGTGTAATAGGCAGGTTTTAAAATTTAGAATCACATACTATACATAAAATTTTTTCATAACTTTTTTTATTTAGATTGAATTGTTTAAAATAACAGTATCTGAAATTACATTATAAGCCTCTCAGTTATATTATCTATTTTTTATATAATATTGCCTTATTTTTTAAATTTAGTTACTTACATGTGTCGAAAATCGAACAATAAAACATAATTTGAACATTTTTGTGATTTTATGATACAAAGGTGCAGGGAAAGGCTTTTGCAACTGTAGCATAATTGGCGCTTTATTAAAACAACTACAAGATATTATTTTTTCACATTAAATAATCATATGTAATTTTTGTTCGTAACATATTATTTATAAGTATATTAATATATTTTATATTTATTAATAAACTATTTCTTTTATTCTGAAATAATATATGAAGATATATTTTTGTCAATTATTTTCAGTTACATATATTGCAATATTTTCCACTTAGAATTCTGCAAAAGGTTTTTGACATACTTTAATATATTACATTCACATGCCTTTTAATACTATTTATTCATAGATTGTCATGTGATGATTTTGTTGTAGTTGTATTTTGATTTATATTTTAAATATATTTAGTAATAAAATTGTAGACAAAAATTATATTTTTCTATTTTTTATTTTATGTACCTAAATTCTAATTAATAAACTAAACTTTAATTTATTTTTACTTAAATTTAAACTTAATTTTTATTCATATGTAATATAAGCTTAGGTTTATTCTTAATTAATCATAAAAATTTACCTGTAAATTTTTTTTATATATACGTAAATTTACTGAATATATTTGATGTATATTGTGATGTATATATAAATATTATTCATATTTAACATTTTGAAATTTTCTTAGTTTATTGCAAAAATAAAACAGGTTAAGTTAAGTAAAATCATTTTTAAACGTTTTATATTTATAATTTTCACTCCAAATACTTTAAAAAAGAATAAGTCAACGACTAATTATATTTAATTTTTCTTAATCTATTCTTTATTTATTTTTTAATTTCTTAATCAATCAATAACTTTTAATATAACAATAAATGAAAAAAATATCAATGTTCAAAAATAATACAATAACATTTTATTTTCATATAAAATTGCTAAATCGAATATACTGTACTTCTATAAATCAACAAATATTTTATATATTATCAAAGCTTCTATTTAAGATTAAATTATCTTTGTTGTAGTTAAGTAATATTTTACTTCGGAAAATACGAGATAATCTTTAACTTTTATGAATTTAACACTGTTTCATTTGTTATATGCCTAAAAAATATGCCTAAAATCGCTAAATTTAAAAGGTTGATTTGCGAGTTTAAATGATTTTAAATAACAGTTCTAACATCAAAATAACATAATTCGATTTAATTCCGACTTTCATTATGAAAAATTCGGAAAAGAATATTCAACAATGAAAATATATCATTTTAGTTATTTAAAATTTTAGAAAATTTAGAATTTAATATCTACTAATTGTTAAATTCTTGGAACTTTTTAATTTTTTTTTGTGAATCAAGCGTATGAATTTAACATGAAATTTTAATAATGTTAAACTAATAAAAAAGAAAGTATAGATATTTTTGTTATTTTTTGGCATAAATTTTATGAATTTTTTTAATTACGATAATATTTTATTACATAATAACCAGGTTTTATTAGCATTTTAAATTGTATTTTAATACATTAAATTAAATAAAAGCTAGATAAGAGAATTTAAAGCAATAGCACTTGCGCAGAGTACTTAATTTATTAAAAATGATATATACTAATTGCAAGAAAGTTTTTATTGTACAGATACATGATATAACTGAAATCAATTTTTAACATTTAAAATTAAGTTCTAATACTAATAAAATAACAACACAAAAATATTCATAAGATTGAATTTTAATGCCATATGAAAACATATTTTGAAAAATTAGTCGTTTTATGATTTCATTAATGCATAGGATAATAAATTTATTAATTATGTGTAATAGGTCCTGTGCACCGAATAATGTATAAAAAAATAAGGTCATATAAAATTTATAACTATTCCCTTATATCAAAAGTTTTAAAATGCGCATCATTTTTCGGACCGCAGTAAAATTTACTCTTAATGCGAAGTAGCTTATCGGCATTTCATCATCATTTTTGTCTAGAAATAACAGGTATGAGTACCTTCTGCACGAAGTCAAATATTTCCTCTACGTTTAGTCTCTTCTTCTTCCTTTTCTCCTTCTCCGTTTCTATTCATTTTCTATTCTCTTGAATTTGAAAATCGTTTTTCGATATTACGCGTAAATCTTTCTTTGAATCTTCTTGCTCTGCGGATTACAGAGGAAACCATACATACGCGATTTTATGTGCAAAAAGTTGACACTTCTATCCAATTATTTTCTTCTTTCTATCCTTTTTCAATTTTTATAGTTAATTTGACTTCTGTGTACGTATAGTGACCAACTACTTGACTTTCTTATTTAATGTCAATGTTCGATTTATTTGAAAAGCTTAGGTTAGAGAGTTTCTTAGCTTACCTCTGCTGCAGTTATGAGTATGTGTTAATTTTATACTACAAATGTTTCGGACACAATTATTACTTGGTAATACATAAACTACAACTAACTATTATCGTACATGTTATAACTATGAAATACTACTCGTCGTGTGGCATTATCGCTTATTACTCGTTTGTTAAACTGTGATCGCAGTTTGTTAGCCTTAACTATTCTTCTACTTTATATATATTTTACTCTTGACCTTGTCATTCTTGTTTTTAGCACTTTCATTGAAATATATTACGTTTAATTTTTATAGGTGTAGAATATTTTCAGTATTTCGTGTTTTTTTATACGCTTATTTTTAATATTTTGCGCACTTTTCCGCATTATTTATTTATGACCGTTATTATTTTAAAAGGAAATGCTTTTTTCCTAATGAATATGAATATTTTTGTTCGAATCGATTGGAAGGAACAGTACTTTTCAATACTAATTTTCTTATTTTGTTTTTCGTAATTACTCGGTTAATTTCTTTTTTCTAACCAAGAGTGTCGGACTATTTTCTTACTCCTTGAAAATTCCGTCTTGCTTTCTACCTGCTTTTTCTCTTCTCACTCTCTCGTTCTTTCATTCTCTATTACTTTTAAAGTTTAGTCCTCTCATTTTGCTGCTTCGAGCCTTCCTTATTTTTATCACAGTTTTTCTTACTTTTTCACTCCTTATCTTTTGCGGTCCTTTTCCCTCTCTCTTCTAACTTTCTTGTAGAATTACGCGTTATCTATCTCGCTCTGCGCTCGCTTACTTTGCTCCTCGTCCGTCTTTAGCGTCTCTTCCGTACATCGAGTTCTTGGGGAGGGTAGAGACGAGTCAGGACACTTAAAGGATTTACGGGTCTAAGAACTCGAAACCGTTCTACTGAATCGTTGTATCTCTTACCGTGGCTCCCCCTTTCTCTCTCTACCTGTCTCTATCCTTTCTCTTTTTCCCGCTTTCTTTCCGGCAAGTGCTACACAGCCGACAAAACTAATTGCAAGCACGCCTCCTTGTGCGAGACTTGAATTCTCGATGGTATATGCAAACGGAGAAAGCTGGGCATTTTTTCTTCTTTTCTCTTTTTCTTTTTTTGAAAAATGGATGTACTCATAGAGAGAACGAGTAAAGTTTGCGGTAACGGCACTTCAATTTAGGATTTTACGTGTGGCGGGACTATCGGCGTATCAGCCTCTCTATTTTTTCTTTCCGCTCCCTTACTCGATCTTAAATGTCTACTTCTTCTTTTTTCATTTTCTTTGATTGTTTTATTTTATGATTTGAAAAGTTTCAATACATGAAAAATGCTCAATTCCTTTTCTGCGATCGAATAAATTTCGTTATTATACGTTTAGGAAACGAACAAAGTTATTAGTTATAAACGAATATTTTTACTGAATTTAATCAACAGAAAATTATACTTTACATATTTGAATAAAAAACCTTAAGTTTTGGAAAATATATAATAGAAAAATACATTTAATTAAATTTATAATAAATAACTATTCCTGGGAAAAATAATTTAATCTCTTAAAAAAATTATTTTCTGTATAATTTCAAAACTATGATTTTTTAAATGCATAAAAATATTAGTAATGAATGTCATTTTTATTCGAAAATTGATTATAATTAAAGTATATTTTTAATGTAAATTTTGTGTACAAATATTTCACAAAGTAATTAATTTATAAAAATTCGATTTAGCTTATGATTCATCTGTCTTCATTATTTATTGTTAGCATATTATACACATTATTATTAATACTTTTATTTTTATATGATAACGTTTTGATGTATTCAATATTACATTTTATAAGTGAACGTACATTACCAGAATATTAATTATTATAACTTTAACAAAAAGCAGTATTATAAATATTGAAGCGCAGATGAACTGCAGAAATAACTTTGACATACAAAAGAAAAAGAAACGCTTAAACTATCAAAACAATGAAATCCCCTTAGAATTTCGACGTAAAATAATCCGGCGATCGACTGTAAACCGTAATAGAATAAGCAAATGCTGTCACGTAAAGCTTTTGAAAAATGTTGTCTGTCACACAACTTAAAGAATTTGTTTGGACAGTCGCGCGTACTTTCCAGTAGTATAGCAGCATTTTGTCCGACGTGCTCTTAAATTTGTCTTCTCAAAAAGGAAGTAATTATAATAAGATGGAACGCTATACATTTTCTTTGGCCGCGATGAGCTTTGCGAATAGATTCGGGTGAAAGTGCGGGCGCGAGAAAAAGGAAAACCAGAAAACTGGCGCTGCTTTGTAGCGCGCGAGTAAAAAGTGTATATACTTGGACGTGATTGTAATATAGGTCAACGTTTACGCAGCTGCTTTAAGCCGGATTTGCCGAAGAGCTTTTCATCTTGTATCATCGAGCGAAGCTCGAAAACTAGGACGGTAAATACATTTTTTACTTCGCGTTCCTCTCTACCCTCTTTTCGACTGTTTCGGTACACCGCGCATGCTACAGCCAACCCCTTAGGCCTTTTCGACCCTACCTCTCATTCATTTTTTGCACCACCCAATCCATATCTTTTTTTATCTCGCTGGTGCATTTGCGAGAGGCTCTTTTGGCTTTTGGCTTTTCCCTTACTTGCTATGCTGACTCGTTCTCTCGCCCCGTACTCGCAGAGAGTTCGGGAAATTACGTGAATTGAAATTGCGCTCGAGCGTGCAAAAAATAAGCGCGTGCGAGCCCAGAGCAGTTCGCCGGTTAACGTCGGATCCCGACTCTCTCTTATTTTTTTTTATTTCACTTCACTTTTCGCGTTGTACGCTGTGTGCGTTTGTAATGTGATTTTTCCTTTGAAAACAATTTTGCGATACGCATAATTTTTTTATTTTTTTGTTCTTTCTCTTTCTCTCTCTCTCTCTCTCTCTGTCCTTGTTTATAATACTTTGTGAAGAATTACTTTTTTCGATCTTTTTAGATAGAGTTTCTTTGCGAAGAACTCTTCTTTGTAAAGTCAAAGTTATATGACTTTATTGTGAATTTGAATTATATTTTTTTATCAGTTTGTGCTTTCCTTTACTAGATCAAGAAATTCGATTGTACCATATTTTTAATGTTGGATATGTAAACAAATGACATACATTTTCAGATAATCATTTATTTTTCGAGTTTTTTGTCGTATTCCCTTTGTATTTTTTATTTTATTAACAGAATAAGTGCTATTTAAAAATCTTTAAACTAATTTAAATGTACTAATTGACTTTAAATGAACTATATATGAAAAATTTAATCCAAATGTTTTACATAGAAACTCATAATTTTAAACTTGAATGTTTTTAGTATATTTACGTACACTATGAAATATTTATTTTCATTGATAATACAACATAATACTTATTACTTATTATCTTAAAATATTTTTTGATTATGTTTGATTTTCATAGACGTTTGATATTATCGTATATCTTTCCACATGTAGTATGTATAAATGAAATTTTGGAAAATATACATTTGTGGGTAATTTTTTCAAAAATTATGAAGTACTTAAAGTACATAGTAAATGCAATAAAAGAAAGAATTTAAATAACGTATTTTTTCTCTTATATTAGTTCTTAGAGAAATACAAGAATCAAGTGTCAGTAAAACGGAATACTGATAAAATAAGGGCAGATTACAAGATAGAAATGTCGACAACGGTTGGCCTACTTTAGACTGTTGTTTCTTATTTGATAAAACTAATATGGTAAAAGAGAGATGAATTTTATATTTTATTCGACTGACGGAATTGTTCATTTCATATGCTCCGTGTAAAAAATACTTTTTAATGCACATTACACAGATTTATTAGAAAATTTATAAACAAAATTTAATTTAATTGAGAAATATAATTTTTTATTATATATTTTTTATATTTACATCAATATTATTTATTTCGTTGATTAACATGTTAATTTTTTTCTATTATACTCTGATTATATATATATATATATATAATCAGAACTAATATTATATAATACGAAATTATCAAAAAAAATAAATATAAATCTTTTTATATAAAGTTTAGATAAAAGTATAAAACTGTTTTAACCAATATGTTTGCATTAAATCTTAAAAAGTAAAAAGTACCGTTCTATTTAATCTTTAAATGAGTGAATGAATTTCTTTAAGTAAATTCTAGAATTGTTTGAAAGAATAAAGAAGTAATGGAAAATCTTACTATTTTACTCTTTATATTCGTATTTTTGTTTCTTATATTACATAAATACACGCACCCGATAAATACTTGAATCAATATCATATCTGAAAGATTTCTTTTGTTCTTATAAAATTATCCTTTATTTTCTTTGTTTTAAACTTTAATAGATTAATAATGATAACTTTATTTAAGATATTAACACAAGTTTCTTTCTATGTATTTTTCTCTTTCTTAATACTTTAAATTTTTTAAGAAAAGAATGAAGTCAAGGACCAAAACTAAAAAGCAATAATGAAAAGTATATCCATTGATTGACTTATATTGACTTATAATCAATCGATTGTATATTTAAAAATATATAGTAAATTATTGATTGAGGTCTAGCGGTATATCAAGTTAAGAGATGGACGTAATGGAACACTTTTAGTTACGATATAAACAAAATAATGACCGGTACAATATCGATTTTAAAAATGTCTCAATCGTTTTATAAAGTTGAGGGTAATATTTATGAAATTGGTACGTGCAGTAAATTTCATTTTAATAAAGATGACAAATAAATGCTGTTTCTAAAAATACAAATATTAGTTATTAATAGAGAATAAGAACTAAAGGATTAAAAGAGATAACTTAGAGACAGAGAGTATGAGAGAGATGGTGAACATAAGATGTTCAACCGGTGGCCCAAGGCTATAACGATCCTCCTGTAGTCATGGAAACTTTTGATTGTGCCTTCCGCCTAACTAAGGCAACTGAGAAAGAGAAAGATGGAAGAAACGAAGAACCCGTAGGGGGATAAATTTAAGGAGAATGTGTCGGAAAAAGAAAATGCGAATAAGGGAGAGAGAGAGATCGAGAGAAGCAGGAAAAGAGAACGATATTGTCGTAAGGGAGAAAAGTGGCAAAAAGGGTGGAAAAACATTGCTGCTTCCAAGGAAACCTTTCTGAGAATACTACATACCTAGGTACTAGCCATATGTCATACATAACAAAAGACTTGCGTCTGAATATGTGCACTTCTCCCGCTTTCTTCCCTTTTCATTCATTTTTTTCTCTGGCTACTACCTGTGTCTGTGAGAACGAGAAAAGAACTATGGGTGAGCAGCAATGAATGTTCGATGAGTAATGTCCATTGTGATAGCTGAATAGGTTCACTAAATCGAAAAGTGAAAAGTTCTGTAAGTCTGTGTGTGCCACAATGACTTTTACATTTTTTTTCCTTTTTTACTAATAATATCTTCAGATGATTGGTTTTACTCTTGTTGGTCACATAGGTAAAATCGGTTTTATGTCAAGACTCGGATTTTGCGTTCGTACATTTCAAAACCTATACAACGTAATTGTTAACCAATTTTTAAACATCACTTTTAAAAAGGCAGTGCTTTACATGCAGGTGTTTAAATATGTTATAATGATGATTTGTAAAATTTCAAGAGGATGTATTGAATGTTTGTTATTTCGGATAAAATTTAGTTTAGTTTCTTAAATGTAAAATAAAGAAAAAGGCTCTTTATAAATAGGATTGAACGAAAGACTAATTTTTACAAGTATTAGTCTTTATATTAATATCAAAGTATGTTATGTTTAGCTGTGTTAGTGAATACATGTCAAGTATGTATTTACAAAATACAGTGGGTAATATCTTTCAAAAATTGAGTTCTAAAAGCAATTAATAGAAATAAATTTTATTTAATTAATATAAATATTATCTTATATAGAAAATCTCAATTACTAGAAGTACTTTCGTTATTATTGAAAATTAAAATATTAATTAATTTAAATAAATTCTCATTAAAATTTATGTTTTTATATTCAAACTAAGATTTTAATTATAATATTGAATTAAAAAAAATTGGTATTCAAGGTTATTCGTATTCTATTGGTTATTCCATTGGTCATATATAAAATTTAAAACTAAATTTTTTTTTCAATACCTGCAATTTATTACTAAAAAGTTATCAATTATCAAATTTTTAATTATTTTCTGAATAAAAAGTACTTCTCATTTGAATAAAAGTTATTTACACAATATAAGTCATACTTTACGATAAAGAAAAAGCAAACATAAATACACTAATTAAAATTGTTTCTGATTGCATCGGTAAGATAGATTCACTTGAATACGAGTACAATAAACCAATGGAATTCGATGCTTCGATCTCGCTTTCTCTTGCTCATTTATTTATATAATAAGCAATTTACATAAACTCGTTTCGATTCGGTCTTAATAACCGAGTATCATAAAATAAACAAACTTTTTTAATACCTGGCGGAAAGGTCGATTGTCCGTCTTCTTGCTATCGCACAGTTGACTGGCTAACAGCGAGTAAAAGAGTTGGTCGATGGTTTAAAAAAGGGGAGAGGATGAAGAGGAAAAAACGGCCACCTGAGAGACTGTATTGTCGCTCTATTGTCCATAGGTTTTTATAATCGAACTCGCGGAAAAGTTTTATACGTCCGAATGAAAAAGCATATAGCCAGTGGATTAAGCGACCTACGTAAGCCACTCCTTTTGCAGTATATGCGTGTATGAAAAAAGGGTAGAAAGAGGGGTAGTGCGCGTTTGGCTGTATCGTAAAATACTTGCGGGGCGTGTGCGAGCGAGTTTCGCCCATTATACGACAGAATCTTCCTTTTTTTACGAGATTTCTTTCACGCGTAAGATGTTGCGATGGTGCATATACATATATACGCTTGTGTAACTTTCAGTAATATTTAATATTCCTCCTTTGTACAAACTAATGATTAAGTCTTGCGTTCTGCTCAATCCTACGATTGTTTAAATTTTAAGGCTTATAAATTCGATATATTTAGTATGGATGATGTAATACAAGCCGCGAACTATCAAATATATATCAGAAGTATATAGTACTTATTGCGAGAACTATTATAAAGTATCACAAGTTTTTTAAAACTATTGATATAAATTGTCTATGTATTTCAATGCTTCTTTATATAATTACTATTTACAATTAATTTATCAGGACAATAAAAATTTTTGGAATAGCTTATATTGTCTTATTTATCTTAAATTTACACTGATTTCTCAAAGGCGAGATTAAGTTTTCATAAGCTTTTGATAATAGAGTGTGGTTACATGTGATATATTCGTAAGATAGACTAGATAAAGTAGCGAGTGAACTTAATTTTCGAACACGAAGTTTATAGTTTTTACTATACCATAAATTTGCATGATGCAGTAATGAAGGACCAGCTGACGGAATTCGTACTTTGAATATGCAGAAATTCAATCATCAACAGTTTTTGCAAATACTTTATTAAGTACTGTTCCGCATTCGTCTTAATCTAATTCTCTGCTAAAATGGTCTCTGTGAATAAATGTCGTCACATGTATTCTTCAACTTACTTTATCATCTCGTATTATGTAGTTTTCCGATTTTATTGTTATTTTACGGGATTGAATTTAATTGAGCGGAAATTATTGCAGGAATTTCAATACAAATCCAAGAGTTCACAATATAATCTAGGAGTTTTGATTCATGATTTCATATTAAGATTCTTTAAGATTATTATATAATTAATTATAACGATTTACAGCTGATTATGAAAACCGTAATTTGAATGAATGAATAACAAGTAATTCTATATTTTTATCATTAGAATAAAAATTATTACAATATGAGCTATAAAAGAAATTTACTAACTCTATTTTGGTTTCATACATTATTAATACCTTCTTTAACAATATGTTTTCATATATATATATATATACTGAACGAATATGTATTCTAAATCAAGTAAGTATATAATATATAATGGAATAATTCTTGTAGTATAATACTTAAGAATATTTAATTGAAATTAATTATGTATTAGTAAATATACGATGTTGAACGTTTTCTTGTTACGATAAAATGACTCATAAAATAATATTAAAGCGAGTAAAAGGAAGAATTTATCTTTGAAAACGGTAAATTTTTACAGAATCCTTTTACATTATTTACAAAAATAAATTTTATTCAAAAGCTATTCAGAATATTACAGAATTCAACTTGAGTATTTTTAAGTATCCATTGAAAAAGATGAATGTGAACCAATTTGTGGAAATTTGTGGAAATTGTTACGCTTGACGCAAAAGATAGGAACGATGCTAAATATCGGTGATTTTACGAAAATTCATCGAACGAACTTAATAAAAGAAGTATTCAAGCGCAATCGACTATTAATTTTGTTGTTGGTTCTTGCGAGTTTTCACACTATTTTTTTTTCAAAAACGACTTTACATTCGAAGTATTTTTGAACGAAGTTTCGATAAACTCACATCGTCACATCAATTTCCAAATTATAACTAGACCTTTAAGTATACACAGTCATTTTTCTTACTGTAACTTCTTTTTATTGTATTTGGGCCGTAGAAATATTTTACAGAAATTATTACGTCGCATAAATAAATTTTCAATCAGCTTTGATACTTAATATGATACCTTATCACAAAGTCTACATTAATATGATTCTTATGCCCAGCTTAATTATTCATACACTATCGAAATCCTTTGAATCCTCAAAAGAACCATTCAGCAGTCATTTACGTATAGGAGCGGATATATTCTCCGTACCTTTGCATCTCTCGTGTAAATTACACATCGATTGTACCTCTGTCCGTACATAAAATGAATCCGACTACAATTGTTATATGCAGTCCAAGCACAAGAGGACTAAGCATGGATGGGTGGAGAGATGGATGGAAGGGTGGGTAGGTGGATGGATAGATAATAGATAGATGCTGAGAGAGAGAGAGAGGGGAGTACCAGTGCGGCCACTGTGAGAATAGCTAGTAATGCAGCAAAAAGGAAGACAGGCGAGAGAACGCAAGAAAGGCTGTAAATATTCGATTCTGGCGGGAAAAATAATTCTGCGAATGAATACCGCCTGATAATGTAGTAATTCAATGCGAGCGAACGAGTGAACCTTATAGAAAGTGGATGTGGATAGCGTAGAGACCTGTAGAGAGAGAGAGAGAGAGAGATAGAGATATATATAGAGAGAGAGAGAGAAGAATACGTTATGGACACCAGTACAGGCTTTTGATGAGTCAATGGAGTCATCAATGTAGTTCGGTCACGTATTGCTCTCGAGTTCTGTGGTATATCTCGAGCAGCGAATAATATAGTGTTGCGCATAACAGGTACTACGTACACATACGTTATTTCCACATCCATGCTTCCGAATGTTTATATATGTATCCATATGTAATATTTAAATATAGCACGACAGTAAACACTATCGCATCAATAGATAAGTTTGATGGCGTTACGGCCATTTTTCCGCGTATCATTTTATCCGAGGTCTTACAAATACCAACATTTGATGATTCGCTATTAGCATTAGTTGAACAATATTGTCGCAGAAGGATATGATATTAAGAAGTGATTTAGCAGAAAATTTAGTGGAATTATTGCACTTTGTATAATATATATATATACATATATTCGTATATTTGAATGATTCATTCGTTCACAGTTGTTGCGTTAGTGAATATCTCTGTTGTCACAGTCAAACGAAAAAGTAAAATTGAAAATTTAAACATTATTTTTTTTCTTTCATCGTCATAAAGTGCATAATATTGTTATATTACTGAGATATATTAATTTAAAATTAATCGTTCAAAATTATCTTTAATCAATACTTCATATTATAATGGCATTATGATATTATTATATTTAAAATCTCAGTGAGAATTTTATTTCGATTCTAAATAATTTGAACTCCTTTATGTGTTATATTTTTTGATAGACAACAAGGCAAATTATGTTAAAATTCAGAACTTTATAAGTATCACGATCTATTTAAAAAATTTGAGACTTGAAAATAATTTGCATGTCATCATAATTTGTTGTTTATTTTCTTTAATTTATTTGTTTTTATAATTTTAAATTTAATATTTTATTGCAAGTTATATATTTAAAATAAATTTTTTATTCACTAATATGTCCAACTTGTAAACAAAAAAGAACCACAATAAAACTATTTAATTTACAAAGAAAAGAGTAGAAAAAATAAAGAGAAGAAAAAATAAATTCAAGAATAATGCAAGAGTTTGAAATTACTTGGTCAAATTACGAATCTTAGGGGATATTTTGTAATACAAAAAAAAGTTTTCTTCTGTTACTATTCAAATATTTTTTATAAGTTTTATAGAAAATCTTCTATAAAATCCTTGAATCTCATATATAATAAGAAATGAAGATTTTAAAATTTTAAAACTTTTTTATAACGTATTTTAAATATATATTTAGTTATAAAAGTTGATTTTAAAATATCACAGTACCTTTCCACTTTTAATTATTTCAAAGTTTCAAAAACTTAGATATTGAAAAAATTAATAATTTTTCATGCTATGTTTATTAATTAAAAAATATGTATACAAATGAAACACCAATAAATTAATTAAATTTTTGATGAATAATTAGTTATTTTTTGTTTGATGAATAATAATAATTAGTTATTTTTACATAATTACAGTTTTTTCTGTTTGGGACAATTTATGAAATGCTGTTGTACATGAACTTGTACTTCATAGTTTTATAATGTTTCCCTGTACAATTTAAATTCATAAACGTTGAAAAAAAGTAAAATTTCAACAACTTTATTAATGTGAATAGATATAAAACGATAAAATAAAGGAAAAATTGAAAGAGACACGTAGTCGTTATTGAATTGTACGATTTGGTAGCTTTCGTGAGCTTTACATGAGTGGAAGAAAACTTAGCGATGATTTTCGTTGCTCTCTTTATGCTTATCGTTTATATATTCGGGAATACCTGAGAAAGTACGGGTCCATTTTCAATGAATCTCTAGAGAAATATAGTTACATGAGTAAATATGGGAAATAAATTATTAAAATTTATATTCCGTGAAAGATTTTTTGTTCTAAATTAAATGTTTGTACCATGAAAAATTGCAAAAGATGACATGAATGTAATATATTGTTTGTACCTGTCGTAGAGTTTTATTTATACATATAGCCTTTTATTATGTATGGATTTTTTAGACCTCCTGTAATATTTATTTATTAAAAAAATTACATAAATTACAATGTATTAAGAATATTGATTAGTTAATTGTGGGAGCTAAATTTTATTTTTAAAATATTGTTTTTAAAATTTTTAGCAATCTTTCTGAATTTTTAGTTTCACATAATAAAATAATGTTTTGAAAAATCTGTTTTTAATCTATCAAAATATCCAAACATTTAAAAACCTTTCATATTAATACTTAACTTTTTATTAATAAATGTTAAATATTAAGAACATTCAGGATAGAGTACTCATTTATTAAATGTCGATTTTAGTGAATAATTCGTACTTTGTAATTTGTAATAGAAAACTTAGTAAAATATTATTTTATTTTATTTCATTCTTATATTCACTGTGTCTTTCTAACAATTATTAAGCATCTAAATATTTTCAAACGTTTATGAGATTATTTAAAACTTCAAAAGAAATACTTTAATTACAATAAAAATTGATAAAAACTAGAAAATTGAATATATTTCTTAAATCAATATTGATGAGAGGATTAATTAGCATTAAAAGATTATTGAGAATGTAATATACAAAAGGTCCTATAAGTCCGATCTATATATAAGTCTGTAGTTGTTTTAACTCGCTATTTCTTCCTTGTACTCTTCATCCTTATCCCGCTAAGATTGAATCTCGAGGTTGGTGTTATACATTATTGAAGTAGAAAGACGTACCCTAAGGCATCTCAGCTCAGTTCTTATCGGTGAGTTTGTGACTGTGCATACATATACACACGCATATATACAAGAATATATATAATATGAATTCTTTTGTATTGTTCTGGTCCTCTGAGCACAGCATCCATGGGGTAGAGCAGTGGAATTCATCCTGATGCTGCAGTTGAACGCGCCAAAAACATTTTATCTTTTCGTGAGAGTGAAAAGAAGACTATGGTGTATCTCTCGCTTGTCTCATCTCTACTTTCTTTTTTTAAGGAAAATATGTCGTTCATGTGTAATTGTTCAAGCGCGCAACGAATGGACGTGAAATTGTTTTTCCCTCTCGACAAGCTTAAGAGCTACCAAAATGCGCGCGGAACGATTTCGTGAAACATTTTCTTTATATATTTTGTTCATATCAATAAACGTGTACATAACACAAAATATTTTAATTATTTAAAATTTTATATCATCATTACCATCATTAATAATATTATTATATATTGATTAAGTACTGTAATAACCAGAGTAACGCGCACACTTTTCAATAAAAAATAGGTTAAGAATACATAGAAAATCTATATTATAATAAAGTGATTGTTTCTTTAAAAAATCACTTTTGGGCGACGATTTTGCACTTGACTTCAGATACTTTTTAATGTATTGAATTGGACAATAATAAGAGATGCCTTTTAACACGTTCGTGAAAGTTAATATTGAGAAACCACGACAACATTTGAAAATTTATATACACACGATTCGAATATTTATTTTGTTTCTTTGGATGACATCGAATATTCAGTATATGATTTTATAGTGAGCAAATATTGATTTTTCTTGACGTAAAATAAGTGAATTTTTTAATAGTGATTCATAAAAAAAATTTAATATACACTTGTAAACTAAAAAAAGAATATGTTTATAATTAGATTTCATCTTCGCCAAATTAATCCTCTTTCCTCTTTCTGTTCCTTTCTGCCTCTTTCCCTGTGTATAGTGGCGTGAAGTCACTTACGCACAGTGCATTGTATTGTACGTATAGCGCAGCAACGCGCAATTTTATCTCCTATGCGAGCAGAGTCCGCGTTAGCCCGTAGCCAATGCTTTATGTGCGCATATAAAATGTATACTTGTATATGTGTATATAAATATATAAATGGATATATGTAGCTAGGTAGTCGTTCGGACGACTCGAGCTAACATACGATTCTCTGCGTTTGTTCACCCACACAAACAACCTATTTAACGCGTTTATCGATTACCCTTTACTATAAATATGAATATATATACGTATGTGCACGCGCGCGTGTGTTAAGCGTCTATTTTTCGCACGGTCTCTCTCACGCTGAATGAGATACAATCCGTATAATATACAAAATTTTCAGCCGTAGAAGAACCGATCAATCAGAGCTTTAAAATTTTCTCCAGTAAATGCAACACACTAAAATTTATTAATTATTTTCAAGTCAGTAGAAATTAATTAAGAATATATTATCTATTTTTAATTTAAAAATGTGCACATTATGATGCGATGTTACTTGTTACTTTAACTACATTTCGCGGCAGTAAATTTTAAAATGCATTAACTGAATATTTTATAAACGTAAGCTACGGAAAAAGCCAAATAATACCAATACCCTTCTGGATGACAAGGGGAGTTTTTATTTGAAAAAGCGTAACTCAAGTAATGTATTATATATATCTGCATTACGGAGTAAAATCTTTTCAAAGAAATTGCGAAAAAATCTGAATATATTAGAGCTATTATTGATGAATTTTGAGATTTAAGTTTGAAAAATGAACGTGTATTTTCTATTCATCACATTATCTTAATTACAATTTAAGCCGATTGAATTAATCCGATCGAAGAAATAAAACATGGTGACTTATTCGATGATAATTAATTTCTAAGTGAGAGTGAAAAGTTCGCAGTCCGATCCTTTGGTTTCGTATTGGGTTAGCACTGAACGAGCCACCGTGGGCAGCAGAACCGCAGACCCAACCTAATCTTGGTTAAAGATCATCGAAGTTACTGGTGAGAGGGGAAGATATCCATCGAGGATACAAATGTTCGCAAGAAAACTGCGGATACGTGTAATCCTCCTCTTCATCAGGGGACACAAGACCCGAGGATAAGTAGAAAAACCACAGAAACCAAACTGTACTCCCATGAGGAAGAACAGCGTATCAACTACGGTAAGGTTCTTCAGTTAGGATACGAAGCCTGGATGAGACTCTGTATAATTCTAGGACAATATACGTAGGTTAACCGATCTACTCTTCAAGTCTATTTTTTAACTAATAACTCAAATTCGATGCATATTAATTGTAATATGCGATAATATTCTACTGTTTTTAATGACATGCGAAGTGTGACATTTATAAGTTATACAACAAGTTATAGAAAGATAAACGAGTTGAGAAATAGCTGAGAACTCTTTAATCTATTTTCCATGAAATTATTAGTCTAATTTTCACAATTTATTTAATAATAGATATATTTCAATTTTCTGTTGGCATGGTTAAATTTATATTAATAATAAACTGTAAAATACATTAGAAAAATGTTTTAAACATAAAAATAATTTTATTCTTATAATATTATTTTATTATAGAAACATTTAATCCATGAAATTATACAGCTTTTACATTTCACAGATGATTTGACACTAAACAACCTTAAATTTATTAAAGTATTTTGAATTAAAATAAGAAAGCAGTGCACTTGGCTAAAATAATTTTTTTCATTAATATTGGTCTCCTTTCAATAAGTGCGCAAGTAACGTTGCGAGAGGGCGAACACTTTGAACTCTCTCACATTGCTCTAGATTCCTTCCTCTATTTATTTCTTTTTTCCCTTTGCAGCTTTTCATTTCTCTCGATTTCGCAACTCTCGTCCTCTTTAGAATTCTCTCCTTTGCGTTGCCTTGAGAAAATCGAAGGAAATCAAAAAAGCATTGACGATGTAAAGAAAACCTACGTGCATTAGTACAGTAAAACATATAAATTAAAAAATTAGAAGAATAAAACGGAAGTATTGTAGGTTTTTTAAACAATTCAGATTTTTAAAGCTTCACTGAAAAAAAAATTTAGTAATACACTCCAAGATTTTTCAAATAAAAATAGTTAATAACAATTTATAAAAATTAATAAGTAATACATTAAATGGTATAAGATTCTATAATGTTCTAAAGAGATAATATAAATTCATGCACGATTCAGTGAAATAAAACTAATGAGGCGATTAAAGGATAATCGTTTTATATTTATCATAACTAACATAATACATTAGTACATTAATTGAATAGAATTCAATTTTATGTTGAGATATTTATAAATAAAAGTTTCTCTTATATCTTTTAATTTATTAATTATTTCAGTTAATTACGAAGTTCTTTATAGATTGTTACTTGCGTTTAGAAAATTTACACGATTGTACCTTGATTTTCAAAGAAACTAATCATGATCACTTCATTTTTTGAAAAAAATAATAATAATTAAAATATAGTGGAATTTAAATATTTTTTAATTGAAAAAATTTTTGTTAATTGAAATAATATTTATGTTTTAGAAGTTTCATACATGAATTTATTTACAATCAATAAATAGTATTTTATTCAAAATACTTAATAACTTTTTAAAAATTATATGTATAAGTTTTTTTAATAAATATTGAATGTTTTAATAGATCAATAATAATTTTTAACATGTTTACTTAACATATAGTATCGATTTTCTAAGATTCAAAAATTCAAAATTTCAGAATAATATTTTGATAAAAATATAATTGCAAATACATAATATTTATTCTACATAAGATATATTCATCCTATATTATTATTCATAATCATTTATTTTTGATATATTTATTTATAGATGTACGACTATTTAGTATTCAAATTATTTAATAAAATATTTACCTTAATATCTAAGAAAATAAGCTTTTCTTAAATCTATATACATATTCACTATTACAAAACTTTATTGAAAAAAAATGCAACTGTATTCCAATTATATGCTCAAAGATTAAAAAAAATTTAATTCTAGTTTCAATTAAAAAAATAAAGAGTATATAACAAATTTTATTCTTAAAAAGTAGTTAAAAAAGAATATCTTTAATGGAAAAGTTATTATAAATTAATAAATATATAATTTAGTACAGGCGTTTGAAAAAAATTTTAATCTTAAAATATATTTTACATTTACAGCTTTTGTTTTTTATGTAATATTACTTATAACACTACCACTTTATATATATATATATTTTAAATGATCCATTAACTAGCAATTTTTTATTAATTTTAATCTTTCTTATTCTTCTCTAACACAGCAATAATTCGTATTATTTTTTCTGTCCAAACTTATTCAAATTTACAAGAATAAATACAAAGTTTCTAGAGTCTCATCAATCCTGTAATTTGCAATTCTAACGAACGGAACTATCACGAAGAAGTATCACCCAGGGAGTTTTATTCTTACAAATGAAACAGACGCGCAACCAGAAATACCACTATCTTCTTGTCACTCTTCACCTTAATTCACCTGTAGAGCGTATACTTGTCTAGCACAAATACAAAAAAGAAAAGCAAGCAATAATGGAACATCGAGAAAAGCAGATGCTCGCAAGTTATGTAATTCAGAAGCTGCAAGTTCGCGGAGAGAAAAAGAGAGAATCGAGTAGAGCGTTGAAACCGTGGGAGAACGTGCTTTACTGGCAATAATATTTAACAGCTCTCGCGGGAACGAGACAGAGAGAGGAGGAGGAGTGGATAGAGACAGAGAATAGAACGACGTTATGGATTGTAACGTTTGCGCAGCCAGACTCCGAAGCCTTGACGCGCGTATAAAAGGTTGCAGGGCACGCTATATTGCTGCGCTATATTCCCAAACTCGTCTCCCCCAACCGTAACGCAAGAATGTTCTAAAAGCCTGTACGCGTAGTTACGTAGCTCGTCGCGAGTTTAAGCACCGAGGCGCGATGCGTGCCGATTTTGCTGCGGATCATTCGTCCACGTTTACGTTCAGGTTATATCGCGGCTTCCTACTTTGGCTTTCCATCTTTCCGCCTCGAGCTCGTGACGCGTGATTTGCGTATAGATTCAGACTTCCTCCTGGCTTTTCTTTTTCTTCATCAAAAGAGTCTTGAAAGTAATGAACATTTACGCGTCCAGCAAAATTCTGAATTGACGAAATTGCAACGAATCGTGCATCTTCTGGCATTTGAAATCTCGTAACGTTAATGGAGACGAGGGTGAAACGTTGCCGAATTGATCAAAAATGTACTTTGCGCAAATTACTCCTTTATGACGAAAGAAATAAAGCTTGCCAACAGAGCTAACGGAGAACATGCTGTGCTACTCGTAGTTGGTACGTGTAATAGGTGATTGGTACAATAGTAGTGAGAGTGAAATAAAAAGCAGGCAAAATAAAATTAGTAGAGCATCTTAAGCTTTAAATAATGTTATTGAATAAAGATATTACACATATCGAGCTTTATCTGATTCTACTTTCTTCGATTAGTATAAAAAACCCATTAATTTGAAACAAATGGCTACAATCACCAAAAAATAATATTACTGAAACACGGGAAGCAATATATCACGTATCCCGTAAAATGCTTGTGATTTATTTCTGACACGAAATTTGAAAGCGAATTACCTTAATTAAAACGAAATTCAACTAACTTTGGAAACTAAGTTTTTACATACAATATTTATAGTAGTTTATATATTAATATTTAGTAGTGTTTGTGCAGAAAATTCTCGCTTCATTTGAAACATCTTCCATGCTAAAATAAAAATGTTTTGAGACCTTGTGGTATTTTTGGGATTTCATTGCCAAGGACACTTTAGGTAAAGCTTAATATAGAGCTACTTCCCGCGCTTTTTATAATTTTTAACTTGCGGCTGACTTTTAAGTCTTCACTTTAATACGTGTATCTATAAATTAAAAAAGTTTTTCGCTAAGTTCTGAATACGAGTACCAGTGCAAAAAAAATCTTGACTTAGTCAACAGTTTAAATAGAATGACTCCAGTTGTAAAATAAGAATCTTGCCAGCGGCACTTTACATTTAGAAATATTAAGAACTAACGATGCTTGTCATTCTACGGCCGAATAAAGAGAAATTGAATCAGTGTTCTCAAGTATTGGTCTCTTAACCTCCTTTTTCCTATTTTAAAAAATACGAAGAGCATAATTGGAAAAGTAAAACAGGCGGAAAACTAGGAAAGAGCTGTGAGAGGAAGAATCGCGAAAATGCAGCAGCAATTAAACAATAAAAATACATATACCGGAAAGTACATTGAGTGAACTCGTCATGAAGCTGAAAGAAAAGATGGCTATTTTGCCAAGGAGCTAGCTACTAGCAACCAGTGCGAATAAAGTGCGCGAAGGGTGGGTCAGCAAAGACGAGCGGGGCACCGAATGAGAAAAGAGGAAAACGGAGAAAAAGAAAAACGTAATCGAATAAGATAGTAAAGAAACTTAAAGCGCGCACGATACGGCTACCAATGCTCGGCGCGGTGTGGAAATTCTTGGAAGGATGGAAGGGATCTACGGGAGTAACTCGGTTAACTAGAAACGAGCGAAAGGTAGAAATTTATCGGTCGGTGCTCCTCGATATATAACGTAAAGGCTCTCGTCTAAGCTGCAGACTGCAGTGTACACAGGGTTTGTATACACTCGTATACACGTGGGCGGCATTTGCTCGCGTTCCGTCGCATCGCGACGGTCAAACGCTAAGAGGCTGCACATCGAGCTAACCGCTCGTTCTTGTGTGCTTTGCGCGCAAATACATGCGTGGGTGAGAAGCGTGCATGAACCTTAATGCAGTGCAAGATTACAATTTTGATTTACTTCCTGCCGCAGGATACCTTCCTTCCCTCTTTCTCTGTTTCTGTGAGTTTACTGCTTACTAATACGAGCATACGATGTATGTTCGGCTATAGGCATACAAAGGAGTCAAACCCTCCTGCGATAAAATATACGTATCACAGTCCGCTATTAATGTACTCGTATTTTTTGTTCTTTTTACGAGCGAGTTTCAAACAATTTACATCAAATCTCGCATTTACGTCACTGCCTATTGGAATTAGGAAGTTGTTGGTGCATTTGGAATCGGATGTTGATCTGATTGACGTTTTGCTTCTAAGAGTCAACTATTTATGTTTTGGTGCAAAAGCTTGCCTTTTTAAACCAACACCACTGCGATAGCATTTGGGTTAAGTCTTTGCTCGCATTCAATTCAAGAATAATCAGTATCTTTGAAGAGCAAATATTCAGCTTTTTTATTTTTAAGTAGAGAAAATTACGTTTTATCAGATAACACTTATCATGTTTTAAGATGTATCGTATCGAGTTTTACGATACATTCACAATTTATTAATTAGTATGAAATATCTATAAAGTGAAAAAATATTTAAATAAATATTTTTGTCGCAAGTTATATTTCGCTTGCTAAAACCATTATATGAGGAGTTTTAAAAAGTAGCAACATTAAAAAAAATGCACGTGCTTTATTTTTAATGATGAATAAAAACTTATGTGTACATGCTTAGATAGTTATTTGTAAAGTAGTATAATACTTATATGTGAATAACTCGGTTAGTTTGTAAATTGATGCTTTACATGAACAAATAAAAGAAATGGGAGATCAATATTCTAATTAAATATAATTATTCCTGTAATATTCTCAATTTCTACTAAAAAAATTTTTTATATAACTATCGGTACTTTAATCCGCAAATTTTGCGTTATCACTATTTCAAAGCTCTTAGTGTTTCACGTTTTATTTTACTATACTTTACCACAAAGTTATAAAATTATTTCTTTCTCATTGATTCTTAATAATAAATTGAACGTCATTTTAAATTTCATGTTAAATTTGATTACATTTGTATTCAAGTTAACTGTTTTTAATAATAAAAATATTGTTGCATTTGTGAATAATAATTATCTATATATTATATGTATATTGTAATACGACGTTATAAATATTCATTGAAAATAATAAATCATAATGTGGATTCACGTTAGATATGTAATATTAATCGAATACTTCATTTTACTTTTAATTTAAATTTTGAAATTATTGATTGACTTTAGTGACAAAATGATATGAAAAGTATTTTTAAATTATACAGTAAAAGTCAAGTTATTCGTAGTATTTTTTCAACGAATAGTTGTTTATCTATTTTTAAATTATTTTAACAATAATAATAATGGTAATTATAAATTATCATTAGCATTATTAATATTATATCATTGACTGTAAACGAAAAATAGAATTTTTAATTTGTGCAGACGATAGCTTTCCGCACGTCTTATGAATTACAATTTT
Organism: Platyscapa corneri; assembly: GCA_018907185.1. NCBI lineage: Eukaryota > Metazoa > Arthropoda > Insecta > Hymenoptera > Agaonidae > Platyscapa > Platyscapa corneri. The sequence continues at coordinate 570,526 of JACCHW010000003.1, forward strand.
CCAATTAAATATAGAGATCGATTTTTATCGAATAAAAATTGAAAAAATTTAGTCGCTTGTATATTTATGTTATGAGTGAACATTTATAACGGTAGTCTCTTAACAGACCCTACCTTTTCGTCTTGAGTATCTTTGATTTTTCTTTCTACTACTAAATACAATATATATATATATATATATATATGCGATTTGGTTTGAAATTTGTATCACTCCCTAACGCATTTGGAAGTATATGGAAACTAGGAAATTTCATATTCTGGTAAGGGGGATAAACCTTCACTGTAGAAACAACTAATTCTGCGGATGATTTCGCAGAACGTCGATCGCAGATTTAAAAAAAAACGATGTTCCTGCTATTTCTTCTCGGATGTATTTCTAACAATGACAATTTAGGAGATTCTCTCACTCCTTTTTTCTTTTCATCGTTTCACTCTTTTCTTTATCCATAACAGGAAGCATTAGAAGTAAGTTGCTCGAAATTCCTATTCTCAAGAGAAGCAGAAAAGAAATAAAAAAAGAAGGAAATGCACGCGCACTGGCAAAATGTCCTTGGTTCATGGCGTGCGCGAGGAAGGAAAAGATGCATCTTGCTGTATTATTTCGCGTGCGTCTGCGAATGAGCGAGTGTGATTGAGAGTTACGGAGGGGCTGAAAGAGAAACAAGATGGAATTATAAATAGCATTGCGCGCATAACGCGAATATAAAATCGCTTTTTCAAATCCGGGCTATACGACGTAATACGTTTTCAAGAGTTTCTCTGCGAAAAGAGCAACGCTCTGTACTCGAGACGAAGGAAAAGAATCGTAAAAGAATGGGGAACCTCTATGTATACGAATGTGAAACAGAACAGACAGTCAGAGAGTGTAGAGAGAGAGAGAGAGAGAGAGAGAAAATATCCGGAAGCAGTAGTAAGTGTCATCGTGAGGGATGCGCTAGCTTGTAGCAGAGGCCTGCAGGGGCAGAAGCCGAAAGAAAAAGAAACGGAGCATCCTTTATTGCAACCTCACCGGTAGAAATGCATATCTCTTTGCCACACTCCCTTCACCCTTATTCGATTTTCCACCCCTCACCCGCCTCCCAACGTGGTCCTGAAACTTTAGACTGCGCGTGCTCGCTCTCTGGTCTCTGTCTCTATCTCTTCAGAATATCTCCTGAATTCTGAGCGTTGTAAATCAAAGCGCACGGACCATTAGGGTGGCTCATAACTCGTCGATATATCTAGGACTGCCAGCTTATTATATTCTGCATACATAATTTTCTCAAGAGCTGCACAACGTGAGCCACACGGACTTCGTGCTGCTGTCTATATCGAACGCGTTTCTCAAGTGCTCGCTTTTTCGGACCAAGTGAGCAAGGAATTTTCCAGATGTAATTGCACGCGCCACTGCACTTTTTCTTTGCTGATTGGTTAATCGTAATATTCGCTAGGATTCGCAGTCTTCCGTCGATTTTTCGATTTTTCAATTTGCATTTTTATATTTAGACTTCGGACGCGCGATGATACGTAAACCGCCGAAATTCCTCGTGCTTTCCATAAAAATCAAGAAATCGTCTTTGATAGGATTTTATTTCAAGACCTAGAATGCATATAAATATGCAAAATTGCTGGCCATGAGCGTTGTATTTCGTGAATTATACATTCTGTCAAATCCACTGAAATTATAAAAGTATAAAATATGTGTAGCATTTATTCGGTTAAATATGTATTTTACTTTTATGAATTCTTATGCTTTCTAAAATAACGCGAAAAACGTACAACTATGTAAAAATTCATGTGAAGAAAATGAATTACAAATTTTGATAAAATGTTAATAACAACTTAAAAAATTTTATTACGAAATTATTTTAAAATGAATTGTATTGATATTTAAAAATGAATTAGGCTTTATATAGTATTTGACTATTGTTATACTTTTACTTTTCATGCAAAGTTATGTTATTGACTGCAAATCAGTAATTAAAGTATCATATTTTTTCAATCTTGATTCTAAATAAACTTTTAATCAACTGATAAGATTTTTATATAAAAATTAAATAAATGTTCATTAAAGTTGAGTGACCGATTCCATGAAAAAAAATATGTGATTTAAAAATTAATATTTCTTCATTTTTAAGATAAATTTAGTAATATAACAAATAATTATTTTTGTTACATTTCGACTACTGAATAATAAATTATTGTTGTTGTTCTTCTTCTTCTTATTATTATTATTATTGCTATTATTGAGCTATAATACCCAAAATTTCACTTTACTTTGATAATTTTGTCAAAACGTATCTTCCTATAATGTATTTTATTTAAATAATATGAAAAATTTGAGTTATAAGAAATTGATTATAAAATATAGGTCATAATATCATAATGTCTATAATGAAATAAATATTTTATCGATAAGTATTATATTGAAATTTAAACTTATATAAAGAATAAATTTGTTAAATGATGTAAGTTAATTCTTTGTTTAAAATAAAATTAATAATTTGGTTAAAATCATTTTTTTATAAGTGCATATGGTTAAAAAAATATACTTTTTATGCAATGACAAAAATTAAAATTTTTTTGAAATTACGATTCTTTTCATACTTGAAAATAGATGACCGAAAATATTTAAAGCCAGAAATTTTTATTTTTTTCTTAAAACACAATACGGTTAAATATGATGGTAATCTTAAGATCTTGTATTTTATGTAGCCCTGTGCATCCTTTTTAAGTCCTAGTAAATTTCTTAGATATTTTCTCATCTTTAGTTGACTTTATGCATTCAAATTATTTTTTATGTATAAAATTTTGGATATTTTAATATTCATTAAGTTTTTTTGGATTTTAATAAAAATGTATAAATTTTCTTCTTTTCTTATAATGAAATATTTAATTCCATTTTAATCGTTAAAATCTTTTTATGTTTGACAATATATTAAATTTTTATTATATATAATCATACTTTAATTGTTGTATATAAGAAATATAAGGTTAAAAGGTAATGCGGCATTGTATAATTTTATATTTGATATTGTATTAATAGATTATACGACTGCAATTATTATTTTATTATAATTATTATAGCATTTAATTATAAATAGAAATTAAAAATACGTATATTTAACACGTAATTTAAAATAAAATTTTTTAATAATATCAGAAATTGAGAAGAAAATAGTGCCTAGAAATAAAATTTTTAATAAGTAATTAACATCTTTTAATATTCGAATAGAAACAAAATACAACGTTTCATAAATAAGCTTAAACAATAAAATTTTAACGAATACAGAGATACTTGTTTAAAGACTAATATATTAATAACTGCATGATATTTTACAGTAGAAGTTTCAATTAAGTTCTAAGAAAAAACGTCCGTTAAATGTAAGATGATTCGAAACAACATTAATCTACATACATTATTTTAGAAATAAAGATGATTTTTAATTCGATATTTGATTCAGATTTTTAAATTGAATTTAGTTTAAATCATTATTCGTATAAATAAATGTATAATAGTGCCTATTAAATAAAAAAATGTTTAAGTTGAACATCTATTTAGTTTTCATATGTATGACTAGTTATTTACTCTTACCACTGAAACTTAAAAATTAGCATCTCGCTACTGATATTTGATAATAAAATTGAAAGGACGTATACAAAAGGCAAATATAATTTAAATATATTAGATTAGGAAATTTTTCATAAAAGTTATCATAAAGGGTATTCATAATGTTTAAAACGAAGCTGCACGCATGGGTTATAGGAGAAGATTAATTTTAAATTCTAAACATGAGAGTATCACAAGTAACGTACTGATTTATTCTTACATTATATTACTGTGATTCAAATCATTTATATTTGACAAGTGAAACTTCAAAATGCGAAATTGGAGGGTGTAATATATAATACACAGACACGAGAATACGTCAAAATTTCCCTCAAATCCCATTAAAAAACTTCACCGTAAATCAATTCGTAGGCGTGAGAAAGTTTTACTGTTCGTGGATGCCAATGGAAATGTCGATCGATAATTTCACGTGTCGTTCCAGTGGTGGCGCGTGTTATCGACTGTTCTCACCGCGATTTAATGCATACGTATATACATACACGAAGACAGTCACATACACAAAATGTATCTCTTGCTCTTTCTCTTTCTATTTCTCTCTCTCTCTCTCTGGCTTTCATTTTTCTATCCGCTGGTTTTTGCGTTTTACATTTCGCATTTTTACGCCTTTCTATCTTCTCTTTTATTTGACCCGGCAAACCGCAAGGTCACACTTATCGATCGTCGGCCCGTACTCGCTTGAAAATGGTTATGGATCGTTCTGTGCGAAGGGAGTTCGAGAAAATATTCGATAATGAAAATAGAAAAAGGTGGCATTTCTCTATCTCTACTCCCTCGATTTTTTCTCTTTTATTTTTAGAGGCCCACATTGCGCATTCAGTACAATTGTCGTTAAAAGTTCACAATTTTTTCAGCCGTAACCGCGGCTGCATGTGAAAATCATGGCATACGATTGCGTTTTCCCTGTCCCTATTACTATACTCTACACAAGATCCCGAAGGTAAAGTTATCACAAGTTTTTCGCTTTTTGCTTATGGGAAATAGTGTGCAAAATCAACTCCATTTCCTTTGTATTTATGTATATTTTTATACATGTTTTTACACATGCATGTTCATGCGCGGCAGTCTGCGTATAACATACGCTAATATTGAGGCAGAAGAGGTTCTTGAGTCTCATTAGTTCGGACGACGTTAAAAAAGTCAGCAAATAATTTTAAATAATTAAAATGCCACTGCCTTCTGATCTCGTCGGCGTAACGCAGCTCGATAAATTTAATTTCGCTAGGAAAAGAGAACGTAAAAACGAGAGCGAGTGGAAAAGTGAGTTGTATGCACGAGCGTTAGATGAAAAATGTACTTTCGTGCACATCTGTGTTTTTCAGGTATATTTTAACAAAAAAGAAGCGGAAGCAGGAGTCAGAAGAGGGGCAAGAAGCACAATTATTTGACTTCATGCAATGAGTTCGAATTACGTGGAGCGGATGCATGCAATTTTGCTAGGAATAAGCATGAGTTTGTAGTAAAACAGTTATGTTGTTTATATTCGTATAGGTTGTAATATGTACGCTATTTTGTTTTTTTAATATAAAGTTTACAATTGAGCTTGCATTACAGTCTCGAAAAGTGGATTTTAATTGCTAATGAAACCGCAGGATATTATGTACGTTTCTTATTAAATTTTCAAGTTTTTTTAGGTTCATGCAATAAGTTTAGATTATCTTATGAGTCAAAATCGATTATTTATTAATTGATAAAATAATCCTTTAGTACAATTTCTTTATATACCTTAATACTTTCATGCAGCTTCAGATTTTTAGTACTTCGAGTAGATAGTAGATAAGCAGACGTTCAAACTTTTCTGTTGAAAACTTGAATTAAGTTGATAGTCTTTTAATTTATTAATTTCTATAATACACAATTAATTTAATATGATGGAATTCAGATATATATATACATATGTAATTATTTTTATCGATATTAAAAACAGTTTAAGTAACCATAATACTTTGCCATATAAAAATATATTTTTAATTATCGAAGAAAAATATAAATATAATAAAATATAGATGTTAATGTTGTTTGATGCAGAATTTGTTTGATAAAATTAGATATTTTTCAAAGCTTAAAAACGATATGCGGATCTTAAATTGAGTTTAATAGAAATTTGATGTAAATTTGATGATTTAACCAAATGCTATAAATTGAAATTGAAAATTTCTTGTGAAATATAAAAATAGTAAAATAATTATTAATATAAATATAATTTGATTGATTCATTATTCATTGCGTGTTACTATTCAAAATATACTTTAAATAAATTTTTATATTTCTTCAAAAAGTTAAATAATAATTATTGTAAGCCATTATAAAAATTATTCTAAATTATTGATGATTAGTTTAAAAAAATAAATATAAATTTTATTTTACCAATAGATATTGCGTTAAATTTATTAAGTAATAGTTAAGTCTATAGTTATTACTCTATCACAGTTATTAAAAGCGTTATTAAAAAACTTTAAATTAATGTTACAAGTATTTCAAAATGTTAATAACTGATAATGTATGTATGTATATACATTTAAAATTTTATTAGCATTATTAATATATATATAATTTTTTTAATAAATACAATAAAAGTATATCAGAAAAATATAGAGAGAAATTACTGTAAATCTTAAGAATTTTTATATTTTATAAAATTTTAATTTTGAAAGAGATACAATTTTTTTAGATTAATAAAAAAATCAAATATAATAAAAATTAAATATAAATGAAAAATATAATTGCGATGTTTCATTGTATATTTTTGTTTTAAACTATATTTTTCATGTTACTGACTTTATTTAAAATTATTTTAAAGAATAAGTTCTTTCATGATAAAATAATTTAATATGTTGTTTTGAAGACCTAGCAATTTTTTATCTTTATTTATGAAAAGAAATAATTTAAATTTTGAATAGTTTTAATTTTTAATAATTAAAATAGAAATTAATCTTAATTTAGCTTAATAATTTTACGAATATTATATTATACTACTAATTTATACATAATTTTTCAAATATATAAAAGAAATTAAATTAGTAATTATTGTAAGAAATATTTTTATTAATTGGCAGTTTATAAAAAACTTTTTTAGCTCATATGCAATTAAATCTAACCCCATCTTTCTCCATTATAATACTCTTTAGACTAAAAACTAAATTGTTATAATCTGCATGATTAATTTTCTCAAAGAATTAGTTAAAAATTGATATCAGTAGTGTGTTCAGTTGAAAATTGCGTACAAATGAATATGTACCAAAGAGTTGTATCAGTCATAAATTTATAACGAATGATAGATTTGCTTTAAATTGTTCAACGATTATCAATTAAACTGATTCCGTCTATTTCATATTATACGAAAATTTTTATAGATATATTAATAGTGGTGTTAAAATTTCAATTGTTTACATTACGGAATATACATCAAATAAGTGAAGTAAAAACCTTTTTGAAGAAAGTTGTAGTATATATGAAATAAAGGTTATTTCTAATTTTTAAATGTTTAAATTTCCTTCTATTTATTCGTAATTTTTTATAATACAAATGGAATACTTAAGAATTTATGGCTACAATAGACTAATTGTCCCATAAATTCAACCGATTTTATATTTTTAAATATATCGAGAATGAAAAGCTTTGTGGTATTCTATGAATCTCAAACAGATTCAAATGACTTTTTTATACTTAAAAAAACATTTCTAAAAACAAAAAATAATGTTTAAATTAACTACAACTGTGAGAAAGTTGTGGTCACGAAATTTCGTTTATCGTGCAGCAAGCCAAAGAATTGTTTTCGATAATCCTTCCAGAGACTGTGCGTAGTATAACGTATCTGTTAAACTTCATTGTATAAATATATTTCCAGGCTACAAAATATTATTTATAAATAGATTTTCTCAAATCTATGTGCAAGCCTTGCTGCGAAAAATATACCAAGCCTCACATTAAATCAAAAATAAAAAAAAAAGAACCTACATAAACCACCCTCGACGGGGTCTCGCACGCTCCATAAAAGTGGGCACCCCCACTTGCGCTGCACGATGTGCCAAAGCTTTTTTTTTAAAGCCGACGGGAAAGGCGGAGAGCGGAAAAAAGCCGGAAGGGCTGGAGAGAAAGTAAGCAAGCAAGAGAGAGTGCGTGGACGAATATATATATATATATATACATACATATATATATGAGCGTCCGCTTATAGGACTTCGCACACTCTTTTGCGGCCTGCGCTCACATTCAAAAAGCTTCCGCGCACGCACGCGAGCTTAGCATGCACTCGAATACAGCTTTGCGGATGGGTCGATAACGCGCGCAGCACGCTTTTCCCTCCCGCTATCTCTCTCCCTGCCTCCCTCCCTCGGGCCTTCGCGCTCCTCTCTCTTTCTTCCCGCGTTCATCGCAGCGCATACGCACATACATACCTGGACCGCTGCCATACCATTCTTCGTATATACCTTGAGTTCATACAGAGCCGCGTCTTCCTCTCAGCATCCTCGCAGCGTCGTAGCGCGCAGTTACACCACCTGCGCAACAATCATCGTTCTTCCTCTCTCTCCTTGCTCCTTTGCTGCCCCTTCACTTTATCGTTGCGAGTGTTTAACCATCTGTTTCTTCACTACGCGCTCTCTAGATTACCATAATATTTCTTACGTTTTTATGATTTGTTATTTGCATTTTCTTTGCCAGAAATACGCCACGTTCGCAAATTATACGCGTATCTATCGAAATCGTGGCAGTGCTTTCGAGGTCAGGAAAGTAATTCTGGGATTACAATTTATTTTTATAGATTTCGAGTCTTGAGATTCTGAATGTTGTTATGTGCCAAGTGCATATCTAAGCTTCAATTTTTTGTTTTATCGAGATTAAGTATTTGTCTAATCTTGTACAAGTTTTAAAATAAAACGACGTTTGGCATTAGTTATAAATCTTCAATTGTTTATTTTATATCTTTTTAAATGCTTATTGGAAACGTATTGAAATCACAAGTGGTTTATCGAAGTCACAAATAAATTCACATCTAACAAATGTTAAACGATTTTTAATAGTAAGTCGGAGTTTTACTCAATATAAGATTAGTTTTATTTAGTAATTTTCAAAATAAAAGTCTTGGAATGACGAATAATTCAATCTCAAATTTTTATGGACAGATTATAAATTTTTGGCCTGTTAGTCGATATCTCAAGATTTAAAGACTAGCCGAGAAAAGCGTAGTTACCGTATTTCACATTTTCATACCCAAAAAGCTCTCGCAAATCTTAAATAAATTGTATAAATCAGAGATAGACATTATTCCTTATTAGTCCTTCAATTTTCAAGCACCGTTAGATACTCATAAATTTGTGTATCCATTTTTATAATAAATTACACTCTTCGTTATTATATCGCAGGCTTCATTGCTAAGTTGTATTTATTTTAATGCGAGATTATGTACAAGAGCCTGACCGTGTGAAAAATTTAAGTTTACATCTACATCTTAGTTAATACCTCTTGCTTTCCCTTTAAATACTTCATGCACGTTTTGCTTATGAAGGGTCCGCCATTTTTTCTTAGCGTGACACCCAATGTACGCGACAAAGCGTAGGAGAAGAGCAAGATGAAGCGGTGAAAAGGAAAATAGAGGCGCGAAACCGGGAGGGAGGCTAAGAATATACGGTTGTGGGAACGTGTGCGTGCGAATATGGCGCTCGCGTGCCTCGTGCCATTCGAGGGCGAGAACGAGTCAGGAAATTCGATTAACAGGTTGCCGCTAGTGTCGACGCTGACGGCCCTCTGACGTCACTTCGTCGACACACATCGTCGCATTGCGTGCGCTGCACGGCGGCACACGTACGGGAATTCCAAAGCTGCTTCTCCCCCGGCCTTCCTTTGTCTTTTTAAGCGACCGCGGGCACGTTTGAATACCTCGCACTTCCCTCTCACAGGAGGCTTGGGATGCCTTGCGAGCACCTCGGGGAGCCTTCCCCGTGCCGCCCGAGAAGCACAGTCGAGGGAGACGGACGAGGTGCAAGTTTGTCGAATGCGCGCGGTGGATTCGCGAGTTGAATGGCCAATGAGACCCGAGCTTTGGGACGCGAGCCGCCACCGACGAAGAGAAACGATTCTTTAGACAGTTGACTCTTACGCGGGATCGCGGCGACGTTTCATTTTTTAGTAAATGATGAATGTCGGATCGACCGTCTGAAGGAATATATAATTCTGGAGATCGATAAATTGCGGTTTATGTCGTTATTTATGTCGCCGCGCGGAGGAGTGACGAAGATCCACAGCTCGACGTGGCATTTTTGTCAATAAAGCGGCTAATCTGTTTACGAGTCTGCAATTATAATGAGATATGTTGCGATTATTGGGTTAACTTTTGAAGATTTTGTCTCGGAGCGTATCAATGGAGGAGCTTCCCATTGAACACTTCATCAGTCAGCGACTGGAATTGCTCTTTCGACCTTTCATTTTACTTTTTGCTCCACGATTAGAAACGTGCAGTGAACACGTGGCAACGTCGTCGCACCGAATCAAGTTTCGGGTCATGAGCATTCATCAAAGTGAGCAAGAAGGGCCGAAAAAGGGAAGGCGGCTAAAAAGAAAGCGACGGTGACCGTTGCGTGGGAGAGCGTCGAGACTCCCCTCGGTCCACGGGCCTGCCAACGGCGGCGCCTCCCCCACGGCGGCTCCCGGGTGTGTGTGCGCGCAGCGCGGCCGCGGGTGGGGCGGGGGCGCATGCACACGAAGCCGAAAGAGCGCCAGCAATACAGCGACGTGCTACCGCCGCGCGCACTGTGTGCGCGTCGCGAGACGAGGGAGTCAGTGGCTAAACATCGGCAGCAGCAGCAACGGCAGCAGTAGCGCAGGAACAGGTTCGCGGTGAAAGCGCAGCCAGGCAAAGCTCGCAGTCGCCGGCACGCCGGCAAAGTTTCCCACCCCTCTTCCCGTCACTCTCCATCTCAAACTCTCTCTCTCTCTCTCTCTCTCTCTCTCTGTTTCTTTCTCTCTTTATTGTTCTTCCCGTCTGTCTTCCTCACGTTATTCCGGTCGGGCGCGTTTGAACTTGGCCCAAGTCTCCTGCGTCCGGTGCAATACCTGGATCTTAATTTGTGCGTACGTGTACCTTCGCCTTTTTCTCTCGCTCATTTTTCTTCTCCGCTCCCTCTCCATTCCCTCTCTCTTTACTTCGATTTTCGGGCAGTGTGAGTAAACAAACCAGTGCTGATGCCGTCACAGTCGCGAGGGAGCCGCACTTGGGCGCGTACACACGGACGCACCGGTGCGCGCTGAGCGCGACATATACATTATTCGCGCGAACGACTATCGGTCGGGGTTTTCGCCAATACAGAATTACAGGTGCTATTTGTTCGTTGAAGTGTGTGTGCCGGGACAGCCTTAACATCGCGTATTTCCGTCGTTTCTCTGCGGAGTCCACGATATCATGTTCTCGAGGACGTCCTCGTGAGAGGAAAGCCGTCTCGAGCAGGAGGTGGAGGAGGAGGAGAAAGAGGAGAAGGAGAAGGATAACGACGACACGATTTGAAGGACGTAGCCGAGCGTGCATTCTGGGAAAAGAATGCGCGAAAGGAAGATGTCAACAGTGAGGACAGCCCTGGGACCACCGAATAACAAACGTTCATTTTGAGCGGGTGATCGTTATCGCGTCCCTATCTCTCTCTTCCTCCCTCTCTCTCTCTCTTTCACTCCGTCGCTGTTGATGTCGAAAAGCCACGTTGGTAGCGGCTTGGCCTCGGCTCTGGAACTGCCGGCCCCAAATCTGCAGAGGCAGATGGACGGCACGAGGGACCGGCGATGAGTGAGTGAAGAGCCGTTAATCAAGAGTAAGAAGAGCGTGTATGTGTATGAGGTTCTCGACGTGTGTAAGCTACGCTCGATCAGTGATAATAGAAAGGTGTGCGTTTGTTGAGCGCGAGCCAACACGCAGAAAACATTAGTGTGCCACGGGAAAATGAAGAGATTCTCTATTTTCTTCACTTCAAGGTAGGCACCTCGCGTCTTTTATCTTCAGCCTCGATGCGAGACTGGGACTTTTTTATGCTACGCTGGGATATGCTTTAGGTAGGTATGTCTAAATCGTTAGTATATAAAGATACTAGAAAAATTTGCAAATATTTGTATTCAATTTGGATTCGCAATAGGACATAATTATTAACTTTTTTTAATGTTTAAGTAATGTTCAAGTAATACTTTTGCCACGTAAACATCACTAACTAATAAACTTAGCTACATAATCTACAGACATAAGTTTAAAATCAAATTACTCTTTTATTATATACGTAGAAAGCATGATTGCAAATTTATTTAAATTCACTTTTATTATTCTTTGTTTCTATATTATACATCATTTGCAATTTTGCATTTGTTCGATTAGTTGTAATAAAAATATTACATATCTCCAAGCTTATTGGTTACATTAAAAGACTATTATTTTTCATTTCTGAAGATAAAACTTTCCGCATAAGATTAGAATGTATTTTAAAGATTAGTTACGAATACTTTACTGGATCAAGTATTTTTGCAAAGCAATGTCGAAAATCTCGGTAAAAAATTATCGCGATAACATAATAATACAATATAGTATTGACCTTCAATTTAGATAGTTATGATAGAAATAACAAATTTAATACTTTTTATAATTACTAAAGATAAACAACTTTAGTTACGTAGAACTTTAAATAATTATTCTAACATTAGCATTAAATCTATTTTTTTGAGATGTAGCTGTAAATAAAATTGTTCATATCATACAGTTTATTGTACTCTAAAGCATCTCTTGCGTAACAAAAAAGTGTCCCTACCCTTGCTATTAAGCTTTTAAAGGCTATATAAAGTTCTAAACCCTGTTGCGTTTATACGATAACATTACAGCAATTTTTCTGCACGCTTCCTGCAATTATTTTTATTACCTGTGCAGGATTAAGGAAACTAGGTAAACTACATTTTTAATAGTACAAAATATGAATAGACTTAAAGATGTTGCAACTAAACTTAATATAGTATAATTCACTAATTATGGCAAATAATAAGTTTCGTTACTGCAATATAATAAATATTATTATTTTATTATGATTATAAGAAAAGAAATAAAAACTTCTTAAGGAATGAGCTGTTGTAAAACACCTTCTCTATCGACTTATAAATACGATAATCCAAAATGTATTATGCATGTATTAATATTATTATTGCTTTAGCGATACAATATTTCTAATGCTAACGGATATTATTCAATTAAATGACTATTACGGTTATTGGAAAAAAGTTGTTTAATTAGCTTTGCTTGTCATTGTATATAATTTACAGATATAATTCAATATATGACGTATTTCTATAAAGTTCTTAAAACTATAGGTGAAAGTTTAGTTTGATGATGAAATGAAACTCTACCCTGATAAGGTACTTTTGTTGATAACAAATTTAATCTATAAACTTACACTAATTGCTCTTATTTATTGAACCTCTGTATTTTTGCTCACATTTAATAGTATAATCAATAAGTTAATTATGATTTATTGAAGTAACGTAATTAAAAAACCTTATAAATTACGAGATTTTAATTAACAGTATTATATTTTACTTTTCACCTTTCTTGCATTAAATAAATTAGTTTCTCGTTAGGCCTACGCTACATGGATTATAAATATCGAGAGTCTATAACGACAATAATATAGATCTCTATGTTTCCCTGTTTTGTTATGAAATTATTTAAAATCATTTAAAGTATAATGTCAAAAAGAGAATTCACACGTAGCAAAGTAGCGAATGACAATTACAAGATGTAGTAGCATTGGATCACTGGATTTCAACTAGAACAGCAACTGGAGAAGTTTTGCGAAGAAACGTAATAAGTCGCTGTCGACAAATTTATGAAAATTTCATGGAAAACTGGGTAAAGGCAATAGTCTCGGTTGCAGAGATATTTCTCCTGCTTCTTCTCTCGCGGTTTCTCTTTTCGAAACTAACTTTGCCACTTGCCAACAACAGGAGCTATGAGTACGAAGAGGACAGCGGCTGCGGCGGCGGCGGTGCTGACAAAGACAGCGACGTCGACGACGATGGCACATGAAAATGTAATGAGCCGCAAAGTCGAGGTGGTAGCGGCAAATCGGCAAAACTCAGTGAAACCGCTACAGCTGCACGAGGTTGCGGAAAATCCTCTCCGGAAACCTCGCGAGTGAAAGAGCTACGGATTCGGTCAGGCCGCGCTACGGCCTAATCGAGTTTCACTCCTCCGCGGTGGCGGCAGCAGCTGCGTCGCTTCCATGCTAAGCGGCTTGGGGGAGGCGGTTCTCTGTTTCGAGGGCGTGAAATGCAAAGGAAGCAAGCGGTGCAAGAGGTAGTTTAGAGGGCGCATAACGGCTCTTAGAGCGCAGAACAAGTGCGTTGCGGATTAATCCCCTTAAGTCCAATGGTACGTGAGCGATAAAGTACTTGTGCTTAATCAAGCGTTTTAAGCTTCATTCAAATGACACTTTTTAGAATATTACGAAAATATCTCCAACCCCTCTTGGCACACGTAAAGTGAATATTTAAATGCTTTAACTTTTTTTTAAATACGTGTTACATTCAACGCCAAGTAAATTAAGTGAGATGAATTTCATAGTAATTAAATTAAAGCTTAAAAATCTGAGATTCAACTATTTTGCTGAATTCTTTTTACTATTTTATGCAAAACCGTTTAGAATATCACAATAAAATGAAGTTTTTTGGTTTCCTTCTTAAATCGATTAATTATTTACATGGCATTGATACTGATAAAAAATTCACAACTTATTCAACTTGTTTCTGTCGTTATTCAATTCAAAATGGCCAGAATTATGTGCATCTATAGACAGAATCTTCTTGGTAAGGATACGATGTATTTAAATTATTGATTATAAAATATAATTAATTGCAATATTATAAGTGTTTACAATGGTTGTAAACTTTATGAAAGAATTGCGGCAGAGATGCAGGTGGAATTGTTTGATGAAAATTACAGTGAAGTTTACCATAAGAAGAGCACCGCAATAAATGCTTCTTGCTTTATTGCTTATTCTGATATTTGCTGGTATACTTCGTTGCTCAATTCATGTAATAAGATGCAGTTATATTTATACTATTCATTTATTATATCCTAAAGTATGGAATAATCACGTCGAAAATTAAAAAAGCAAGCAACAAATTATGAATCATTAAATCTAATAGACTTTTTATTTCTACTTTTAAAAAAGGAAAATACAATCGTTAAAAATTCAAAATTTATTTCTACGTATAATTAATCAAATGGTATACGTAGCAAGGAAATTTTGAACTACGAGTATTTCACGTATGCTACATAATGAAAATAGTATATAATACATAAACATGAATGAAACTGAAATCTCAATAATTACGCACATAGTTAAATTTACTAGATTATATAGTTAAACACACAGGAATATATAATAGCAATTAATATTCCTTCAAGAATTTATCGCTGTTGATTATTAAGATCCTCAAATTCTTTGAAATATTAAATTATGTTTGAAACTAATGCAAATGTATCGATTAAAAAAATATATTATTAGAGGTCGTTATTTTAAAATTTTTGGTAAATAAATTTGGTAACTACATAAACAAGTACATAATTAATTACATCTGTAGCGTGGCTATGGATTTTGCAAAAAGATTCTGAGTGTATACTACATGTGCTAATCTGAGATACAGAGTTTAATACTTTAAAAAAAGTAAACAATTAAATTGTTTAATAAAAGAGATAATGGATAGTAACATAAATTGCTTTTAGATCACGAAAATTTGGTAAAGAACGAAAAAAAAATAAAATTAGAAAGAAAATTGTTATTCTAAACCAAACACACATGATTATCATGCTAAAAAGGAAATTGTGTTTAAGCTATCACAATAACTATAATTAAATTTTTTATTTTTCCTATTTTACATTTATATGTTCGTTTCTAGTGAATTTTTCCTAATTATCTAATCGACAAAATAATATTTACGAAAGATAATGTTTGATAGTTTTATTTATATTTAATTTAAGTGAAATACGCAATATTCATCGTTAAAGAAACTTTAGAAACTTATGATTTACTTTTATTTATAAAATTTATGATAAAAAGAATAAATTATAAAATAAAAAGTATTCTTTTTTTGATTTAGTATGTTCAATTTAAATAAAGAAAATAAAGATGATTTAGTCATCCGTAGTGAATAATCAGTAATTGACGAATTTATCAAAAAAATAATGGATTACTCAATGTTTCTATTTTTAGCTTTAAAAGCAATCAATTTTGTTTAAATACAAATGGATTAATGTACTTAAAAAAATGTCAATTTGTTGTCTCATAAATCAATGTAATATTTAATAATAATGGTACGAAATTTCATAAAAATAGTATAAATAGAGAAATATTGTCAATTTTAAAGACAACAACTATTCTACAATTTTACAAGTTCCAGTCGATCCGATTACAAACTCTTTGTATATAAATACATATCTGTAACAGATCTATCGTATATTTTTTTGCATACGTGAAAAAGTATATTGCATACCTACGCTTGACGTTACTTTGCTTCTTTCGGCCATATTACTAATGCACATGAATACATGTGAGGAATTTTTCAAATTTCTGGCGTACATCCGCGACATATGTTCGCCTCCATATTTTTCGAGTTTGTAGAATATCAGTTTCATATTTGAACAGCGGGAGTCTTGAATGACGAGAGTATTCTAGGCGTTTGTTAGACATATCGGCTTCTTTCCAAGGATAATCCATCTCTTTTACTTGTGCATCTGCAAAGAGTCGATTTCACACTATCGGATAGTGAACACTATAACTAAACATTCGCCAAATTATGTTGCGTTTTGCTCTTTTTTGTTCTTCTCTAGCCTATCGGAAACATCTTTTATTCCCTCTGGACAAGTTTTTTCCGGTAATGACGTCACGTACATCTCATCGTCGGGATGCGATCGAAGAGTCAAGAGGAAAAATAAACAGTCCTGGAAGTGCATTGATGTTTTTAACTTTCTTTAACTCAGAACGAAAAATCCGAGCTTTTGTTTCACACTCTCTGTCTCCTTTTCTCTTTATTTGTATTTTGATTTAGAGCAAAGATTAAACCTTTTTATAGTTTTTCACACTATTTTTTTAAAACCATTAATAGTATTTTTTTAAGTTGAAATCTCTATAAACTTTTATTTTTTTCATTTTTAAATTTATAAAATTTATTTTCTTATATGCACGACAATTTATACCAGAATAAACTACATTTGAAAGTATTGGCGTTTACAGAACTAAAAGAAATATCAAAGTTTGTAATCATAACTTTTATTTAAACGTAAAAAAAGTATATTAGTGATTCTTCTATAAAAAGTAATACTATAACCAAGTTATAAATTAATTTTAACAAACTTTTAATAACATAACAAATAAATCATAAAACAAAGCATGGATTCGTGGATAACGATTAATTAAATCGAAAGTGAAAATACAGAACTTATAATAGAGTAAAATAATCTAATGATTGTATATAAAATTAATAAATATCTAGGCAATTAAATCTAATAATGATATAATAAAAATTTGCCAAATCCTACATCATTAATTTTTGTTATTTAGTTCAGTACACCATTATAATAAGATAAGATACTTTATGATGAGATGATACAAGACAATATAATAATATAAGATAATACAATGATATAAGATAATACAATAATATAAAATGATATAATCATATAAGATAATTTAATAATATAAGATAATAAGATTTAACTTAAGTATGAGACCTAAATTCATCTATTCTAAGATTATACTCAACGCAATTTAAAGATAAACAATTAAATCAGTGCGAATATAAAACGGTTTATGAAGCAACGGCTATTGAATTGTCGGAAATGAAGGGGGGTGATGAAAGTTTATACTCCAATTCGTGTACGATCTTCGATACTTGTGCCTTGACAGAAGCTTGAAAATGTTGCGGAAAATTCATAACGGTGAGGCTAATGCTATCGAAAAAGACGCGTGTAGAAACTTCAGAATTCGGTACTATTTTGTTGTTGTTTTTCTTTGGACGCTCGTCTTTAAACCCAGCAATTGTCGATTGGCGCGCATTATTACTGTTCGAAGAATGCGATGTTTGATTATTGCGGGGAGTTTTCACCGGCTCGGAGAACCGATTTAATTTCTTCTTGTCAGTTGATAGATTTGAATCCAGGTATCTGAAGCAAGAGATTTTTCGTTAGCGGTGAAGAGCATTTAGGTGATAGTTAAGTTTAAATTGGGAAAAGTTTATATTTTTTCAAATAGAACTTTTTCTCTCTCCTAATATGTTACAGTTGATAATGGAAAAATGTAGAATTCGTTCAAGTATTATTATCAATAGTGAATATGTAATTTAATGAAAGCATAAAGAAGAAAGCCAATAGAACGTGAAGTTTTACTTGTATATCTTTTTCTTTGTTAAATCTTGCTAAGCTCTATCACTATCGCAATTATATTTTACTTTAATTGGCAATAATTCAGGGATTTTTCACTATTATTGCTGCTTCTTCAACTGTTGCATAATAGTATATTTAAATATGTATATTGCAGAATATAATTCATTTATTTGTTAGGAGCCAGAACTTTCTTCACTTAGAATATCAGACATTTTTATTTTTATGAAAGCTTATAGAAGTAAAATATAATGTAAGGAGACAAACTATTATCGTTTCTATGTGGAAAATGACATAATTTTCAATATACAAAGCTCGGAGGAAATTTTCTATAAAGACAGGCAGTAAATCTTGAAAATTCGTCAATGGCGTTAACACGTATGTTAACACGAAGATAATCACTGTGACAGTTATAAATCATGAAAATAAGCTATCGAGTCACGTGCGAATTTTATTAAATTACTTGGACAGGGTCGATTTTTGGGAGATGTATTGTGCGACATCCAGTGCGTTGTTGAAGGCGATTTGGCGATGATCGTTGGCTCCATTCTCATTTACGGCCGCGTCCTCTTGATTCGGACTACTGCCACGATATTCAGTCTTCCTCTCGTCTTCCTCCTCCGTTTCTTCGGCGGCATACTGCTGAGCATACGATTGTCTCAAGCCTACATCGATGAATTCGACGCTCACTTCGTCCTCGTTAATTGCTTCGAGATTCCTGCAAGAGGACTGTTGCTGTTGTTGCTGCGAACGATTCTCCTCAAACTTGGGTGAACTGCAGATGTTACTCCCGCAGCTGTTGTCCATACTGCTATCGTCTCTGCGGTTTCGTATATTAGAAGAGTCATTAACGAGTCTACATTTTCACACGAGTGATTCACGAATAGTCTAGACATCTTGTTGTTTCTGACTTATATCTTTTTAAACTATATTAATTCTTTTTGATACTTCAAATGATCCCGATAATTATACATATATATCATTACGTCAATATGTGTTCATTTGTTTCTGCGTATACACAATGCCTTCAGATTAAACAAATGTTTTATTACACCTTAAAATGTAATAAACTATATTATTACTTTTAATTCAAATGTATGCTTTAAAATTTATATTATTTGTACTGATTATTACCACTATTTGTAATGTATGTTTTATTTTATTAAAAAATTGTATTATTAATAATTTGATCTCATACTTCATCACAATATTTTGAATCGTAATTTAAATACACAAAGAAAAATAATCTAATTTGATAATTTTATGAAATAATTATTGAGGCAATAAGGAAAAACGAAACCATTACGCAGTAGTTATATTTTTGTAACTGTTAGAAATTTTAGGTTAAATTACTCAAACCTTTAGCGCATGATAAATAATGGAATTCTAAGTGCAATTCTACTCATACTTAAATTAAAATATGAAATTATTTTAGTATCTGATTTAAATAAATATGAAATAGTATTCTTCATAAAATTAATTTTATTGTTTACGATTCCTTATAGACCGAAAAACAAATGAATTATGATAAAATAATAGACAGCATAAAGCAGGATTGAACTAAACTACGTAAGCGTTTGGAATTTATCCAATATTTTTTCAAGATAAAATGGAGTATTTACACAATAACAGTGGCACTCCGAAATGGCTTGTCTGTTGACTGCGATCTTAATGAGCGTGTATTTTCTCTTGGCTCGGTCCAGTTCGATCTGGTTGATCTTGGCCGAGTTTCACTCGAGTCTCGCATAGATTTTACTTCATCGTTTGGTTGAATTTTGAACCATACTTTCTTTAGTGTCTCAACTAAAAGATTTATTTCATTAGATTTCCTCTCTCAATTTATTACACTTATAATTTAGATACATAATTTTTACTAACTACAATTCTTGGTTTTAATTTTTATTTTTAAAGCAACCATTTATTCAATTTCTGAATATATAAAGAACCATTACTTTGGAGCACTATTTTTCATTCGCGGATAACATAAATTTCTATTTATCATATTTCTTTCATTACCAATACTGTTTCATGTATTTTTGAAAAATATATTACGTGTTAGAAGAACAAATTAGCGAGTGTGAAAAATTTGTTTCTTCTACGCACAAATTTAAATATTTTTAGTATTTTCCAAGTGTTTTCAAGCACTCGTCTAAAAGACTTAAGTACCAAATATTTTTTTCTCTTGGTCAAATTAATTAACTATTATCAAATAATTTTCTTACATCCTAGATACACAACGTAAAATATGAAGTGCGCTAAATCGTTATTGCTAAAATTTACTTTATACAATAATTTGCATACAAAATTTATGTATGAAAGTAGGATAAGCCGTTTTTGTTATTTTTTTAAATCTTATAGAATGGAGAATACATATTTGCTTTGGAAAGTAACGAAAAAGCTGAAAAGCAATGTTTACATTACCATTGCAATTTAATTCACTGGCCAGCTTTTCATAATTAATTTGTTGCTTCTTGCGGCCCCCTGTGCTGATTTTAGCGAACGAATCGACGAGCTCAGGTCGGCTATTAATTGTCTCGAGAATGCGTTCTTCTTCCTCCAAGTATTTAATACTATATCGCGTCGGTGTTTTTATCATTTTGGATTATGACCGCAAATAAGAATAGTAGAAAACTTGCTTCCATAAAACACCGTTGATTTTCGGACGCGACTTTGTGTGTGACTCACCAGGCACGACAGAATCAAATACCAGAAAGGAAAATCACTGACAAGAGAGCATCTTGTTTACAAACTTCAAGTTCTTATATTTGTTTTTTTCCTCTCCCACAATCTTTTGTTTAGAATCCATTTACATATCTGACTGTTCAAAAGATTGTTACTTATGATTTCAAAGTTTGGTTATTTTTTTAAAAACAAAGCAACTTTTGATGTGGTAAATGGAATTACTTAAAATAAGTGTCGAAAAATGTATTCGTTAGTTAGTTTGTATGTAG
The DNA here is from genome assembly GCA_018907185.1 of Platyscapa corneri. Taxonomy (NCBI): domain Eukaryota; kingdom Metazoa; phylum Arthropoda; class Insecta; order Hymenoptera; family Agaonidae; genus Platyscapa; species Platyscapa corneri. The sequence goes on from JACCHW010000003.1 coordinate 591,475, forward strand.
AGTTTGCGAATCGTTATTACTTGATTATTATTAGAAAATACAAAAAAAATATCTTTTGAACTTTTTTTTGAGAAAACTCAAGAAGGAAGTTATTGAACAATATTTCATTTTATATATGTGCAAATGTTATATTGGTTTCCTTGAATAGACAATAGATAAAATATTTCTAAATTTAAAACTTTTATAATAATTTTAATTTTTTTAGAATCACATGCACGCACTTATGATAAAAATCGAGGAATATTAATCGTTTGTATTATTGGCATATTGAACAATGCATTATTACTTAACAATTAGTTTAGATAAAAGCCGATAAATTTTTATTGGAATTTTTTATTTTCTCATAATAATAATTTCTGCTAGAATTTTCCATGTTTTAAATGCTACTAAAAGAACATTCTTGAACTTCATTTCTTAAAGCGTTATATATAAATTATTTGTTTATGTAAGAATTATGATAAAATTTCAAACTTGATTTCGATTATTTTGTTTGATTTTAAATTAAATATGTTTATGAAACAATTTTTAAAATTGTCTGATGTTTAGATTCCATGAAACGTATATATAAAGTTCTGCTTCGAATAATCAATTAGTATTTAAAAATAGATATGCTAAAATTAATTAATAACAGAACGTGTATTAATACAATAATACATCTGAATATTTATATTTTTTACTTTAGGTTTAGAACCTTGTGAGTGGAATGAATAACGATTAATTACTTATTATATAAACATAATGTAACTTTAATAATTTGGAGGCAAAAATATTTGAAATACTATATGATTTGATGTGTTTAATATTTCTCATTAACTACGAATACTCGAAAAAAATGAGAAATATATCAAGATAATGAAGAAATTGAAAAATATTGAAAAATCTATGGTAGTAATTATTCGTCCTCATTACAAATAATAAAATGTGTTATAAATAAATGGAGATTACAAGCACATTTTGTTAGAGAGCTTGTACTATTATATTGTAACACCAAGAGTCAAAATAAGTAAATAAATAAATAAAAACAAGTATTGTTTACTTGAACGATTAAATAAAAAATTCATAATTCTTAAGAGTTCATGAAACATATTTGAATAATTAAATGCATTGCAGAAGCGCAATATCATTAATGAAATTTTCCAAGTTTTTATCCAATTCATTTCTGTACAAATTTATTACAAGTTTAATCTTTATACATTTGCCACAATAGAGGTTAAGAAAATCGAGTATTCGACATGGAGAGGAGAGACTGTGAAAGCTTTAAGTTTGCAATTCACAATATGAAAACTGTGAATTTTATGGATCTTTTTGATTCACAGGATGCATTCGGGAAAAATCGGTTGCTTTCAATTGTGTATGTAATTTGAATGTAAATCACACGAAGGGACGGTACTCAAACGGGTATTATTGCATTTTGCAAAAGATGATTGACCATGAGCGTGGGGAAGCATGGGAATTGGGCGTTTTACGAGCACTTTGCGATCGATTATTGGGATTAGATATTGGACGCGAATTTCTGGAAAATAGGTCATTTTGCGACGTAGCTATAATACTATGAACGTTGTCACTGTGATCAGCAGGTACGAAGTGAAATGGAAAAAGCTGGCTGCTCTTGCCTCCGTTCTACAAATGCACGTATACTGATGGAGGAGGGCCAAAACGAAGGAGATGGAAAGAAAAAATGGGAAGGGAGGATACTTTCCGTAGAAGAGGGTAAGAAGAAGAGGAAAGGCTTCATCCGGCAAATTCTATTTTCCCGGAGTTGAGAAAAATTACTTAATCCCACGATCCCGCCCGGAAGTGGCGTCATTATCCGAAATGGATGGTCTTCTCCGTTTGCTGGTGTGAACGCAAGCCGTTTCTCTTCCTTCGCCTCTGTTCTGAAATGCTCGACCGCAATGTCCGCCTTCTTGCTCCTTTTTCTTACTTCGCTACTTTTGCTTCTTCTATTTCTTCGTGTTTGTATATTTGCACACAGATATTTTTCATGCTCCCGTATGGCGTCAAGAGTAAGGTATCTGTTCATCAGCTTTTCTTGATTATATTTTCACTTTGGTCATTAAACACAAGAGGTGCCAAGCAGCACTAGAGTAATGTATGCGCAGATCGTTAAGGGAATAAGTTAAGGAAACGAAAAGAAAAACGAAGGAGTTTTCTCAACTGCGCAGTCTTGCTGCTGCAACTAACTCGAGTTCGAGAATTAATCGAGACAAGTGGAAAAAGAGCGAATGGTCGCTAGAACTATACTATAGCTTCTTCGGCCTCCGTGCTTCCCCAAGTCCTTCATGAATAGATCTACGGTGTATATAGTACGTATATATAAGCAGGTATGTAAAAATGTTAGTTGTAAACTTTTGTGATTCAGATACTCGCTGCTATTTTGTTAATTAAATTATTAAATGGAGACTACTGATTAATGATTCATTAATGATTGCTTAGCTTTAAATCAATGTCCTTTTCATACTATTATTATAAATAATAAAATTTTCAATGTCGATTTTAATTTATGTTAAATATTTTTATACTTATCTTACCAGATTTTCTATTGACATTGATAGATATAATATATAATAGTTTTTTTATGACTTAAAATAATTACGTAAACATTTTTGTTTTCATACTTAGTTACAATAAAAAATTAAAAAATAAAACTAAACTGTATAATTTAATTAAACACATATTCGAAATTTATAATTTTCATCTTCAATTACAAAATAGTAAATCTCTCATAACATATTACTCTTATTTAATTTTAAATTCCGGTAATTGAAATTTAAAAAATTTATTTCTAACTGCAAGTTATTGTCGATTATTCTTAAAGTTTCTGAATACTTTTTTCAGTTATGGTTAACTTTCGTAATTGTACGCATGAATGCAATATTTTAATTAGTTTCATCATTATATAACTTTATATTTTATAAGTGTACTTTAAATTATTCTTGATTAATATATCGGTAATTATAATCTCTTATTTTTCCAATATAAACAGTTGTAAATATATATTTATTAATTGTTTTACTATTTCATAATTTATATATTTATGCATTCTTAAATAACTCGGTAGTTTATGATAGTATGAGAAATTATTGTTGAATTTTTTATACTTAGTGTTTTTTCCAATTCATATTAAGTGTCGATTGGATTTATTTATGAACTGCTTTAATTTATACAATAACTCTGAATTTCGCCAAAATAAATATCAAAAAGTATAATTAAATTAGTTTATTGAAAATCCATACTGTATAATATATGTAATAACGTTAATTAACATTGCAAAAGTTTCTAAGAAATTATGTAATCCTTATTACATGGTTATACTTCTATACCAGACAATAACAGAATATATATTTCTATTTTTAATATATTTAATTTATAATGGGAAAATTCATTATAGGTTGAGGTTATTTTTGAGGGGAGAATGTAACATTTTCATTTGACTTGCGTGTTTGTCATTGTAATCGACACAAGAAATCTTCCAGTCATCTCTAACGTATATATTTTCTCGATCCCTCGAGAACTTCACATACGTTTTCCACGGAGAATATTATGAATTTTTGAAACATCTGTCTATCTCTCTTTTGATTCAAATCTCTTTCTGCTTTTTCCTCGTTAATATCATATTAAAGACAACAGACACATTTTTTTCACTGTGAAGGTAAAAATAAATTTTCAATTTAGATTATTTTTAAGTTTTATTTTTTTTTAAAGCTCCATTATTTGGCAGAATTAAGATTGTTCATTTAACTTTAATGCATCTAAATAATATTTATTCGTAAAATTATGTTGATATAACTTGAAACAAATGTAATACGTTTACGTTTCATAGAAATAAAAATATATTTTAATTACTGAATATTAATTTTTAATTTATTTAAAGATGCTGCTAAAATTGAAATGTTATACTTTTGGAAAATATTTTCATAGTTTTGAAAAACAAGTAAGTATTTTTCTCTAAATAATAAGCAATGATTCATATTATAATCTTATAATCATATTATAAGAGTTATATATATTTTTACAAATACCATTGATTAATGAAAAGATTTAATAAGTTGACAAGGAATTCAAATAAATAATGTAATCTTTCCAATTCAAAATGTTCAATAGATCATCAATTGTTTCAAGTTAGTTCTATGCATTGTCTAAATATAGATTTTGTATATTTTTAATTTAAACAAAAATTATACGATTTGACAAGAATTTTCATTTTTTCAATAAAGTAAAAGTATGAATTGTCGCTTGTTTCGAATTTTCAGATTTAAGAACATGAATTCATAATTCTACTACAAATCAATTAAATATATGAGTATTTATTTATATATTTATTTATTAATGTATAGTATAAATATACAAGTACTACAATTATTAGGACAATTTTTAAATATTAAATAAATATCAGAAACTGAGAACTTTACAATTAAAGATAAAAGTTATATTTTATTTTAAATCTTGACATAAACAAGTACTTCCATTATTTTTTATTAATAAACGTGTAAATAAAAAAATAATTATTAATATTTTATGCGAAAGTTTCCGTTAAAATAAAAAAGAATTTAATTAATATTGGTTTCCAAAAACTTTTACAAACTATGTAAAATGTAATTATTTAGAAATTATAATCTAAAATTTCAGTTGAAAATTAAGCCACACTAAAGAACTTTATAGAGGTATGTTTTTAACAAAAATACACGAGGAACTCTTGAATAGCAACGCTTTAGAATATAAGTACAGATAATTACAAAGCTTTAACCCTGATGAATTATATATTTTTAGTTATTAGTATTCTTTAGCACTTTTTAGTTTTCATTCAAGTTTTTATTTTGATTTATATGAACTATATTTAATACTATAATTTTACCTCTTAAAAACTAATTTTATTATTCAAAGTTTGATCAAAACCCTTCCTCAGTTTTCGTATATTCGATAAAGCTTGATTTCATTCGTTTAATATCGCAGCGCCTTCTTGAAAGTAATTTTAATGAGATCAAAAATGTTTGTACCAACTTTTTCCAGCTTTTTAATATTTTTTTAATTTTAAAATACATTTTTTCTCCCATTTTTAATTTTAGTAGTTTTACTTTAATTGCTTTAACAGTTATGAATATAGAATCTTAGTAATTTAACGTTTTATCATACAAAAAAGAAGGGAGAAAAGAAGATATAATTTTTTAATACGGTAATCCTCAGATTTTTATTTAGATTTTGTAAAAATACTCTTGACCGAGTGAAAACGCACGGTTAAAATCATTGTCATAGTTTAATTTCGTGAATTTCCCTTGTAAAAATATCTTCATTTTTATGCATACTTCGCGCAAAATTTTATTTTTTATTGAGTAATACCACAGTAATTCTATAATAAGAAACGATTAAACGATGTTTTTCATATGATCTTATCAACAAGTTATGGTAAAATAACGGAATTTAGAAATGCCACACCTGATATTTGACTTATTACTGCAGCATATTTTCTATATTGTATATAAATATAATACCTCGTGACCATTATATGCAGAATTTATAAGAAATAAATTGATATCACTCGCTATTCATGAAATATGACTTTGGCAAAAATAATTGAAATGACCTAAAAGGAAAAATTGATTGCGCATTGATACTGAAACGCAATATATAATATTGTAATATAGCAGATTTAACGATCAATCGAAATAATAGCTGAATATAAATATTTTTGCGCTTCGCGATCAGAACCAGAAACTTTCATTTCAAAACCGACATCCTTCGTTCGCAGACTCCCGCGCGTTTGAAAGCTTCAGCGGAACCGAGTGAAGGCATTCTATAATATTCAAAGATTAGCGATCGTTCCGCAGCCTTAACTTTCGCCAGAATATTCGCTTATATAATGAGAATATATAGCATAATGCCGATCCCCCGAGGACTCAGACTAGCAGCGACGTCACGTGTGTGCTAGTGTTGGAGCTGCTGCGTCAAAGACGGAGCGAGGGATCGAGAGAAAGAGCGAAAGATGGACGAGACGGAATCACGGCCTAACTCGCTCACGAGATTATAATCAGGCAGCGGGGATTAAAGCCTTATTGCTGAACTGTGACATAGGCTGGCTTTCCTAGGGCTCCCTGAGCTTTAATGCACGCCAATCGGAGTCGGCGAGACAAGGTATAAGACCTATAGAAGTGTGTGTACACAGGCCGAGTGCTGTGTCGCTAATAGCGTCAACTGACAATCCTTTGATCGCATACCCACCTGCATCCTCCAAAAACTTCCTTTATTTTGCTTTAGTACCAGTTACGACACTTAAATGCGCTTGCATACGTGACCGCGTCATTGGCTACTTACTACTTTTTGCTCTCCTTTCCTTTTTGTTTCCTGCCTTTCATTTTTCACGGGAGTCCACGACCCGCAGACGCTGAAAATCGTGTAAAACCTGGTAACGAACTTGAAATCCCTTTAAATGGAAAGAAAGCTCTCACCCTTAACCTTTCGTTCACTCGATCGCTGTTATACATTCTCTTTTGTTCTCTCTTTTCGTAAGTCGATCCGATGAAAACGGAGTTTTCTCTCTATCTTTCCTGACGCAAATTATATAGGAGTATGCGCGCGTATAAGAGTCGAAGCTTAGCCGTGCTTGGATTTATTATCTGTCTGGAACTCTATGAAGAAAATGCTTTAATAATTGCCTTAATCTTTTTTTATGATACTGGCGAGTTTTGTTTATGGAGTTCGGATGGAAAATTGTTATCCGACCTTTCGAGAGCAATGAGCATGCGTGTTTATACAGGTGAAGTGGAGCTTTATCGGTGTTTATTTTTCTATATTGATTTCATTGTTGATGTTCTGTTTGCTCTTTTGCTCGAACGACTTATTTTTCTGTTTCTTCAATTAATTCGATATTCATTACGCCACAATGGATTCTTCTTTTAAACATTGCGTCGTTTTGATTGTCAACAATTTATTTCTGATAACATCATACGCGGATGCTTTAAAAGTATTTACAAGTACGGAACACGTCTATATCAAATTGTAGAGCTTTTTCTCAGATTAACTATTTTGTTCCATGATTTATAAACGTTATGTTATTAATGAAATTTGATGTTTGATATGAAATACAACTCAATTACGTTGACATATGTTAATATTTTCAAAGTTATAATTTTTAAACTCGACTTTAATTTCAACGAAATAAAACGACTTCGTCAAAATTATAAGTAAAAAATGTACATATGCGATAGATGCATAAATTAGACTTTTAGTAAAGAGTAACATCGTCTAAAGGTCACGCCTTTACGCGAATCAATTCAAATTTTATCAAATATAAAGTTATCTTTATATTTTGAAGTTGTCGATATCGTAATTCCTTGAGGTAATTATACTCGAAGCTGCTAAAAGGAAATTACGTAATAACTTGATTAAAAGGCTCTTCCTAAACGTCTTACCAATCGGCTTGAGATTCGCAAAAACCAAGGGATAAAACCGAAAAGTAGGCTTATCTTCTCGTCGCACGAAGACAACGAGCGAAAGCTAAAGTCTTAAACAGGACCACGCGCAAGTGGTGGGTTATTACATATATTTTCTGGAGAGCAGCGGTATGGAACTCCGCTCCGTATCATCCTGTTCGCACAAAAGCGCACGCGCTTCCATCGCCGTTAATTAAATTGCCGTGCGCCAAACTTCCTCGTCTCGTAAATCATCAGGGAGCGGGAGAGCGCTCGGGGTCGTAAGTACCGATAAGTTTCAAAGAGAACGCACCGAGGCGCGACAACAGCCTACTATATCCGGTTTTAGGAAGGGTTATATCTATTCCCGCAATACATTTATTATGAATGGACGAAAATTATCCAAGCCAATCAGTGGCTACGGTGACTATTAAGCCGCAATATTATTGATTTCGTTGGCGTGTGAATCCATGCACGTACACACCTTAGTCAACAGAAAAACGGATCAGACCGCATATATGAACGGAGCTATAATAATTTACGTATATACGTGTAAATGTATCAGAATTAGAAAAAACGACGGAATGGCTTTGTTTTTAGGCTTGTAAAGAGGCGAGCTCACTTTGTACCCTCTTTCCATTTCCTTGTCTCTCTCATCTCTTTACAACGAATGCCGCCTTCATATTTGTCGCTGATTTGGAAAGTGTAAAGCCGAAAAAAGCAAAGTGGAAAAGGGCGCATGCGAGTTTCGTACGGATTGCTAAAAAAGTAAAAGAGATCTGGAAAAAGAAACACGTCACAAAGAGGAAAAGAAAGAAATAGATCGTGACTGCGAGGACGAAAGCAAAGACGTAGGAGACTTGAAAAAGCACGACGAGAGGTGAATTTAAAATCTACATCGGGCATCGGTTCAGTCAGAATTGGTGGTGGTCGTTTCGTTTTCAGTCGCAGCTGGTACTTCTTTGAAAAATCGTTGAGATTTTAGAAGAACCTCTGAGTTTTTCTTCTTTTCGTACACTCTCTTCTTGACTTTTCTGACCCGTATCTTTTTCTTTTTTCTCCTGTCTGTAGCGCACGTTTATTCCTTTCTTCATACGTACATGTGTATAATTGCAGGGGG